>VYZV01011266.1:146-13824 GCA_013401275.1 Pandion haliaetus | reverse complement strand
GAAGGAATAAATATTTCACTGTAAAGCATTATTTGAAGAGTAACATGTTTTGTCTCAAGGATCATGAATGGCTTGCGGTATAACTTTACAGTGTAGCTAGTTTAATTAAGTAGAGAACATGGTTATTTGCTCACATTAGGGTTTTCAAATTGCGCTCTTCAGACTACCAGCTGTCTGAAGCGTCATGGTAACTGGCGCATATGTGGTCCCAGGGCCAAATCATCCCTTTTACATCTTGTATTGAGGTGATGGGACCCTCTGAAATCTTTGAGGGTAGCAAATGGTGTAGGAAATCGGGCAGTCATAATCTTAGTGGAAAATTCGTTTTCAAAAAGCAGAAAATGGATTTATCACTAGAATAATACTATATCCAGTCCCCAACGACATTCACACTCTTGTAACACTGGGATTCAAGCCCCTAAAAAATGTGTGGATATTTGAGGTTATTTTCTACAGCTGAATCCCAAAGCCTTTATTTAATTTTTGCTCCTTTCTTTAAGCAAGACTCCAATTTGCAATATTTATGAATTCAAACAGTGAGGTTATATGTGATTGAATGCTAACACCTACTTTAATTTTGTATCCTTTTAAGACGCAACAAGTTGAAAAAGAGATCCCTCTGAAATGGGTAAATACCCTTCCCGTTTTACTGGAGGTGTACTTGAAAAGAGGGGGGAAAAAACCACCCATGCCATTCTCATCAAAACCAGCGCCGCTGCACTACAAGAACATGTAAACCTTTATTTCTGCGCCTAGCCCTTCTTTCTTGGATGTCTTTCAGGTAAATATGATGTTCTGACTAAAAGATACCTCAGTGCATTTCAATAGGCATGGGCTTATGCAGAAAGACTTCTTAACGCTGGGCGGACGTCTGTAGTAATGTGATACCCTGACAAAGAAATTACAGAATTATTTTACAGGAAGTGCCATCAAGAAGTCATCTAGTCCACTTCCCTACTATAAATATCTTTAGACCCATTTATATAACTTTCTGAATAAAGAGTGCAGCGGATGTTGTAGAAAATCCTTGCTACTCTCATAGTGTGTATTTTTCATTATGATAACACATGTTTTTTTTTTTTCCTCTGATATGCCCGAGTATCAGAAAATGTGTGAACTTTTTTTTATAACTACCGATGTTCAAAACGAGACAATTTTTAACAATATCCTGAAGTACCCTTCATTTCAAAATACCACATTATACTTTTATAAACTGCCAATACGCATAGAAAGAAACAACTAAAAGGTAGCCTCTGGTCTGTATTTCTTTAGAAAAATGAGTTTAGCCTACATTAAGTGAGGCTGTTAATTGATTTGGTCTTTAAAATCCTCATGACAGCGCAGATTGTTTTGAAAACTGACATCCCGTCCAAGAAAGAAACCCCCATAGTGGTACCTCAATTTCACACAATTTGAAAAGAAAGACTGCCAGAAATGAAACAGTAGGGATTAAGTTTAAATGAGGTTACATTCATATGTCTAAGTTAAAATTGCGAGTAGCCTTTCTGTAGAGATAGCAAAAACTCAGATGGACAGTGCCCCGAGCAAACTGGTGTAGGTTGGCCTGTACGACTCTTGATTCTATGACGAATAGAGAGTCATTGAGTAATTTAGGTTGCAGAAGGACCTCAGGAGGTCATTTGCTTCAGCTTCCTGCTCAAAGCAAGTGTAGTTTCCAAGTTCGGTCAGGTCGCTTAGGGTCTTATGCATTCCGGTTTTTTAAATTTTCACAGCTGGGGCCTCCGCAGAGCCTCTCTGGGGCACACCTAACTCCATCCCTGCATATCCACAGTACTTCTATTTCTACTGCGCAGCCCATCCCCGCTTCCAGCCCCGTGCACTTCCTTTTCGCCTTTGGACTCAGTTAGGAGTTTCCTGTTCAGCCCGTCTGGCCGCCTGCTACGCACACCCATTTTCCTGCGGTTCCGGACGGACTGTCCTTGTGCTTTCAGGAGGTTGGCCTCGGAGAGTGACCAGCTCCTGGTGGCCCTTTGCCCTTCGGAGCGCTCTCCTCTGAGATCCTGCCTGCTAGCTGCCCAAATAAGCTGGGGTTCAGAGTTTTTCGTCTGCAACTGCTGCGTCCACTCTGCTACTGCTGCTACTACTACTAGCTCCCTTTGCTTTTCAGAAAAAAAAAAAAAAAAATTTGTAAGGCAAGAGCCAGTAGAGTAGATGTCAAACTGGGCAAAACCACTCAATTTCTAAAATGGCCAACACTGGTTTAGAATTTTAGCTGCCTCATGGTATTACATCCAGTTGCCTTCAGACTGTAAAGGTGGCATAAGCTTAGTCCTTGTTTTTCAAAGTGTCAGCTTTCTTCAAGGAGAGAAAAAGGTGATGAAACAGTTGCCACTTTATGTCTGTGACTATGCTACAGGTGCTTGTGAACTGGGAAGGAGGAAAAAGCGGCCAGCCAGATTCAGAAAGAAACTCTTCTGTCCCTGTGCTTGAGGAAAAGTGTTCTGGGTTTGCGTGGCGGGGTTTTCTTTGGTAGCGGGGGAGGGGCCGCAGGTGCGGCTCCCGGGAGAAGATGCTGGAAGGTCCCCCGGGTCCGCACAGCNTCGCGAGGTCAGCGAAGGAGGAGGCTGATGGCCCCGCAGCCCCTGGGGAGACGGCAGGCTGTCCGTCCCCCCCCGGCCCAGGGAGGGCGGCGGAGGCCCCCCAAGATGGCCGCCGCTCCACAGGAAAGCCCGCGCCGGAGCAGTCTGTGACCGGAGGGCTGCAGCCCGCGAAAAGGACCCGCGCCGGGGAAGTCCGTGAGGAACTGCAGCCCGCCGAAAGGAGTCCCGTTGGAGAAGTCGGCGGAGGACTGTCTCCCGTGGGAGGGACCCCCCGGCGGAGCCGGGGACGAGTGAGGAGTCCTCCTCCCGCCGAGGAGGAAGGAGCGGCAGAGAGAAGGTATGGCGGCCTGACCCCAGCCCCATCCGCTGTTCCCCTGTGCCGCCGGGGGGAGGAGGGAGAGAGAACCGGGAGTGGAGCCGAGGCGGGAAGGAGGGAGGGGCGGGGGGGAAGGGGTTCTGAGCTTGGGTTTCCCTTCCCAATGCCCTCGGGTTTGATTTGATTTGCAGTAAATGAAATAGATTTGGTTTCTTCCCCGCGTTGAGCCTGCCTTTTGCCCGTGGCCGTAAGCGTGGAGGGAGCGATCCCTCCCTGCCCTTGTCTCGACCCACGAGCTTTTCTTCGGATTTTCTCCTCCTCATCCCACCGAGGGGCCGGGGGCGGGTGGGGGAGCGAGCGAGCGAGCGGCGGCGTGGTGCTTTGTTGCCGGCTGGGCTGAAACCACGACACAAGGTTATGGGTATTTTTTTTTTTCCTGAGTATTTTTAGGTTGCCTTTGAATTTCTAATACTCTCTGATCTGTCAAGAGATGCGCTGGCCACTCCGGGAGTTGTAATACCCCCCAGCCGATTCTTTACCAGCCTCCTCCACGGCATTTCAGTGAGAATAGAGCAGATCTATTTCCATCTTTCAAATGGAGCACCCCAAAAGTTGTCATCTGCTTTCTATCATATGATGTGTCACGACACCATTCCAACTGCTTGCTCTTTTTTAACCCTCTCTCCCTCCACATATGATATAGAATCATCTTTCCTCCTCTCTTTACTGTGCATTTGTGCGTCGCCTGTCTCTCCGGTTACCTCTAGAAAGTTTCCAGAGGGAAGATTTCACGTATAACGTAGAGGCTTCTTTCTCAAACCAGGCGGTCAGTATTCCTCTAAAAATAGATGTGCTTTCCATCACCATTGAAGGGTCTTGACAAAAATTCTCCATACGTGTCAATCTACTCATCTCAGGATTTGAGGACACGTATTTTATTTTAAATAAAAGAAGATTCAGGCAATAAAAAAATTATCCGGATGCTGACATTGGCAGTGATAAAACTGGCATTTTATCAAATACAACCTATTTGGAACTTCTCAAAGTGAACAGTAGAGCATTTAAAACATACTCAGGATTTCACCTATTTACATGAACTTTGACTGCGTATTATAGAAGCCTTTCTATTGTGGTTCCTAAGTATAGTGCAGTTATTTGAATTCATTCCTTGGGCCGTTCTTCAAAGGGTCAGTTTCCAATAGTTTCCCCTTTTCTGGTAGAATCTGAAGGCAATGAAGAAATCCCGATGAAGATAGCTGACCACATTGCATCAGGTCTGATGTAACTTAACTGACTCTTGACTTCTGCAGGGCTCCGGTCCCTGCGGTAAAAGCAAAATGTCAGGGAGGGAAGGTCAGAGACAGAACTCAGAAATTTCTGCTCGGGAGAATTAGTTATTTCAACTCTCCACTTTAAACTTGAGCTCAGTAATATTCTTCCCTATGCTGCGGGTTTTCCACAGGGATCTCCCAGTTTGTTGAAGGAATAACCAGGCTTGAGAGGGAATGGTTGAAGGTGGTACAGCAACATGTCAAACCCCGTTTTTCCACATTATAAATTCAGCTGCCTAGGAGGAAACCACCTCATGACTTGGAGCGCTTTAGGACAAACATTAATAATAACAAATTCTAATTGGTCATTATTGCCTGAACAGAAAAGATCAGATTTCATTTTCACCAGGAGGAAATGAAAATGTCATGTACTGTAACATGACAAGCATGGAATTTACAGTAGTGGTATGTACTTGTAATTACCTTTATATGTGTAAATGCACACAAAGCAGAGCACCAGGGAGGCCGTTTTACAACAGATTTAATCAAGAGAACATCTACATCTCCTCATAAACTTACTTAACCAACTTTGAAAAAAGAATGGAGTTGATTAGACAGGTTAATGGGGTGATGTCTGTATAAATGACAGATGGCCACGTTAGAATAGAAAGTTGTTCACTCTTCATTTTTTATTTTATTTTATTTTACTTATGAGACTTATTTTACTATTTTTTTACTTATGAAAGCATTGCTCATACATTTTTCATTAGCAGTGGTTCACTGAAAAAAAAAAAAGCAATTTCCAATGAAACTGAACTTTTAACTGGATGGATGTTGTCATTATGCTGAAGTGGCAATAATCAAAACAAATACAAAATGAATTTTTTTGGAATTCCAGGTCCTTATAAACGTCCTGACCTCCCTGCATTGGCCTGCAAATGGAGAAGAGTGCTTACAGATTTGCAAGCTCTTAAGAACATAACAAAGGATTGGAACCATGAAGAAGAAAGCTAGCTTTTTTTACGATAAAAGGGAACCGGTTAGTGGTGAATTTGACAGAATAATTACAAAATTAGAATTAAAAAAAGGCAAGAGTCTTAATTAGGAATAATAAAAAAATATTATTCAAGTGCAACATTAGCTATACTTGAAAAAAACCACCTTGGGCATAATGAATTTACCTCAGCATTATCTAAGCGTAGAACGTGGAATAGCGTAGATTGTTAATCTTCCTTCAGATACGTGAGGTATCTGGAAGTGGATCACACATACAGCGTTAAGCGAAGGAGGGTTCACTGAGTACCTACACAGAGACCTCTGGTAGTGTGCTCTGGGGACCCTGGCCAGGCCTGAAGAGGACGAATTGCAATAGCTGAAGTTGCTGTTGAAAGCCACCGCCGCAGCAGCAGCTCTTGGCTCCTTCCTGGACGGCACGCTGCTCGGCAGTGGTCTGTGTGCCACCGCTGGCATATGCCACGATTTGTGAAGCTCTGTCTAATGATTTGCAGGGCCTACCCGGCTGTTAGATAGTCACAACTGTGCGATTATTTCTGCAGCATTCTCCCGTCTCTCCTCTTCTCCCATATGAGAAATGGCCATTCATAAACGGACCAGAAATTAAAGAAAATAAGATGTGCGTTGCTAACCTTCCACTCTTTCTTTCCTCCTCCTTTGGCATTTTTCACTGATCTGAAGCGTACAGCTTCTTCATCTGATGCAGATCTAAAACAATCCTACTGAACATCTCTCTAGCCTTCCAGACATGAATTTGAAAACCAAAGTCTCCCAGGAATGTTTCCTCTTGAAAATTTTGGTGTGAATTTAGGATTTATGAGATGCACGAGACCAAGATTTGAAAAAACTCTGTATCTTTGGGGCTTTTTTGCATTTATCAGGATTGTAGTACCAGTGCAGTGAAACAATCCTTAAGCACGTACGTGAAACTCTGCAGTAGATAGCAGTAATGAAAGATAATTCTAGGTACTCGGTCAGGACAATGTGGCTGCAGCGTATCAGAGTCTGGCTCAGAATTTTTGCAAGCTTTCCAAGTGCTAGCATACTGCCGATTTTTTTTTTTTTTTTTAATAAAGTACAATAGCACATCACAGGTTTAATTTCATTTATCTGTATTTACATATGCAAATCAATAGTTTCCGTAACGGTGGCTAATCCTCATTAACAGAAGCAGATCACCTTATCTCAGGTAGGTGAGTCGGTGGCTGGCAGCTGCAGAGATGTAGTGGTCTAGCTTTTACTAGTAACATTATAACGAACAGTTTTGGGTGATAATTTGGTGTCATATTCTAGTCACTACGGAACTCAATCGACTTGTCCCACAGTTCACCTCTTATTAACATGAATACTCCGTGTGAAATTTATGTTCTTTATCTAGGTAATAGCCGTGACTGGCTTTGAGTTCCGCATTGGCATTTCCAACAGATTTAACTGCTATAACGTCAGTAGCACCACTTATCAATGTATTACCGTCTGGTCAAGTGTAACCAAACCAAGAAGGACATAATGCCATGGAAATTGTTTAGATCTACCTTTGCTCAATTATATTCTTAAGTTCAGTCAAAATTCTACCATGTCCTAACACCACAGCCGACCCCTGCTGCCAGATTCCAGATTTTCTCCGGAGCTCCTGTTTTCCCCGGAGTTAGCTAAGATGCTCACAGCGTTCTGAGGTGGAGGTCTGATTTTTCTGTTTTCAGTTGGTGCTAACTGGAGTAATTGATCAGTGGTGGATCTCTGGTTTCTTAAGTGCAGTGGGGGTAGGATGTAGGGGACAATATAGAAAGGATTACGCAAAAGGTTTGTATCTTCAGGAAATACTAACTTCCACACTGCCCGATGCTTAACAGTAAGCTACTGTCTTCCAGCACCTGGCTGCCTTGCAAAGTAGTCAGTTTGAATGCCTTGATACGCAAAATACCACAGCTAATCTATTCGGACAGCCCTTGATCACTTTAGCTTATTGTGATTTCTTAAAGTAAGAAAATACATAAAAGAATGTTCCTTGGTACATGGCTACTATAATATCCTAATGAAAGACGCTGCTGTTTGGAAGAGCCTGGTAAATGCTGCAATCTTCTAAATCTTTTCTTTCTGTTTTCCTTCCATTCGTAAAACATTGATTCCCTCGAGTCTTTACTGCTCTGTATGGTCTGTCTCCTTGTACGCCTCCTTGCCATCGGTCGCTGTTTCTATTAAAACAGCCTCTTAGTCCCCATTCCTTTCACCTTCTGCTGCCTTGTTCTGTTTAATTCACCTCACTATTTTGATACGGTCCTTCTTCCTTCCTTCCAAAACACGAAGGTCACCTCCTCTTCCTTGCCCTGCTCGTCCTCCTACACACAGCCCTGTGAATTTTTCTCCATCCAACAGAGCCTCCTCCCTCTGAATCGTACACAACTATCTCTTCAGGGGGAGGTATATTGAACAGAAAATGAGATAATAAAAAAACGTGTGACATCAAAATAAAAGTTAGTAGTTACAAAAGTTTCAGGTGAGCCAAAATTTATACAGCATCCAAAATGTATAAAAGCTATNCCCCCCCCAAATTTCTTTTTGTGTAGCCACTGGTTGCTGCGCGGTCTCTGGGAAACAATGACTCAGCTGAAATCCTCAGGCTTTTCTGTTCTCTTTTACCGGTTTTACTTCAGCACTGGGATCCAGAGAAGTACTAAAAGCCAGAGGGAGGTTATGTATCTTACGCGTTCATTACAGGAGCATCTCTAATCTCTGTAGTTGTAACTATACAATAGAGCTGAAAGACGTGAAGCATCGCAATAGGTATCAAGAGTGAGCTGTTTCCATAGTAATAACAGTAGTAATAGTAATAATAATATTTCAGTTTTTTGTTACTCATTCCTTTCTGTGATGTAGCACAGGCCCATAACTGCGTTTACTCCACAGATCTTAACGCAGCCTCTGTTGAAAGTGGTGTGTTGGGGATTTCAAAACATCCTCTGAGATCACACTAGAGTTTTACACCGACAACCTCTCATAATTCCTCCCACAACTCTCATATGGAGCTATTTCTAGGTCTTTTGCTTCTTTTAGACTCTTTGCATTCCACTCTTGCCTTATAAATAGCAAAACTGGGTTTGGCTAGAGAGTTTGAGCAGTACCTGAGAAATGACTGCAGTGCAAGCTGGCCGTAACGAGGTGGGTGGGTACAGCTGCTGCCCGGGCGGGAGCAGCTGCTTCCACAAACTCACAAAAGCCTCTGGGTCCAGCACAGCAAGGCAGGTAAGCGCAGGCTCAAGGCCACCTCCCTCCAGCGCACTCTGCAAGCCTACAGGTATGTGATCTGGTGAGTAGGGCATTTAAACTCGGGTTTCGGTGAGTAGGGCCTTAGTGAAGAAACATGATTTGTAGCGTGTTCTGTGTGCGGATGTCACACGCCTTTGTTTTGCCCAAACGCAGCACAGGGTTCACGACCAAAGCAGAAAACAAAGTAAACATGTCTTACAGTACTGCCAGAAGCTGGCTTCTTAAGAGGACTTTCACAACAATTACATCTATTAGTACAAATGAGGGAGTGGAAAACAGGCTAACAAAATAAGGGTGTACGACTCAAAAGGAAAACCAAGGAGTGCTCGTGAAAAGTAGTGCGCAGTGAGTTGTTTCGTAAGTTTATTCAGAATTTGCTGTGGTAGAAGTTCTTATTTCCTTTGATGGAGGTAAGATATTTCCTGACGTGGCTTGCGTAGTGTAAGGAATTACACTGACGTTTTGAAGATCCTTTCTAATCTGAAGGAACCGAAGAAATGAGCTAAAGCAGCTTCTTCAGCTCAGTACCAGCATAATTTCCTTAAGGAATGGAAAAGCATTTTCTAATGCTACCTAGCTGGGACTCATTAGGCGTTCATTTAATTCAGTGCTTTTAAAAACACCGATAGCAGCAATCCACCAATCTTGAACATGTGATGCAAACGAGTGAAGAGATACACCGATTACACTTCTAAGCAAAAGTAAAATTCACCATATGCATTTAAAAAAATACATTATAAAAAAGTAAAATTTCTGCATTATAAAAATGCACTGAGGTATATTAAAAAACATAAAATAATACCATCTAACATGTACTGCAAAAGCCTTCACACCTAATCAAAAGAAAACTTCCTCTTTTGGCAAGGCTAATCTGTATTTTGGGATTACATTGCTCTTTTGAAGTATTCTGTTCTCTGTGGAAAGAGAGAGGACCTCTCATATTTAAGGTCAACAGCATTTATAAGCAGCTTTTTTATTTGGATTTTAATTTCTAGTCAAGGATTTTTCAAGCAGCTCTTAATCATAGAACCACAGAGCCGTTCAGGTTGGAAAAGACCCTTCAGATCATCGAGTCCAACCGTTAACCCAGCACTGCCAAGTCCACCGGGAAACCGCGTCCCCGAGCGCCGCATCGACACGTCTTTTGAACACCTCCGGGGTGGTGACTCCACCGCTTCCCTGGGCAGCCTGTTCCGATGCCTGACAACAACCCTTTGGGTGAAGAAATTTTTCCCAATAGCCAATCTAAACCTCCCCTGACGCAACTGGAGGCCGCTCCCTCTCATCCAGTGCTCAAGGATTAAGGAGCATTTCGTCATAAAAAGTTATATATTACTTCTCTTCCCTCATTTTGCTTGAAGGCCTTTTTTTTTATTATTTTATTGCTAAAATGTACTTAATTCAAAACTTCTTCTGACATTGCTGGATGTCATGAGGCCACACCCAAAACCCAACAAATCATTTTAGTTGGACTGTGTAAGCAGAAAGAAGTTGTGAGTTACTATGGATACTTGCTTTCTTATCCGATATGAACTAAATGTTTGGTTTGGGTTTTTTTTTTTTTTGACATAAAGGATCTGATCCCTGAGCACTGTTCAGATTTAGCTGCAGCAATTAAAAATGTTAATGACTCCAGCTGCCAAAAATTACTCTTCTTGCAACAGATGCAATGAAGCTGGCAGTGGGTCTGCTCCTTAGCTGCTATACTTCCCTCCCCCCACTAGCTTTTAATGCGCATTGAAAAGACACCCCCGAGTCTTCTCTCCCCGCAGCTGAACGGTCCCGGCTCTCTCAGCTTCTCCTCCTACATCAGATGCTTGACTCCCTTCACCCTCTTTGTGGCCTGTCGCGGGACCCGCTTGTCCTGGTTTCAGCTGAGATGGAATTAATTGTCTTCCTAGTAGCTGGAATAGCGTTACGTTTCGGGTGCAGCAGGAGAAGAATGTCGATCACGCACCCATGTTTCCAGTTGTAGCTGAGTGATGTTTAGCCTGAAGTCGAGGACTGCTCAGCTCCTGGTGCCCAGCCAGCAAGAAGGCTGGAGGGGGGGCACAAGAAGTTGGGAGGGGACACGGCCGGGACCCAAAGTGGCCAAAGGGGTATTCTATACCATAGGACGTCATGCACGGTATATAAACTGGGGCTGCAGCCGCTCGCTCGCTCACTCACTTCCCCACCCCCACCCAAGGGGATGGGGGAGAGAATCGGAAAACAAAGTAAAACTTGTGGGTTAAGAACAGTTTAATAGAACAGAAAGGAAGAAAAGAATAACAATAATAAAATGACAATAAAAGAACTGGAATATACGAAACAAGTGATGCACGACGCAGTTGCTCACCACTCGCACAGTTAGTTCCCGAGCGGTGATCTGCCCCCCAGCCCCCCTCCCCCCAGTTTACGTACCGGACGTGACGTCACACCGTGTGGAATATCCCTTTGGCCAGTTTGGGCCGGGTGTCCCGGCCGTGTCCCCTCCCAACTTCTTGTGGCCCCCCTCCAGCCTTCTTGCTGGCTGATTAACTCTCTCCCAGCCGAAACCGGGACAGCACGCCAGTATGCCCACGTGTCTCTTTTACTGGGGAGCCCAGAATGGTACACACCATCCCAGACGGGGTCTGATCAGTGCCGAACAGAGGGTTCAGAAGATGTTAATTGGGCTTCTAAACCAGCGCGCATGGTAATACTTTAAAGGGTTATTTAAACAGAAAGTATATTTTTCTTAAAATCGAGTTCAGAGACTTTACTGTTACTTTCCATAAAATCTTACGGAGTTCATTCCCAATCTGGGGTTCAAATTAATTTTTAATCCATGCTTTGTGATACTCTTTTGGGTTGTAAGGTTTAGAGAAAACTTTGTCATTTTTTATTCTCTTAGCTCAACACTTCCAGTTTGATTGTGGAAGGCGGAACCAGCGTTAGACTTGTAAGCGCACTTGGGAAGCTCAGGGCAAAGGATTAAGATGTAGTTTACTCCCAGTTCTCAGCTATACTTTAAATAACTTTAATCTAACGTCGTCTGTTTCTCCCGATCCTGGGTGGTGGGTTTTTGGCAAGTACCCTGGTTGCTTGAACGTAAGACCAGCCCAAATGGAGAATAGCTCACCTGGAGAATTTAACGTTGGCTCTACCTGGCTGAAAAATCGAATTAAAACAATTGCCTTTGGAACCCTAAACTGGCAGTCTGCTGCACGTTACTTGCCTTGAGTGGTGCACATACCCCACTGCCTTTAGCAATCGAGGCCAGTCAAGAAGTATTCATTTATCTCTTAAGAAAATACAGGAAGATGTGACAGGATTCAACGGGACAGTGCTGTCTTCACTGGCCAAGTGGATTTGCTGGCTATTGGAGTATGCGGTTTGGATGAAAACATCTGAAATCCATTAAGCTGGATTTTAGCAATTAATTTTCTGTTATCTATTCCGTTTCCAATGTGATGTTAATACAAAGAAGAAAGCAGAAAAATATTAACAACAAATGTTGCGTTCTACGCAGATAACAGGAGAGGCCACAAATAGAACTCGTACTCCAAGTCACTAGGTACAGAAAAAATTCCAAACGTTATTTCATTTCTGCTTTTGCCTGGTGGCGGATAGCCTGATAAAGCGCTTAAAGATAAAGGCCAGCCGTGGAGGCAGAGAAAACTTAAAAGCAGGCCGGTGAAACTGATGTGCGAAAATGTGTACGTAGCTGGTTTAAAGGCTCAAATAAAAAAGTTATCTTCCTCACAAGAGGGAAGACAATACTTTAGGAAACTACAGGTGGCTCAGAAAGACAGGGAAGCTCAAGCAATAGATGTGAGAAATCTAAAACATGCGTAAGAAGTGCTGGCGTCAGGAAACTCTTAAGATTAAAATGTCAAGATTACGTATCGTGTGTAGCCACATAAGCTCTCTGTCGCCTTGTAGAGACCGAACGTGTCAGCATGACAGTTCCAAGCACTTCTAATTCTGAGGAAGAAACTGCAGATGTTTGCTACTCAAATTAGGGATTATCATCTCTCTTGATAACGTATGTATGTAACGAAGGGAGACGAGGAAAGAAAGGAAAAAAAGGAGCTTACTCCTTTCTTAGGACTTGGAACTTCACACAAGCAAGCAGCTCTGAAATATTCTAGCCTTGACATACATTCTGTGGATAAACCTAACGATGTAAGAAAATTATGTAGGAAGGGAATGGAACAAGCAGCATAACGGAACACGTTCCAAAGTGTCTTTTATTTTTTTGCCCCAAAACGATGGGAAATTTGATACTGACACACGCAAAGTATGGCACTCCCAAATCAGGCCACAGACAAGTTAAAATAATACATCCAGTTAGAATAATAGTTAATATTTAATCATTACAGTCGTCTTCAGCATGCTTATCAGGAACATTGCACGTCACTTCAGAAAGCCGTTTTCCAGAAAAACTGTGGTTTGGTTTTGTCTGTGCCTTTTTTTTGCGTAAAGACAGTCAGAGAGGCGTACATGCAAACGGGTCTGTCCCAAACATGGTACAACATCAAGAATAAGGTGCAATTTTTATTTCCCAGACAAGACGCCCCTTGGCCTCTTCGGGGTTGCACTAGAGTCAGACTTCAAAACACAGAACTTTTCCCTTTCCCTCCGCGGAAGTAAGTAAGCGACAGCTTCGTCTGTCACAGAGGACGTGAAGCGTATTTGCGAAGGATTAAAATGTACCTATATTTACATTCTTTTCCTCTACCGGGCTGTCTATCTGCAAGTTATGCCCACATCCCTGAAATGATCCTTCCTTTGGAAACCTCTGATGCTATCCGTTGCTGCGATACTTCAGCCTCGCACACTTGCTCGTCTCTTGAACAGCTGGTGCAAGGTCCCGCAGTCCTTGGAAGGATGTATAATCCTTATTAACATAAGCAGTCTCGTTAGAAGTGCAGGGTTGAAGACTCCTCGAATGGAATGTTCGGAGGAGCGGACCCTCTTAATTCTTTATTAGCGGATATTCGGGTTGGTATCAGGCAAATAGGTTCATTTAAAAGGTCAAACAAAAGGTCCCTTGCGTCGGAGAGAACACAGACGCGTGTGTGTAGCTCGAGTCACCTTAGAAGGAAGCGCAGGCAGGGCACGGATTCTCGTGTTTTACAACTACCAGGAAGCAGGACCCGCACTTTTACGTGGAGGTTACCAACGGGCGAACAGTTTGCATGTGCAAACGCGTGCACGCAATGGCAGGTACGGGTACTGCACCCAGAAACTGGTCCCCTCGCTTAAAACCCCGACTTCCTTTTTTT
>VYZV01011263.1:1038-25295 GCA_013401275.1 Pandion haliaetus | reverse complement strand
TTTTTAGGGATTAAAGGATTTTTTTTTTTTTAATTTTTCAATTTGACTTATTAAACCTGCATCAAAAATAAACTATCACATAATCCATTATCTGAACTCAAACTACTGAACATCCTCCATCTCTCCTCCAAAACTGGTTAAGTATTGCTATGTGCAGACTATGTCAAGAAATCTTCATACAGATTAACACTAAAAAAATGGAGAAGACAATCTCCCGTGACAAGCTATTTACTAGTAGTCAGATAACAGAACTAAGAACCTACAGACTGATTCTGCAACAAAAAACTTCTTCTCACTGAGGCAGCAGAAATTCTTGTATCTGGGCTTTGAGCAAAAATAAAAAATCCTGTATCTATCTAAACTGAATAGGCTTAAAAGATGTTGATCTTGATTGTGAGAATGTTCCATAACAAGTATTCGGCTTGCTGAGAACTCTTTGCCTTAATTCTGGACATACACTATCAACAGCTAGTTTTGTTTCCTATTGATTTGGAAACAAAAATGAAGGCATTTTGCTTTTTCTTTTCTGGCAGTAAGGTCCAGTGAAATGCCCTCCTTTCAGACACTTAAGGAATAATTAATTCTTTCACACTGATTGCTGTATTTTCAGTTCTGGTCCCTAAGACACTTATTTCCTTTGCCAAGAAAAAAGGAAGCTTCAAATACCTTCCCTAGATTGTAAAATTGCTTGTTACAGTGAACAATGCATGCCCGCCTATTCATACAGTGTGGGGCAGGAAGGAAGGACTTGTTTGCAAGGATTTGCACATATTTCATGGTGGAATACAGAACAAAGGCTTTGAGTAGTATGCAAAGCTTAATTTAAGCATAATGATAGAAGGACAGCCCCCAACTTCAGAGTTGCTGATTTGTATAAATACCAGTGTGAAAGCCAAACTCTGTTTCATTCATGATAGAAGACTAAAAACAATTGACGTTTTTCCCATGTTTCCAGTCGTTTTCAGAGCCATTTCCCAAAAGAAGAAAAAGAATAAGCATGGGCTCAAGAAAAAGACATACAAAAAAGCATAAAGCAAAGGTATGGAAATGCTCTTTAAAAAAAAAAAACAAAACAGATCTGTGAATAAATTACATTCCAAACAGTTCTGCAAAAGAAAGGCTAAATGGTTTTGTTTGAGGGTTTTGCTTCAATATAATGTACAGATATTATATCTTGCACTCAACTATGGTTCAGATTTTTAATATTTCCACATCATTTCAGAGCAGTAAGGTCTGTTTCTACAGATGTTTGTTGAGGTGGCAGGGGGACATGGAACTATCAGCATCGCTTAAGGAAATGATCGTCTACCTAAGGTCTCATGTTCGTAGGAGTACTAGTCAACTGATTCACATACTATCAGGTATTTTTCAAAAGCATCCATAATTGTAATACCTTGCTTTCAAACACTAATTTATTCAGACAACATTGTCCACTTTGCCCTTTGCTCCCTATTACTGCTGTTGTAGCACTCCATATAACCAAAGCTTTCAAAGATTTAAAAGATCACCAGATCTGAAAGAGGAAAGTCTAATAATGAAATAAATGTTTCTCAGTCATACAAGTTTAGTTAGTATTCCTGTTACTATTTTGAGCAGGCCTGGACAAGAGGTTATTTCTCTAAAAATTTTCCTAAGGTTTTAACCTCAGGGAAGTTTAACACCACTGGTATGCCCTGCAGATATGGGGAACAGGCTACTAGGTCATCAGTGGACAACTGGAGGAAAATGGCTCTTTGGCCATACTTTCAAGATGATACAGGGGCCAAACAAAACATGCCATACTATGACAGTAGAAATGCTCTACTAGAAGCAAAAGAAATGCTTGGAAGAGTGTACTTAATTAAGTCAACTCAAGTAGGTTGAGGAACTGGTTTTAATACAAAAATCTGCTGTTTCTTTTTCTTATTATACAAAATAGACCTTTCATGAGAGGAAGGAAAAACATTTTTATCAGTATCACCTACAAAGCAGAAAAGCAAAGAAGGACCCCAGCATGCCATGGCTGGAGTCTTATACACTAGTTACTCCCTTCAGCTTATAAGTAAGCAAAGAAGTACAAAGGGAAGAGGCAAGTATTAAAGAGTCTTCCCTTTTGTAAGAAAACAGACCACACAAGTTAAAAGAGACAGTAAGATTTTTCTAATACAGAAAGCAACAAAGGTCAAAAACAAGGCTGGAATTATGTTGTGTTTTGTTATGTTTTATCAAAGCACAACTGCACAGCTGCAAAATCCAACTCTTCTGAGCTATAGACTTCTGTTTCCTCTTATTTTTTTCTAATAATGTCAAAAAAAAAAATGCTAGTGAGTGGTCCAGAATGTACTACTTTTACCTCATGGTTGTCTTTAAATATATCATTATTTCTTTTAAATTTTGTTTCTAGATGAGCTACTTGTCTCTCAATCTCTTTTATCCTCTTCATATCTTCCTCTCTTTTCTTGAGTTTCGCTTTTCGCTTTTCCTCTAGCTCATCATATATTGCTGTAATCCTGGCCTGTTTATTAAAATATATATAGAATTAGCTTTCAGTATTTCAAAAGTGGAAATAGAAAAATCCAAATCTGAAAGAACATTTATACTCCTAAGTAAACACTATGAACAGACCAAAAGTTAACAAATGCATTATAAGGTGATTAAAAATGTCTTCAAAATGAAGGAGAAGTTGGCTATTAAGTCAGCACATGTCAGAAGCCTTTGAACAGGAAAAGCTGAATAGCCAGCAGAACTGGCAAGCACAAATACAGCAGAGGAATCAGCAAGAAATATTAGAAAATGTAAACATGACATTGAAGCTGAGAATGAATTTACAGTACTATTTAAGCAGATAGTAGAATAGAATGCCATAAAACAGGAATTAAAATTCTAAATATTAATGTCAAGAGTGAAAATCTTTTCTAATCACCATAGGCATGTTCCTAGAATTTTTTAAAAAGGAGTGAAAAAAGAGAAGGAAAACACTGCAGTGAAAAGGAACAAAATCTTTGCAGAATAAATAAAAACCCTTCACGGCTGGGAAATACAAGATCCAGCATACCTCCACTCCAAACTTCTCCCCTCTGCCCAAAGAAAAAAAGAGAAAGATAGAAAAATAGTATGTACCAGCAGCTGTGTTATACAGAATGGGCAGGTCTTACATACACTTAAAATTTCTAATATTCAAAATTCACCATCACTTGAACTCAAATATTTATTTGTCTGTGTAGCAAAGAGTGAATGCACAACATCTGATATTGATATATATACACACACAGACATGTATGTCTATATATATTTAAAGTGGAATGCAGCTGGCAACATTTTTAATTTCTTTCAGCTGTAGAAGCAGAGTGAAATAAGCCAAGATTATGGGAAAGAGGGCAAGAAATGACCATACATGTGTCTTACTCTTTTCAAAGTATTATACTAGGTGGTAAATAACTCCTTTTTCTATTTCAAGTAGGAAATGCAGCATAATTTCTGAATTCGTATAGAATGGCACAATATTACGGAAAGTTACAGATAATGTTCCAGGTGACAACATGGTTGGTAGGTTGAATGGACAAGCTTCCCAGAAAACCACTAACATTTCTGGATCTCTGTCACTTTACACTCAGTTGGCATTAGGAGATTCCCTTTGGCTATCTCAGAACAGAGTCTCATATAAACTGCTATGCACTTTGACAGTCACTAGTTAATGATAGCTTTTGCACTTTCAACATCCTTTGGCATCATCATTAAGTTTTGTCCTATTAGTAAGAAAAATATCTCTTGACAGCAAGGATATGAAGCCTGTCTAACCCAGAAAAATGAGGCTTTGGAAGAAAAATAGAAAAAATAGTTTTAGTTGAAACAGAACTTTAAAAACACCTTAAAAGAAGTACAAGATGCATCTCAAGATCCTCCTTATCCTGAAAAAGCATGAACTACAATGAAAAAGCAGTTCTGAGCACAAAATTTACTTCTCATTAGGGAAGTGTTCTTTTTTTTCTGTCTGTAAAAGGAAAGAAGTGGGCTAAAAATGCCACTGAGGACCTTTGCCACAAATCAAGAGAAAGAAAGGAGCTTTTTAGCTTCAATGAATAATCAAAAAGGGTCAGTACGGAATACCAAAAAGGGAGGAAGGTGCTTCGAAGCACCAAATCAAACCCGTCATGCTGTGGCAGACAGGCCCAGTCAGGCAGTTAGCCTTCTCTGAAGCAAAGCCTGAGAATGAGAGGGAAACTGCACATCAACCACAACTGCGTGTGATGGAGACCTTGTGCACCACCCAGCTTCAAAGAGGAACATTCAACATTTTCTGCTAATGCCTGGGATGAACAGGAACTGCAAGATCACTCTTAGGGCTTGTCTTTCTAGAAACGGGAGATGTAGATACTAGATTTTGCTATTGAGCTCTTGCACAGTTCAAAGTCACAGAATGGAAGAGAACAAGCTTTGTAATGAAAGCAAAATGGAGATTGTGACTGTTCAGAAGCAAATAAAAAAGGTTCAGCCTTCTCTCTCAAAAAAAAGGAACAAAAATCTCAGAAGGACTTCTGGTCATCACAGTAAATCCAACATTCCATTCTAAAGAAAAATAGCCTTTGACAGCTCTCAGAGTAAATCTCTCCTATCTGAGACCATTGCAAAAGGAGCCAAAGGGGGTTTCTGACTCAAGGACTTGCAGTAAAAGACTGCAATGCCTCCCTCCCGTTTTGGCTATGTTCTTTTGATCCCACATGATGTTGGATCAGAATCCAACATCAGAACACTAACAGCACAGGACTATTCATGTCAGGATGAGCAGGAAGGAGCAATGGAGCCAAATAATCCTGTATCTCATAATGGTGAGAGTGGGAGCGTTAATAGTAAAGATATTTTTCCCAGAGGTATGACATGTCTCCTTTATAGGAAGGAAGAGATGAACGTCAATGGCACTCACCAACTATGAAAAGACTCTCAGGATGGGTTACACACTGGTGTGCTAATGATGCATCACAGATGATCTTTTCCAGTTGTTAGAGGGAATTTGGATGAGAAGAAAGTGATTAATTGTACTTTTTATCTGGTATCAAGTTTTATCAAAGAAGAAAGCAACTTTTTACTTCTTGCAAGTGACCTGGTTCAGCTAGTGTTGGCTCAGGGTTGGCACGGCCATTATGACTGTGTCCCATCTCCTCACAAAATGTGCCGAACAATAGCAACTGGAAATCTATTACTTGCCTTTATCTTGTGGGCAGGCAAGGTCAGTACCAACAGCCACTTCAGCAGGTGCTGATTTTGCCAACTGTATTGGGTTTGTGTGGCAAGGTTTTTGGTAGTGGTGGTGGGGCTACAGGGGTGGTTTCAGTGAGAAGCTGCTAGAAGCTTCCCCTATGTCTGAAAGAGCCAATGCCAGCTGGCTCCAAGATGGACCCGCTGCTGGCCAAGGCCGAACCCATCAGCAATGGTGGTAGTGCCTCTGGGATAACAGATTTAAGAGGGGAAAAAAAAAAGTTGCTGTGGTACAGAAACTGCAGCCGGAGAGAGGAGTGAGAACATGTGAGAGAAACAGCCCTGCAGACAGTGAGGTCAGTGAAAAAGAAGGAGGGGGAGGAGGTGCTCCAGGCGCCGGAGCAGAGATTCCCCTGCAGCCCGTGGGGAAGACCATGGTGAGGCAGGCTGTCCCCCTGTAGCCCATGGAGGTCCATGGTGGAGCAGATATCCACCTGCAGCCCATGGAGGACCCCACACTGGAGCAGGTGGATGCCCGAAGGAGGCTGTGACCCCATGNCATGCTGGAGCAGGGGGAGACTGTGAGGAGTCCGGCCCCTGAGGAGGAAGGAGCGGCAGAGACAATGTGTGATGAACTGATCGTAACCCCCATTCCCCATCCCCCTGCACTGCTGGGTGGGAGGAGGTAGAGAAAATCAGGAGTGAAGCTGTGCCTGGGAAGAAGGGAGGGGTGGGGGGAAGGTGTTTTAAGATTTGGTTTTGTTTCTCGTCATCCTACTCTGGTTTGATTGGCAATAAATTAAATTAATTTTCCCCAAGTCGAGCCTGTTTTGCCCATGACAGTAATTGCTGAGTGATTTCTCCCTGTCCTTATCTCGACCCATGAGCCTTTTGTTATATTTTCTCTCCCCTGTCTAGTTAAGGAGGGGAGTGATAGAGCAGCTTTGGTGGGCACCTGGCGTCCAGCCAGGGACAACCCACCACACCAGGCCTTCTGTATCATAAAGGTCTCTATGTTAGTGTATTGAAACTTTGAAGGAAACATTGACTTTTTGATTTTCTGGCATCATAAAGAATGAAGGAGTGATCTCTGGGAAGTTGCTGCTCAGCTAGAAGCCAGAGCTTGGTTCTGACAACCCCACTTTAAGGTCTCCTATCTCCTGCTGGTGATACTGAATGCAGAGATTAAGGACTTCTTCAGAAAATAGTCCTGGAGCTTCCACTCAGTGTCTTGCTTGAGGCTTTAAGACCTGGTAGTTATTACAACAGTTTGAATATGACCATTATCCACACTCTTGCAGAAGACAGCTTATGGAACCCATCTGCCAAAGGATAGATATCGATGAATACCCCTTCTGGTGATGCCAAACTTGGGATTTCAGTCATAGAAGCTGAAGAAATATCAGCACTTGCTGAGGATGGTCGAAAAGCATCACTGAAGTCCAGAAGAAAAGGGCTACATTTGACAATTGAAAAAGGGACACCAAAGTGTGTTGTATGAATTTAGCAGTTCACATCAGGAGAAAACAAATAGTGTTAGGGCCACCCTATTTTCAATATGCATGTATCAATATAAGGTACGGTAAGGGTCTGATTGCAATTTCTACAGAAACTGAAGAAAAATATACAAATTCAAATGATAATGTCAATACATATACAGATTATTACTAAAGGTTTTTTGTCTTTTAAAGCAAACTGGAAATTATTGTGAATAACTAGGGTACAAATAAAGTGTTTCTTGTTTTCAAGAGTATTTAAATTTTCCTAATTGTTAAACAGCAGGCATCATTACTTAGCAAAACCTATTAGCCTTCTATGTGAGCTGGTCACAAGGTACTCAAAGTTGATTCATGGTAGGAAGTAAAATGTAAGTAGAAGAATAATTTAGATTTGAAGTAAAATGATTACCGTCATATTTACCTGAGTCACTTTCCAAACTCCTTTTTGATCTTGAATTTCTTTTTTAAGATTCCACTCTGAATTCTTAGGAAAAAGAAAAAGCCATATACAACACATAAGAAAACGAGTTAATGGACAACAGCAATGAAAATTTAACACTAACATCCCTGTAAAGATGAGCATAGCTTTTAAATTTTTTCTCAAGTATCATAAAACTATATTAAGAAAGGAAGTTCCAACAGAGTCTCAGGCACAAGAGGTAAATAAATATAGAAAACACTAAAAGAAAAGTAACAATATTTCCTAGATTTAGTGTAATTTATTTTTGGTAGCTTAAAATAGTTAAATACACAAAGAAGCTGAGCTGGCTTACCTTAATATATATTGAACATCAAATGTTCAAAATTGAAAAATCTCAGTGCCTTCTACATTTTATATGATGAGACTTTTTTTGTAATTTCTAGTAAAAAACTGAACATGTTTTAGCTCTTTCTTATATCACTATCCTACTCATCACTTCTAGGATAACAGTTATATAGCACATTATTATAATTTGTGCCTTGAAAACCTGTAAATTAATGTATGTCAGATTAGACGACTATCATAACTATACCTGATTACAATCTACGTCATCCCTAATTAGGGCTTTCTGTTTCCTTTTTAAGTGAATTTAGGGAGTGGAAAACTGATTATTTAAGCAAAACTAGGCATAACACAGCCAATAGCAAAGCAAGAAATGAACTCAATCAATTCTATTACTGAAATGTATTTATTCAAGATGTTTTATTCACATCCATATCTGCATTTTGGAAGCACATAAGCCATCAGCACTTGGAGAGGGAGGTTCCTGCATAAGGAAGTCATAAACATCTCCCAGATGTGACATACATAAAAAATACAAAAACAGGTGCCAAACATCCCAGTGTATTCTTACACCCCAAATCCCAAAGATTATTAGGAACTTCAAGGAAATAGAAGTGATGGAGATCAGTGTTCATGTGGAAGACACATCCTGTAATCAGTGGGTATTAGCATTTTTTTCCAGATGAAAGTTTATACATTTGCTCCAAGGATAACTCCAAGCAACAACTTGTGCTCATGGCCCTGCCCTCCTCCTCACACCTCCTTGCTCACCTATGCATATAGTGTATCCGAATCCAAATCCTGAGTCTATTAGACAAACTGCAGCATCTGGACTACTCTCCAAAATGCAGCAATATTTTGAATGACTAATGGTAACACTCGGTGATTGCATGAGTATATTTTTCATTCTATTCAGTAGCCCAAGGACACAGTTTAACTACTGGTTACAGACAGACACTTTTTTCAGACACACCAGGGGGTAATTGCTCTCACAGAATATCAGCAGAGACCAGGCAGTCAACTATAAATTGCACCTTCATTTATATGATCATATTGAAAATTCACCACTATTCAAATGTTGCTTAGGTAGAGAGGTATCTTAGCTTCTGTGCACTTCATTCACACTAACTTTTACCTCGCAAATAGCTCTTACAACTGGTCACCTTCCCTGTGTATGTCTTTGTGTGTATATGTATGCTTTAAATTATTATAAAGACAATGCTTTTGCTAATTCATGGTAACTAAGACTACATACAGTGATGTTAATTTAAAGCTGTTGACAGAATGGTCATTCTGCAAGTGGTAGGAATGGAGGTATTAATAAACAAGGGCATTGAAGCAACTTGAGTGGTGCTGGAAAGCAATCTAATCACTGAAGGCAGGACCACTGGTAATGACTTCATGTAGAAGTTAAGTTGTGCCAACAAGTAAACCAGAATACCTACAGAATGAAATTCCATCTCTGACCATAAATGTATAGCTTTGAGATACATTTCTGACTGACTACATGCCCAGGATGTTAACACTGACTATGACTTGAGAACTAAGGAACAACAAAATCCAAAAAGTAACACTAGTCCAATTTTAAAATGAATTTTTATAAAAATCAGAGGAGTTTATTAAAAACTTTATGAGGAACAGCTAAAAGAGTAAAATACTTGCAAGCCAGAGGGAGATTACTTACAGGTATTATATTGGAGGCTCAAAGCACATGCAAGCCAAATTTTGACAGACACTTTGGAAATATCAAAAAGAAAATCAGTGCCACTAAACAGATGGGAAGTTATTAGCAGCAAGACAAAAAGTTGAAATTATGCCTAAAAAAAGGAAAACAGAAAAGATCCTGAACTTTGCCTATTTAAATCTAAAAATTCCATCGGGCAAGCAAACAAGATTTTTTGGAAAAACCTGCAAGGGACATAAAACAACTCCTTTTCCAAACACACCTGATAGGAAGCCTGCTAGAGACAATGTAAAGCCAACAGATGATCAGAAGCAGTTAAAGACAGACTTACCATGAAGCACTCAGAAAACAGAATATGATAAAGGAAAAAAGCCCAAATTCCAAAACAAATAACACCCTAAGAAGCAAACTCATAATATGAATTATTATGAAAAAAAAGAATTAGCTGACACATGGAAAATTTGATGCATAGGAGAGAAATCAGCATGTCTCAGCAGTGCCTCAAAATTCATGTTTTCTGAAGGATTTAAGAAGTATGTGGAGAAGAGATATTTGGGTGATACAGTCTACTTGGACTCCTAAATGGTATTTGATAAAGTATTATATAAATAACTCCTTAATCAGTTTCCCACGAGTTAAGGATAAAAGTCCTCACATGAATATATAATGCATTTAAATATAGAAAACCTACAATAAAAATAATTTACCAGTTTTCAGTGGCAGTTACAGTAGGGTCTTGCAAGTATCTATGCTGGATCCTGTGGTTTCCAGTTTATTCAGAAACAATATGGAAAATGGGGGATTTTGTGAGATGATTTAGTAAAACCAGCTGGACTTCTTATTTACAGAGGACAAAATTCAATGAACATTAATGTATGCTTGTACATTAGGACACAGTCTTCACTTTATACAATGCTGGTTTTGAGCTGGTAGTAATCGAATAGGAACACGATCATGAACAATATAATGCTCCATTGCACATAAAAGAATAAATGTAATGTTAAGAACTATTATGAAAGGAATAGAGAACAAACCAGAAGTCATCTTTATACCACTATACATGCCCATGATGTATCTACATATTAAATACTCTATGCTCTTTCCCCACAATAGAACTGGAAAACAGAACCAGATGACAGACATGGGACAGTTTCCATTCATTAAACTAGTTAATGGATTAGGAGACTTCAGCTTGAAAAAGAGGAAGAATATGATAAAAACCTATAAGGTCATGTCTGACATGTAGGAAGAGAATATGGAATGACTGACTGATACATCTTTGAAAATAAGAACCAGGGCATTATATGCAGATAGCATATGCCAGGCAGAAAATAAAGAAAAAAAGTTATTTTCCACACAACACACGACAAAGTTGTTGAAGTCCTTATCACAGAATGTTGTGGATGTCAAAAATCCAAAATGTGACTGTAAAAATCATGGAAGAAAAATTTGTCAATTCTAAATTAATTTTTAATACTTAAAAGGAAAATATAAATTAAGACACTCACACACAATAAAGGTTGTGGGGCAGAAAATAAGCAGGGGCTTTGCCTGAATCCCGTCTAAAATCCTAATTTCTTAGACTAATATTTAGCATCCCTCAAATACTTAAACCATAAGAAGAATCATAGTAGATTCCCCTGATCATACTGTTGAATATCCATTTGTGTAAATATTTCAGCACATAACGCTGAGAATGTGGAGAAAGTGGTGCTTGGCAAATTTATATACAAACAAGACAGAAAAGTCATACAAATTTAGTATTAAAACATATGGCTATAAAACAGCATAATATACCAAAAAAGACAATTTTAAATAGGACAAAAGTACATGGTGTAAATTCAGATATTGTCAGGAATATAAATTTGATCCAAGAGAAGACAACCTGGCACTATGAAAGGCCTTAACAAACACAAAACTGACTCACTCCTATTCATTGTGAAAACAGCTCTGAAGTTCTCTAGCTCATGTTTTACTATTTTTCACCTTGGCTCGATAAGCTTTTTAACTGGCTCTGTTTTAAATCACATTCAACAATTCCTCTTTTCTTTCCAGAAGCAGAGTCTGGTACTTGGACATACCTTTACCTTTGGCAAGCAGGTAGGTGAAAAGGAAGGCAGGAATCATGTGGAGTGCCTCATATACCAATGCATATTATAACCAGAAAAATAGCATTAATGTTCTTAATTTTACTGATTACAAGTTAGGAAATCCTAAGATTATTACAGGAAATAAAACTGTGAAAGTCTTTCCTTCCAGGCAACCTATACTTTACATACAGCAGAAGATCTCTAGTGAAGAATATGCAAAACACCATTTACATCTCCCTGGTATAAGATGACCCTTAAAAATTGCCTGTATTATTTTCTTTTCATATTTCTGAATGCTGAATCTTACACCCTGCAATAACACTGACCCTAAAGGCTGTATGCATTTGTACAATATTATTCATTAAGAATTATGTAAAGTGAAAAAACTAAAGTCTTGCAAGTCTTGTAAGCTCTCATAGTCATGGCAAGGTTTCTATATAAGGATGAATTAAAATTTCAATTCTAGATAACTAATGACATCCAAATGATAATTAAATAATTATTCTAATGTAGTATTTCATTTGCAATGGTTACACTTAGCATCAAATAAAACTATACTGATTTACAAATTCTTCTAATCATTTAGTTACATAAAGAATAAGATTTTTATTTGTTAGTATTCATTTTAAATCACCTAGGAATAACAAAATCTTTGTATGGTTGAGAATATTTAATGTGTTAACTTTACTTTTTAGCCTGCCATCAACTGTAACCATTTAGTAGCCAAATTATTTTCTCGTCAGAGACTACTGTTATTTGCTATTTTTCAAGTATTTTAAAATACACAGTTAAAATAATAAGTTTTAAATTATTATTTTTTAAATATTAGGTTGCTTGTCCAATAATTCTCTCATACAAAGTTCATTGTTTTTGATTCTTCCACTCTAAAAAATGAATTTAATTAAAAATTGTACCTTGTAAGAAATTTCTTCTGCGGTTTTGGTTTTTTTTAAGTCCTCATACTTCCTTTTTTTTTCACTGTAGGACAATTCAGCATTACAGAGATCTTCATTTAGTCTTTCTATTTGCTCTTCAACCTTACATATGCTGTTGCAGACAGTTTCGACTTCTGACTCATACGCCTTCTTTTTTCTTGAACTGTTGAAATAAGACAGCCAATCTTACATTTCATTTTATAAAGAATGTTAATTAAAAGTAAAACCCATTATTGAATAAGTAAAACTAAAACATTTGCTAGCAAAGACTGAAGCAAAGAGGCGTTTGGTACCTCAGCCTTTTCCATGTCCTGTGTCATCAGGTCTCCTGCTTCATTCAGTAATGGGCCCACATTTTCCGTAGTCTTCATTTTGTGATCTATGCACTTACAGAAGCCCTTCTTGTTGCCTTTGATATCTCCTGCTAGATTCAATTCCATTTGGGCTTTGGCTTTCCTAACTGCATCTCTGCATGCTCAGGCAATGTCTCTGTATTCCTCCTAGGTTACCTGTCCCTGCTTCCACCTTCTGTACGCTTCCTTTTTGTGTCTGAATTTTGCCAGGAGCTCCTTGTGCATCCACACAAGCCTCCTGGCATTTTTGCCTGACTTCCTACTCATTGGAATGGACTGTTCTTGAACTTGAAGGAGGCGATCCTTTAATATTAAACAGCTTTCTTGGATGCCTCTTCCCAAATATAATATAAAACTATCATTTTTGGATAAGAAGAAAGTGGCAAGAACAGCCCTTTTATCTGAAAGTGTTAAAATTTGTCACAGAGTTTCAGTTCATCTATCTTATAACAAATGGCCATGTCTAGGGTATTTCATACCAGTAAGTGCAGTGGTACACGTTACTCACAGAGCTGATGAATTCAAATTCCTAAGTACGTTGCTATTTGCAGAATTTTTAGGTCACATAAAACATTCTTAGTTTATTTGCATACAAACAAACTTTCAGTAGAAGTGAACTGTTTAACAGAAGTGAACTTGATTAGACTGTTGGATTACACAGCAAAAACCAAACTGAATCGAATACAAAAAATCTACGGGTAAACATTGATGTTGCTTTGACTGACAGAATACAACCTCTGTATCGTTAGAACTTAATATTCTTCAATGGAATGTTTCTTTGTAGAAGAATGGCGTCACTGAAAAATAAATTGTTACTACCACTGAGTACCTGCTGAATTAGAATGATGAACCTAAATGGTATTGTAAGGATCTTCACAGGATATACAACATTGTTTCCAATACTTAATCTGAAAACCCACAACAGGCTGGTACTGATCACACATTTCCTTAGCTGAATTAGTGGCCAGAATATTTCTGTCAAAGAGCAGCTTCTTTAATACAGGGTGTAATTTGCTTAGTTAAAGGAAGGAAACATGATTTACCTTACAAAATCCAAAGATTCGTAACTGCACAAGGACTAAATTTCATGGATTATTTCATACATGCACATACACACACTCTCTGCATGTTCCACTTTCAGTGCATGTGAACTGCTGGCTCCTAAATATAGTCATATAGTCAGCAGTATCTGCTATGTAGTCCTTGAAAAACCTCTAAGACAATGCAAGCCCACAGCAACATAATATCCCTTCCCAAAATTCAAGTAACAAAGAAGCACAAAGAGAACAGAAAACATTGCCTATATGCATCTTTGATGAACTATACCTAACATATACCATGTATGTAGTATGTATTAAAATTGCCCTTTCTCTATTAAGAGATTGTCCATAGCTAGACTCAAATGACTCTGATTCCCAAGCAGTTGACCAGTCTGGGAACTGAGTCCCAATAGAACTGAAACTGCAATATGATCTTTCCAAAATGCAAAATATGACCTAGAGGCTTCAGCAATGTCACATACCTGTAAGACCCTGTGTTTAGAGCCAAGACTGACTAGTTTACATAAATTCATATACAAGCATTTTTCAAAGATATTGCAGATGCTGTAACAGCCCTACTAACAAACTGAGCTCTACATGAAACAGGAGGGACCATCTATACTATCATGGTTTAATCCCAGATTTCTGGGGCAGCTCAGGGTGATTTGATTATTTAGAAGTTGCAGGGCTGCAGCTGCTGCACAGGGTGGGAGATGGGGATTTTCTCTGCACCAGCCAGGAATCGAACCCGGGTCACAAGAATGGGAATCTTGCATGATACCACTACACCACTGGTGCTTCCCTGCAACCTCTAAATAAACAAACCAGCCTGGGCTGCCCCAGGGTGCGAAGTGCTGCATAGTCAGTTATTGATTTAGACAGTCCTTAAATACAAAGGATTCCTAGACCTTTTTTCAGCTGCTGAGACAAAAGAATCTTGCATAGGTCAAAAAAAGATCTTTTTCCCTGTGAATTAAAACACTAGAGATTATCAAGATCTACTACAAGCATGTTAGGAAAAATATAGCTGAGAATACACATGTGAATAGCCCAAATCTTCCCTAGATGATAAAGTTCAAAGATGGTAACAAGAAACAGCAACAGAGATTTTTTTGGCTAGAGGGAGGCAATACGAAAGCAGACGTACTCTGGTACTTCCAATTCTAAGACCACTTAGTTAGAGCCATCTCATTAGACAGTAATAATAGTTCTATTTAGACTTTCACAGGTCTGCCTCTATCCCATACACTGATTACACTTTCCTGCACACCAGTGAGGTTAGCAATGAGATAGATATAGACCAACAATACCAGTGTGAGTATTACTTACATCAGGGCTGTGACATAACCATGACTTACGACAGTTATAACTGTATGTGGATTACCAGTTACAGACAGACTGATAAAAGAAATTAATGCTACAGAGAATCAGTGAAAAATAAGGAATTTGTGAAGGTACAATATGTGATGCCTTGAGACCAAAGACCAAATAATTGATGGGTTCAGAAGTAATTACAATAATCCACTGAGTAAGATATTCTGACTACCAGATGAAACTTCAGTTGCAACTTTGTCCCTGAACAAATCATTTCTATACACTTTTGGTAATGGTTTCTGGTTAGTTCTTACAGAGTTTCTGAATCCTACAATCTCTGGTAATACTGATTTGAACTACTCATACCACAACCACATCACTTTCAAAACAGAAAGATTTTCTGCAGATGGTCTTGTGACCTGATTCTGAAAAAGGTCTCATTAACTATTCCATCAGAGATAGGTAACTTGTATTTTGCAAATTCCACATGTAGAAGACTTACAAATCCCATGCTTTATGATACATGCAGTTCTCCCTAATTAAGCACTGTTAATATGTCCGTATGCCCCATAACATCTTCATAAGAACAATACTTACAGGACTATGTAGGAAAAAGCTTTCTCTACCAGAAACAAATCTAAAATACTGACAAAAGGTCACTGGGAAATTAACTACTCACCTTGCCTAGGGAAGTTTTGAAACAGCCAACACTGGAAACCCTAAAAAAATCATCTGATTGTTTCTTAAAATGGGTATAAGTATAGCTAATCTTCTTTTGGGGAAGGCAATGACTAAATGGCTTCACAAATTCCTTCCAAAATGTCTGTGATTATAAAAAGACTTAAATTTCAAAATACCAAAGCCAAGAGAGCAATTCATCTGAACACTGCAGAGTAAGCAGTCTGTGCTGAAGCTGGAAAGAAATGAAAGGAACCAAAGAATGACTGATTTCCTACACCTTTCATGTGGAGCAAAATTGTTTTGATGCATACAAAACTACCCATGACTCTGGAAGTCAAAACACTTTAAGCATGGATGCAAGAGGTACATAAATATTCCAAGCAAAAAAGCAAGTAGACTACAGCTCAAAGAAGAACTACGGTTCTTTGGTGCATGTGTTCCGTACTACACTCTGTGTACAGGTGTTGAAAATTTTATCACAGCTTCTGCAGCTTACTTTGGAACTCTGTCCCCATTTGAGAAGCATACTAAGTTTTTAAGCATATTTTACTTTCCCTAAGCTTTCATACATTCAGTAACTGTGCATAGCATGTGGACCTGAGATTTTCTGATCTAATAGTATCTGTAAGATATACTCAGCCTTTATGGAAAAAGGTACATATCAGGTCAAAAGTACTGTTTCTCCTCAGCTTCTTTCATCCAAGATGCTTAACACACTATGAAGGCAACACAGATGGGGGGTGAATGTTCATATGGACAACAAAACCCAAATTGTTCCAATAATTGGAACTTTTTTCCCCATTGAAAATTGCGTAAGCTTTGTATTTCAGATCTTTCTAAGCTCAATCACAAGTTACCTGGACATAGATCTTGGAATACTTTGGGAAAAAAATTATTTGAGGATCATTTTCCCAAAGGCAAAACTATGCCCAGATGCCTCTGCACAGCATTCCATATCAGTGTGTGTGAAGATGTCCTCATTAATGCCATCAACATTACTTGAAGTACACTTCTGATTCATTATAAAAAGCAGGCACGTTTCTGTCCTGGTTTTGGCTGGAATAGAGTTAATTTTCTTTCTAGTAGCTGGTACAGTGTTATGTCTTAGATTCAGTATGAGAAGAATGTTAATAACACATTGATGTTTCCAGTCATTGCTAAGTAATATTCAGCTGAAGTCAAGGATTTTTCAGCTTCTCATGCCCAGCCAGCAAGAAGGCTGGAGGGGCACAAGGAGTTCGGAGGTGACACAGCCAGGGCAGCTGACCCAGACTGGCCAAAGGAATATTCCATACCATGTGACATCAAGCCCAGTATATAAACTGGGGGGTGTTGGCCGTGGTGGGGGGGATTGCTGCTCAGGAACTAACCAGGCATCAGTTGGCGAGTGGTAAGCAATTGCATTGTGCATCACTTGTTTTGTATATTCCAATCCTTTTATTATTGTTGTTGTTGTTGTTATTATTTTCTTCCCTTCTGTCCTATTAAACTGTCTGTATCTCAACCCATGAGTTCTACTTTTTTCCAATTCTCTCCCCCATCCACCTGGGTGGGAAAGTGAGCGAACAGCTGCATGGTGCTTAGTTGCTGTCTGGGGTTAAACCACAACAATTTCAATGGGCTCATAAAAGATACTGAGAGAATATGATATCCATTTTAGAAAATGTAGGAGGCAGAAGTCTCTGCCTCTCTCTCAATAAGCTTTCTAGGAAGAATATTACAAGACAATTCTCTGTCTTATTGCAGCCTAGTAGGAGGTGGATTTTCACTCACTTTTTAGTCCTGCTGAAGGAACATGTCAGTACTCTATTAGTATACAATTAATCAAAACAAGCACTCCAATTCTTAGATAACATGAAACCATGTGTTGGTTTTAAGAATCACTTTCTGATGGCATATAGCAATTCCATACAATACTGCAATTCTTCCCTAATACAACAGACCATACAGAAATCACAATGTACTAAGAAAGGAAAATAAAAAATAAAGCATATTAAGAAAGTTTGCAAGTGGCTAGAAAAGTCTTGGAGTATCAGACTAATGATCTGACATGCAAAATATCTCCAATATAAGACAAGAGATTAGTGACAGATCAAAGAATTTAAAGGTTTCTCAGCAGAACCAAATGTCCTGCCTCTCTCATAGCACTTACTGGCAACTCCCTCAAGAGAACTATAGTTATTTATGGCCTTTGTTTAAAATACTCATTCAGTCAAGAACTCTCGTGGTTTCAGCTCAGCCGGTAACAAAGCACCACGAAGCCGCTCACTCGCTCCCCACCCCCGCGCCTGGCTACGTTGGGATGAGGAGAAAACCCAAAGGCAGGCTTGTGGGTCGAGACAAGGACTGGGAGGGATCACTCCCCACTTATGGTCACGGGCAAAAGACAGGCTCAACTTGGGGAAGAAACAAAATCAATTTCATTTACTACCAATCAAATCAAAAAGAAAACACAAGGGTATTAGGAACGGAAACCAAACCTCAGAACACCTCCCCCCACGCCTCCTGCCTTCGCGGCTCAGCTCCATTCCCAGTGCTTTCTACCTCCTCCCCCCGGCGGCACAGGGGAACAGGGGATGGGGGTTGAGTCAGCTCGCCACACATCGTCTCTGCCGCTCCTTTCCTCAGGAGGAAGATTCCTCTCTCGTTCCCTGCTCCACCGTGGGGTCCCTCCCACGGGAGACAGTCCTTCACCAAATTCTCCAACGTGGGTCCTTTCCGCGGGCTTCAGTTCTTCCTGAACTTCCCTGGCGCGGGTCCTTTCCGCGGGCTGCTCTCCAGTCTCACACTGCTTCAGCGCGGTTTTTACCATGGAGTTACAGCCATCTTCGGGAGCCTCCGCTCCACCGTTCACCCCCATGGGCTGCAGGGGGACAGCCTGCTTTCTCACCACGGGCTGCAGAGCCATCAGCCTCCTCAGACGCCCCCTCCTCCCCCTCCTTCACTGACTCCAGTATCGGCAGAGATGTTCCTCTCACGTTTCCCAACCCCCACACTGCCAGTTCCCCTTCTTAAATAAGTTCTCCCAGAGGCACTACCACCGTCACTCCCCTCCCAGAGGCAGGTCCGACATTTTGGCACGTCGGACATTTTGGCGTGGGGAATTTTCCAGCAACTGCTTAAAGGGGCCGCCTCTGCAGCCCCCCTCCCCTGCCACCAAAGAAAACCGCGCCACACAAACCCATAACAAACTTCAACAAGATAAAAGGGGATTTTCAAATAAAAGGCCCTACAAACAGCACTCTTCCTTTGTGCTTGCATTCAAGTAACACGTAAGAGGAATGCATACAACTTCTAATTTTGAGGAGGGATTAGCAATTGCTTTCTCCCTTAAGAACTAATATTAGGTCAATACTAGGTCAATACATGCTAGGTCACTGGTCTTGAGAGTAGAATTAAGAGAGTGTATAAAATAGAGAGCTCTAAAATAGCATTCCAAAAAATCCTTCTAAGAGTTAAATTATCATAAGATAGCAATGTGCAGAAATTTGGGATTGTATCAGGCTGACTAAGAATCCTGTTTTTCCACTAAAACAAGATTTAAAAGGTAATTCTTCTGAATTAATATTTTTCTTTTAAAAAAACCATAAAATTGAATTCTATACTCAGCCTCCACTCTTTATTTCCTGGGACTAGACTAAACAGCAGTCTGAAAAGGTATTTCCCCTTCAAAGGATGTCATCCTTTGAAGACATAAATAGACTTAGATCCTGAAATGAATCCTTCATTACTAGGTACTTGTCATAACCATTCTCTGGGTCTTGAATCTGAACTTTCATATGCATTTCTTGAACTTCTGAACATGCAGGACAATAATTGGGACACACTCACGACAATACTAATTATATATGAAATAGATAATGCTCAAAGGATTTTTTTTGTGAACTTGTCCAGTCTTTTTAGGATCCCTGTAAAGTTTTAGTGTGCAAGATGGTCTCAAGTAATAACGCTTCTCAAACTGTTTTATGAGAACTCCCCTCTCTCTCCTGATGCTCCACATTTGCCTGTACATTTTCTTACAAATCTGAGTTTCCTCTTTCAGCTTATCAGTTAATACTTCCAACATGGGCAAGATCTCTCTCCATTATTACATGTATGATGAAATGAAAGTTTTAATCCATCAAAAAATATGTCAATGGCATTGAAAATAAATTTGGAAAGCTACAGCACTAATTCTAAAATGTTCTAATAATCCCAATATATAGTTCCATCAACATCAGAACTAATGAAGCCTGGTTTCTTACCCATTTGTGTCCCATAGTTGATTTACTTTAGTATGTAAGGTATGAGCTCCGACTTGAAGCATTAATAAGGAGTATGCACACAACTCCTCCTCTCTTTCATCTTGTTATCCCCTCCCTTTTCTTACACCTCTTATATGGAATTGTTGGGGTCTAGTAAGGAATGTTTTCATGCTGACAGTCTGTCTGTATTCAACTCAGTCATCGATTGCTACAAAACTTGTAAGTATTTAGTTATTTTCAAGAACTTTTCAGATGACTCCACTGAAACCAGATAATAAAATCCAAAGTTACTGGGGGGATAAAGAAGACAACCTGTCAGATGCATAAAACCAGTGTACACCTAGTGTCTAAAGGAAGAAGCAACTAAAAACTGATTTTATTTGCTGTTATATTATAAACGCACTGAGAATATTATGTCCAATACAATTTAAAGTATAGCTATTTGGAATCAATAAACTGAGGAGCTACAAAAGATGTGTGCATAATGTCTTACAAGAATTCAAAGAAAATAGAGAAAAACAGTATTTCAGATTCTATGTTTATAACCATCATATATGAAAAAAATACAAATAAAATTCATAAAAGTTTTGACCAAAATGTTTTTGGGACTGAGGTTTCTGTTAACAAAAAGAGAATTTCAGAATCTTCGTTTTGTTTTATTTTAATTGTCAAAGTATGTATTTTGTCTTTTGCAGAATTTTAGTTAATTTTCTTTCACGTGAAGGTCAAAAAAGTTAGATGATAAATTTCAGTCTGAAGTGATCTGAAATTATTGAAATGTTAAATTACAGACAGACTTAAAGCAAGGTTCACTTTTCTAGGCTTGTTTGCAGTGAATAAGTAAAGCTTGCTTCCTGTATTTATATTGCAGGCATTACCTATTTCTGAATTTTTGCAAAAGCTCTTCTTTTTCTCCCTCAAGTTCTTCATTTTCACATTTCAAACTGTCCAGTGCTTCATTAATATTGAGAATCTTTTGCTTTATATTCTGTAGATCACTTTCCTTGGTGGATTTCTAATGAACATTAAAACATTAAGACACCTTTAGCATAAGCTGAAATTATTTCAGGCTAACACAGAAGATGCAAGTATGAAAGCATTTTTACTTCATTTATATAAAAACAATTAAAAACTTACTAATTCTTCCACAGCTTTAATCACTTCAGAAGAAGCATCTGATATTTTTACACTCTCATCTCCTTGGGCAGCTATTTTATTATTCAAATCTTCTATCTAGAAAATATTTTGTAAAGTAAGTAATACAAATATCTCCTATATTTCTTTGTTTAATTATTACAATATATTTAAAAAATAAATTCAAAAGGAAGGCTATTAAAGAGTAACTAGAGATATTTCATGCCATAGTATTCATATGCACATTGCCATTGCAATGTATCCTAGCAGAATCTTTAGACTTCACAGTATCAGTAAGCACACACTCACAGCCTGCTAATTCATACATGACATATCTGGTATAATTAAGCAGAATACCTTAAGTCCCTCTCAGCCTCAAGATTTTCTTTAATATCTCAAAATCTCTGTCAATACAGATTCATGCAGAGATTCAATGATGGATCAATCACCAGAGCTTAAGGAAAAATGAGGATGTTAGATCCAAGCATCTACAGGATAAAGAAAACATCTAAAGTGGCTTTAGACAGATAAAGGCCTACCTGCTCACACTGACCCTAAGAAACTTTGTTACCTTCACCTCTCCTTCCTCTGCAGAGGCTGAAACAACATAGGTATTCTGGCATAATTTACCTATACAATCTCCATAGAGATACAGGTCTAACTGGAATATGACCAGACAACAAACATGTCCAAGCAGGATCAGGGTTGATAAGGATGTCAGAGAATACATGTGGCAAGATCAGGACAGAATTAGGACACAGCTACTTTAAATGGCATGTAATTTCCTATGGCTACCTCAAGAATCTGATGAAGGGCAGATTTACATAAGATACTTTGTGACTATGTCCCAGCAGCTAAGGAGAGGAACAATACAGGCTTTGTCTTGTTATCTTGTCCAGAATGTCACAGCTCTGTTGTACTTCTCTAGGATTCTGCTGATTGTCCTTGTATGGCTGTACCTTCCTAACTAGTTGGCGACTGAAGGTCCTGACCTGGATGGTTAGGGATTATAAAACCTGATCTGTGAGAAAAAGCTGCAAAGAAGCACCTTTACTAATCCAGAAAAAGGAGATAAAAAAGCAAATTGTTAAGTCTCTCAATATGTACAATATTCTAAGACATATAGTTCAGGGGAAGTGTGGGAAAGACAAAGAGAAATTGGTTACATCTACAGGGGAAAAAAATCCAATGGATTAAGTATAAGCAACATGTCCCAGTTTTTAAATTGCTGGTACATAGGAAAAACATGATTGAGAAAAGTTTTTCCCTCTTTCAGTGTTTTTAGAGCAACCATTTTGACAGGAATGACCTGAAATACTGCCACACTGTGCAGGTAATCAATGAAAACAGAAGAATAAAGGAGGAATAGTTAAGTATGAGATCAATTTTATGAGAAGGGTTTCTTCTAATCTTTGAAAAGCAAAGCCCATGTAGATACAGAAAATGGATTTATGCATGCAGATACCTTTTGTAATGCAAACCTGGGTAACAAGGAAAAAAGAAAATTCAGAGTTGCCCTTACAGTGTCAAAAGTTGCAACACTCCTAATAGGTCATATATAAAATTTAAAAACCAGCACGAATTAAGAAAAAAAGCCAGGAGAAAAAAATGCAGAAAAATATTAGTTCATATCACTAATTCTTTCTTCAAACTTGTTGATGTATGTGACAATTTTAATGTCAAAATTTAGATCCAATTCAAATCCCACTGAAGTCACTGAAAATAATCCCAATATTATCCCCATTCCCCAAATAACTCCATTATCCCAGTAACATTTCTATGATGATCAGAAGAATCACTTTGAGCTTTCTGAAAATGCACTTTTATAAAGATTTATTCAGTTAGTTGGTTTTGTCATGTTTTTGAAGGAAATTGACAGTAACAGATCAGCTTTATGCTAAACTTAACTCTGGCTCACCTTTAGCATAAACTAATCAAAGCTGGTCACCAAATGGAGCAGTTCCATGCCCCACCTTACCCCTGTTGCACATTTCTCTTTCCCTTATGTTGGTCTTAATACCCAAGTAGTACCTACTGAAGTGTATCAGCTCAGACAAACCCAGCTGGAAACATATCCAGAAAAAAAACCCCAAAAGTTTACTAATAAGTATTGGCTCTATTTGAAAATAGTGTTTTTCTAGATAGCAGTTGGTAGCAATTGCTGGTGCCAACAACAGGAAGAAAACTGTAATACACAGCTGGAAACAAAAGCCACCCATTGGTGGCTGTCTAATATGACTGTATCTTTACTTTTGTGCTTTGGGTTTTTTTGTTAAGCTCTAGGCATGCTTGGTAGATTCAGCTTCTCAGAAATACTCCATCTAGATTCTGGATTCCACTGGATCCATAGCAGGACCTAGCTGTCTAGATGCACAAACCACAACAGTATTGACCATGTACAAGAGAATGAATTACATAGTTTATTTATACTTGTATACATACACATATATACACTTACTTATACATATAAAAGAATAACAAGTTCTGTTGTGGGCATCTAAAACCTGTTTTAGGCATTTTCTACTGCTTCCACATATGGAGCTGTCCATTAACTGAAAACTCCTAGTCAGGGAGTGTGAGGAACTCCAGTTCAGATTTTAAACTGCCAAGTACAACAAGATTTCAAAATGAATGCTAGACAAATATAGCAGAAAACAGGGGAATTTTAAGTAAAATAGGGTATCACTACACATGGCATAAAAGTGCATCACATGCTATGTCAGGTCAAAAAATCTACTAATTCAAGAGGACACATGCTGTCCTACTAAATGCACACTTTCTTCCAGACAATTTAAGAAGATAAGCAATATTAAGCAGATATGCATCCAACAACTAAAAATATCAAGGTCACTTAAAGGAATGTTAAGATGATTGTGATATTCTTAATTATTAAAGCTAAAAAATAATACTATAACAGAAGAATGAATAACAGAATTCTACAGAATCTACCACTTCTTATTTTGAAGTCACTATTTGTATTTTTACTTTTACAGAGGACCTTAACTCTTAAACACGCAAAATATTCAGGCATTCATGTACTTTTCAATAAAAGATACTAATTTACTTGCTTGTTTATAAATATTCAAGACTCACTTTGCTGTTCCAACATTTTGCATCTTCCTGGATTTCTGCTTTTTGCTCCACTAACTCCTCAAGGTGTTTTTCATCCTTTATAATCTTCTCCTCTGTTTCTTTTAACTTCATACAGTATTCGGTCCAAATAAATTCAGAATGCTTTAACTCATTCCTAATAGAAATATACACAAAGTGAATCCATCTATTTGGCAATATTCCAAGGTAGTCCCTCTCCATAAAGGAAAATGTAAAGCAGATAGAATCTTAAAAATG
>VYZV01011261.1:11066-32531 GCA_013401275.1 Pandion haliaetus | reverse complement strand
GTATTGCTAGAAAGCTGGTGAGAAGCAGCATCAGTAAAAAAAGCTGTTTTTCCAGGTGGTAAACGGTAACAGATCACTGAATTCCAATAACACTTCTTCAGTTTCGACAGGTCTTAGGAGAGCGTCCTTCTCCTCTTCCCATTTTTCCATTTTGCATCGCCTCTACGTCACCCTGTGCAGAGCTGATGTCAGACCATGAACCAAAAGTAGGATGCAAGCATTCTTACCTAATAGCAGCTGTCTCCAAACATTCCTGTTTCTTAAAGAAAGAAACGAATAAACAAAGAAGCATGATAAAAAGGGAAGAAGAAATGAAAATGTGATCTGAGTCTATGTTGGTTCCCTCACTCAAATCTAACATCATTTTAGATGAAGAAATTAAGTTTTGCTTAGCACAGGCAAAAATGCTTGAGGTAAGAGCGCCAGAAAGAAATCTTTGTCAGTTTGGTTTTCATATCCAGATTCATAAATAATTAAATAACCATTACTAAGAACACAGTGTTATCAAAGAACCTTAAGCTGTGTAATATTATCATGTTTGCTCTGATTTGAGAAAAAAATATCAGCCAATCTATCTACTTCTTAAAGCTGAAGCTGTATATAATTTGATAAATTGTGTGTTCATTTCCAGTCCGATACAGAAATACTATATTACTTTTACTGGAGTAGTTAGGAGGAGATAATCCTGAACAATTTACCAAGAGATTGTCCTCAAAAGACTGAGAAGTAATTCTGAATAATCTCACAAAAATCCAGCTGCTCAGATAGTGTACACAATACTTTTCTATAGAGTATAAGGCTTTCTGACAGTGTCATGATGGGCATAATGGATGGACAGTTTTCCTGTGTTACTTCAAGCCCATTCATTGCAAGTTGTAAGGTCTGTGATATTAGGGAGGTTTGTATTTCTTTGAAACCAGCTGGCTTGCCCCTGACATCTATACATAAATACAGTAAACAGTGATTCAGTGTTTGCCAAGGTACCGGAGCTCACCTATGCATCAATCAGGACTGTTGCTTTTGCAGACCATGTTCTGCTCTGCTTTTGTTCTCTGACCTGGCAACACTACCTAGTCATGTTTTCTTATAGTATTATGTATGCTGAAGAATCATGCTTCCTCATTCACCGTCTTTTGTGTTCTGGCCATGAGATTCCTGAATGTGTGAGTAAGAGCTGCAGGGCTGGTCAGAATTTACTTTCCTTCCTTTTCAGGAAAAAAGTATGATAAAAAACCATGACAAAAGTACAGGCAAGAGTTTTTCAATCTCCACATAGGAACAGTTGCTAAATTTCCTTAGAGTGGATGAGGAAAAGGAAAGTGGGAGAGGTAACTTTTCTCAAGATGTCAAAATTTTCTGTTTGAAAGAGGCAGTTTCAGGAGAAATAAAAAAATCTCTCAACTGAGGGCATATTTATTCCTTAAGCTACTAATTTCATAGTGGAAAATCTAAAATTGTTTTAGAAGTTTTTGGGGTGGTGCTTTTTTTCTTTTTTAAGTTTTATTATTAACAGGATACATTAAGTCTGACAAAATGTCATATTTGTCATTTTACCATTTATGATTTCTCAGAAATCTTCTTGGCCTGGAGCTAATACTGCTGTAGCACTAAGCTCTAAATTATCTCACCATAAATATGTCTTCCATAATAATTACAGAAGTGTTACTGTAATCTAGAGTTCTTCTTTATTCCCCAAATATCCTTATTTCTTTTTGAGAGCACAAGGAATGCACAACGAATATTTGAATTATTGTTCAGAATTTCCTAAATTGACTTAAGATAAAACTTAATTTCTATGAAACAATTGTAACCTGTTACGTAACTATTACACAAGATTTTGAAGGTCTTTTTCTTAATGAGGATTATATTATTTTTTTAATATTTTTCAGCAGACTATAAAAACCCAATGCTAGCTATTAGACAAAAATTAACTTTTGTAGACAGTTGCAAGAAAAGTAAACTGATGTATTTCATGTCTCTCAAAATATGTAAGGACATAAACCAATACCTTGGGGATATGTTTTTTTCTCAGCATGAAGAGTTTATGAACCTTGAATCTAAATTATTAGGGAAAAAAAAGGCAGGAGGGCAAAAAACAGACCGTAGAAACTCTCTTCTTTGACCAACTTTTGTGTCTATTCTAAATTGATGACTTGTTTCCCAGACTAATCTCTAAACAGAGGGCATATCCCTTTCACTTGCAAAATACTCTCACACAAAATGAATTACCTTCCCACTACCTTGGTTACTTGCCAGGGAGTACTTTATTTTTCCACTAGGAAAAAGAAAATCAGTTTGTATTTTGCTTGCTGGAGCCTTCTGCATTTTAATTCTGAACTCTGAATGAACATCAGAGAGGCCTTATGATGTTTTGCACAAAAGTGCCTGTGTTCATAGTTTTACTCAGGGCACCCAAAATAGCATGCAGTAAGCAGTGTCATACTGTGAGTTTTCAAAACTAAACGCAGAAGTGACTTATACTGGCAGGAAGCTGTAACTCCTAAAGCTTTCTGAGGAACTGTGAAGTAAAAGAGAACTGCTTACTTCTCTGCATCAGATGTTTAATTCAACTTTTACAATACCCATTTTTTTAAACCTAGAAGGCCCTGACGTTGCACAGGTAAGATCTCTATCTTTTTTTCTCTATTATCTTCAAAAATCAAATTTAAAACATGTAGCTGGGTATCTCCCCTGCAAAAATCACAACAGGCGAGAGAAACCCAAAAGTCACTCAAAACCTCCAGAAGGAGAAATCTGCTTTTGTTGTTTCCTCACAGTCCACCAACTAACTTCTATAGCTGTGGAAATCCAACTTTCTAAGTTGTATTTACCAGAGAAAATTCTTACTATGCCTGTTTTGTGTTCAACTACCACATAAAAATATTCAAGCTGATTATCTATCTGTTTTTGCAAGACCCGCACCTCTGACAGACTGCTTGCGATTGCTTCATTTCCACTCATGCAAGTGATTGTCACTAAAACGTGCTTACAATTTCTGAGGGTGATAGCAAGAAGAGTGAAAAGTCTTTTGTTTTACAGGAACACTTAGAAGTACTCCCTAGCTTGCTACTCTCCATTCTACTGTTGCAATAATAATAATAATAATATATCTTTTTAAAATTTGTCTTAACTTTACGTTCACCTTTCTGTTCCCATTTCTCTTTATAATCCCACACCTAGCAACTGCAAAGTCTTTCAGACCATAGAAAATGGATGCCTCTACTTTTGTTGGATGTCAAGTGTGAAATGGCAATTTGTTAGTAAATAAGATGTTCAAAGAGCAATGCAGTATATGTACTATCAAAATATTTGTATTGTATGTTTCTTTCATAAGCCTTCTATTAGAAGGTATAGCTATGATTTATTTTTCATGTTCAAACTCTCTGATTAGACTGTAGTCAAGAAACAGCTAGTAGAATATAGCCCAGAAATATTTAATAGCTGTTGATTGGTTATTAAAATGTTGAAGGTCTGTCAGCTTGTTCATTTCTACAAATTATTTTGGTATAAAAGGGGTAGGAATTACATGGCTTTTGGATTATGTAATTTTTTGAGGGGTTGTAATTTAGAATCAGCTGTGGTTGCAAAAGCACTCCAGATAGATAAACTACTTTTAATTTATACTGGGATAAATTTGCACTAAGGTGCAAAAATCAATCTGTGGACACAATTTTAAAAGTTATAATGATACATCGAAATGTTCAGCATTTTTCTGTTAGAAGTGCAAGCACTTACATAAAATGAATATAGGGCTGTGTCTGGAGTTCAGGTTTTCTGCATTTTTACAGCCTAAAAAATGCATTGGTGTAAGAGCTAGCAGACAATGAAAAACCATTCTTGGAATTATTTTTAGGTAAAGGAGGGAGGAAGAAAGATGAGCTTGCCCAGAAAACACTCTAAGAAAAAGTAGCTTAAAATTGAAGAACAAAATTACAAATCTACTATGGAAAGCCATGCATTTTTAGAACCAAAATGTAACTATTTTAACCTATTGTTAGGTAATTTATGAAATTATAATGCACATTTTACATTACTAACTGCTAGTATGTAGAATATTTTAAAAATGAACTCAGTATGTTGCCTCTCTGTTTCAGAATGCTTTACAATTAGCTACCTGAAGTAAACATCAGACAATATCAGCACATTTTGGTTTTGAAATAAGAAAGCAATATGTAATATGCTATACAGGCATATTTTAACGAAGCTCATGGTTTAAGCTTCCTGTTTCTTTTCATCATTGCCCATTGTTTTATTTGCTTTGATACTTTATAACTCTTGGGGTTGAAATTGCCATGGGGTAGTCTTTGCATCACATTCACTATAAATATACTTGGAAACTTGTTAGGTTTATCAGAAAGATTTGGCTATTTCTTAAATCAGTTTAATTTAAAACAGGTAATTTTGCCAACAGCTCTAACAATACAATAGATAATACTGAATTAAAGTATTAGCTCTTTTGCAGGTGAAAGCCATTATTCTCCTTTTACGTTGCATGTCACAAAAAGTCTTGATTTCTACCACATGCAGCAGAAATGGGTTCCATCACAGTCCCTTAATATTTTTCTCTATTTCAACTGTATTCCTAAGCCCTTTTGAGTCTACATGATGCTAAAGGAAGAAAGGTGTAACAGAATGTCTTCCTTATCCATCCTTTCAATCTTCTTAACCCAGCAAAATACTTGTTTCTGAAGATGAATGAATCGAGAGGCCAGAGAGTGTGCCTGGCAGCCTCAGCTCCCTTGGGTATTGCAGGAGGTTTCATTCCAGACCCTGCTAAGTAGACAAGGTACATATCCATTACGGAGGAAGTTGATGAGGATGCAGCAATGTCAACGAGACCACATGGGATGGACCTGGGAACATAATTGTGATTTGGCTATACAGATCCAGGTCTCCTCTCCACAGCTGCATTGCCTGTAGCATAAAAGAAATTGCTATTGCTACTTCTAACAAGCTGCAACTGTTAACAGTGTTTGCAAAAGGACATTACTCCCAGGCTTTCTATCAGGGACACAAACATAGTGAAGACCTTGTAAATGGAAAGTGATATTAAATTAGAATCCTTCATTCTCAGGCCACTGACCTAACTGTTAAATCAAACTCCTTTTGAGACAACAAAATTAGAAACATTGAAATAAACAACATAAAGGATATCCCATCGGGGAAAAAAAGGAAAGAAAAACTCAGTAAAAGTCTTTGTGTCCACAAATATAGTACAGGAACTAAAAACACAATAATACCTGAAATAAGATTACTAAGACTATCTTAAGGGATAACTCTAAAGTATATATATTCTGATGCAATGTTAAATTCGTGGAGGACAAACTCTTTTTTTGCATTAGCACTATATTTTTTTTCCAACTTATGAGTGACAGTTGTTGCAACCTTAGAATTGCTAACCAAACATTAGAGGAAGTGTTAAGCTGTCACAACATTTTACTGGCTTACTTTTTACATGGCATTATGACACATTGGAAGCCAAAACACATCCTAGTAGAGTAAATTAAAAAATATAAATAACAAAAGAATAACTGAATTCAGCGTGACTGAGCCCTGTCTTTATGTATCTATCCTGATTCAAATCTAGCCAGGATAAAATCTCTCTGCAGAATAAACTTTTTCAGTATTTTACAGACCTTTAAGACAGTCAGTGGTGAATAACATGGGTAAATAAAATAGTAATTTAAAGTTCTTGAAGTTTTATTTTGCTTGAGAATTTTCTGTTTAAAACTGGTTTTACAACTATATAAGCAATATTGTATATTGTTATTATATTAACAAATAACTAAAATGCCCTGCTCTCAGTCTCATGCTATATAAAGAAGGTTTGTGGCTTTTCATGTTAGCATTCTGACAATGTAGTCAAACTGATGAGTTCTCTTTAAATACAAAGACTACAAAAATTAAAAGGGATTTAAAAAGAGAGTGCTTGGCAAATGGTAAAGACACTATGGTTACACACTTCTTTCCCTTTAGAGAACCTTCTCAGAATGGTAAATAGGATATGTAGAATATGTGGGGAACAATTTACATGGCAACATGGTAAATTTTTCCTCTTGCAGTGATAAATTGAAGTGAGATAATGCCATCTGTCAAAACCGGTCAGAAAAAAAAGAGGATCAAAAGACTTTGCAAAGAAAACTGTATTTAGTGTCTCTTTAACAATTTAAAAGTGTTAAATGAGTTCTAGATATTCAAAACAGAATTTGTCAGGAGATGGAACAAGGAACTATGTTTTATATTGCTTTGCAAATAGATTGTGGTTCGCTAGATGTGGTCACATGTGAACAAAGCTCACTTCCTAGGAATTTTACCCATGGTGACTAAACACAGGAACCAAAACCCAAAATTATGTGAATCTTTGTTAAATCATTAATCTGTGATTTCTGGATGATTGGAAGCACTCTGAAGACATCAAGAAAACTGCCAACAAACTTAAATAAAGCTGAGAAAATCATAACACAGCAGCATGTAAGAACTTGTATAATCCAAAATACTCTAAATATTCTCTGCATATTTTTTGAAATTTACTGAAAACAGTCATACAAGCACACATGCCCATACACAAAACCTTGCTCTGTGTTACGTGTTGGCATGAAGAGTATAAATGTGCAAACTGCAACAGAAGCTCCCTAGCACCCTGATGCATTTGCATGTATTTTTGAGAAGATGGACACAGACTAGGAGTAGTCCTAACTCTGGTTGCCTTTTGACTTATCCATGACATTTCAGGTGCTAAGAAACAAGATATTTTCTCTAAATGGTGCAAATGCCTTCTCTCTTTCATCCTCCAGATGAAGAACACAAAAAGAGACCATTATCCAAGGGTCCATGAGCCGCGACAATGGGTCGTGCTCATGACGCCCTTCCCAGGCACCTCAGCTTCCAGTGGAACCCACAGAAAACTTGAGGGAAAGAAGGAAGGGAGAAGAGGACATGTGCCAATATGGTGCAACCTATAAAACCCCCATCTTTGCTAACAAATTGGAAAACAGTGTTATTTTCAATTACTGCTCTGTTCGTCTTCAAACAGCTGATCTCTCACTCTGTCTCTCTCCATGAGATACAGATAGCTGTCGGAGAAGATTAAGGGCATTGCTGGTGCTCTTTTTATCTGTCACTGTGATATATATTGGCTAGACCAAAATTTACCCTTAACAGTAATTCCCAGTGGTAGATGAGCTAGAATGATTTATGCTACTTTATATCCCATGAGGTACCCCTGGAAAATAAAAAGACATTTCCAGACAAATTAAGATGACAACCAGACTTACAGAACGAAAATGTGGTAAGTGTATTGGTTTTCCCCTAACATCAAATTTAACATATAAATTGAATTGGTTTCAAATGCCAGATCATTAGATAGCTGGCATACACAGCTATTTTCATAAAAGACTGACCCATGAAATGTATGAATAGCATTTGGAAATGTTACGTAGAGATAAACTGTGCTGATTGCTCAGCTTTTCATATGGGCGCTTTCAGGAGTGTGCAGGTGTTATAAAATTAGACCGATTTTCTGGTGCCTTACATGTAATATTATTCTACGCAATTGTTTATTTCAGCTATTTTGTTTTAAGTGGTCATCTTACAAAAAGATTTTTTCCCACGTAAAGATTACAGGAAAACAGAGCCTAGACTCAAAGACTGTCACAGTTTAAGGCCAATTTGACAGTGTGGAGACTAAATGAACACTTTAATCACCGCTAGATGAGTTATTGTACAAGGGACACGACTCCCCTGACCTGCAGAGGGGAGATGGTGCCCTCCAGGAGGAAGATCAGGCAGGTCAGCACAGCAGTCCCTACTGTGTGGTACACAGTCTGGGACAGGGCTGTCTCTGGGGGGGTCCCTCTCTCTGGTTCCCTCTTAAGAATCCTCCCACGGATACCCAAATAGTTTCCTCCCTCACATACCCCTGGGGTCCCTCCCCCATGTACCTCCAGGGTCTCTCCCTCAGCGACCCCAACCCCACCAATTGCTGGTTCCACAGGCAATATCTGACTGGAATCCTCCGTTTGAATCCTCTCAGTACCCCGCACTGGGCCGCGTACGTGGATTAGGCTGTGGCCAGATGCATCTGGGCTTTTCTCCTCTGGTGGTGACTCCCGTGGCCATGGGGAAGCCGACTGCACCCAAGGTGTTTCACTGTTCTGGTGACAGGGCTGCTGTCCTGTGCGGTGGGGTTCGCATCCCGGTGCTGCCAGGCCCAGCTGTGCACATACGGACAGGTAGCAAATTTCTCAAGAGACACATCAGTAGGAGCAGCTAACGCAGAGCAGCACTGCAAGCTGCGTGCGATGGGACCCTGGGTCCCCCTCAGGTGCTAAGCCAAGGCCAGATCCTGAAGCGTCCTCTCTTGGTGGGCAGAGCTAGTTAGTTCCACCACCACCATCTGAATGACCCAGGCAAGCAACTGCCTGCTCTTAGCAACCCAGCATTAACAAAACCAAACAAAAAGTTCCTATCACACTGAGTCTTTAAAAGCAAACCTAAGAATTAAGTTACATTAAAAAAAAAAATTCTCAGTAGATAATATTGTTTATTTCCAGCAAATGAAGCTATTCTCTCAGAAAAAAAGACGATTTAAAGCAAGAACTTACCCCCAAACATAGTGTCTACAAGCATGGGTTTGTTGCCTGCATGAAGCATTCAAAGAAACTCTTAAATGTAAATTTATACTCATATTTTCCAGTTATATTATACAAACTGGAAATGTAAATAATTCAAAGATGTGAAAAATTGGCACATTGTCATAAATTATGGATTTTTGCTTTTCTGTCCATTGGGTTTTTTGTTGTGCACTTTGCCTTTTTTTTCCTTTTTGTTTTTTTTTTTTTTCTGTTAGATAGCCTCTCCAGAGTAACAGCTGATTTCCAAGTGGAGAAACACTGCTTAAGTCTGACCTACCATAACCTGTTTCAGTCCATTTTGTTTCAAATGAAAACAAGTATTACTGAGTATTACTAATCACAAATGTCAGAGAGAGTAAAAAGTATACTATTTCAGTAGGATATCTGAAGATAAACTCTTTTGGAACAATTCCAGTGGCCTTTTACAGACAGCAGCTTTAGATTTCTAAGAATTTGTAATTGTTGTGTGTAGCCTTTCTTAAGCCTGCGTATGGTGGAGCAATGCTCGCTATACCTAAACCAGGGAAATGAGATGAGCCTACAGGCCCATGTAGCAGAACCTACTGGAGAATGAACCGATGTCACTAAAAGATTGAAATCATATTCACCTGTAATGCATGAAAAATGTGAGAGTTTTAATATGTATGTAACAAAATAACAGAAAACGTTAAAGTGAGGAAATAAAGAAAACTTAGGTTTGCCTTGATGTGTTTTCACAACCAAAAGAAACATTTCCTTTCTTTCTACACTATCACATAGTATTTATGATTTACATACTGTAGTATGATACCATAGTAGTATGACATTATGATCATATTGATCATAAATCATAGTAATCATATGGAGGAAAAGCATTCTGGTAATCAGCTGTGTTAAGTAGGGATTCAAAATTTGTGCCAGAAAAAGGTTCCTGAATATTTTTTTTTTTTTTTTTTAATATACTGGAAAACATGAAGAAATGGCAACTCCTTTGGGTAATATTATTCCTCTTGTCCAATCTAGAGACAAATGGTTTCTAAAAAGTGCTCCTCTTATAATTCAAAATAACTTGTACCAAGAAGACAAATAGTGTGTTTTATAAGAATTTCAAAAATTATTTTAAGCTAGTTATCTATGAACCATCTTTGTTCTGGTCTAATTTCCTTTACCGGTCTCATCTATCTCTACCTAAAATGCAAAACATATCTAACAGAGGAACTGTGAGCTATACTCTTAAATGTAAATTAGTACTTATGTAATTAACAAGATGTACCTTGATCCTCACTAATATTAATATGAACTCAGAAGTGAAAGATCTTGCTCAGAAATAGAGTATTTCTGTGGGGATGGCAGTAAGACTAAGAATGCAGTTCATCTGACCTGTTTGTAGATATCTTTTAAGTAATTTATTACCTTAGGTTAATTGTCAAGATCCTCTCTAGAGAGAAAGAGGGTGATTTAGACTTCATATGGTAGTTACCTTTCTTACAGTGCAGTAAAGCACAAATGCCTTTCTCTTTCCATTGACTACCGAGGGAGCCTGCAGAGGCATGTTATGCTAGGTCTTTAACTTTCAGGTGCTTAAATTAGTAAATGCAGTCTTAAGGAAATATGGGGGCCTCGGACTTTGTATTATTAAAAAGAAATATGCTATCTATGCCATAAAGAATAATCATTCACAGGCATGGAAAAAAATTAGGTAACTCTTGGGTTATTAGCAGGCCTATAACATCTATGAGTCCACAGTAAACACTGTCATATTTCATCCTGTAGTCACAATTTTTCAGTAAAAAGGAACTTTATTCCATATTATATTCTGTTCTTCTGGTAATAAAATTAATTTTTCTACCTCATTTAGCAGTTGTATTTAGCAGGCAATGATTCTAGGAGTAGAATTAATTCACACAAACAGTACTAATAAAGGTAATGTAATAAAACAGTAAAAAAGTAACAAGTAAAAGTAACAAAAAAAAGGAAGAGTAAACATTTTGGACATTGTAACTTTGGCTAAGGCTCTGATATATCTTGTAAAAATGACAGTGGATACCTGTGGGGAAGCACTGGATGTTTTTTACTCAGCAGAAATTGTAAATAAGTTTGATTTAACTGAGGCAGAGAGGCTGCAAATTGATTTCTTGATTCATTTAGGACACAGTCAGAGGTAGCATATAGAAAACCCTAGAGAGGAGAGGACAGCATTATTGTTTCCTTCCTTAATAGGTGTAAAAGGTTGGAACTCTGTCAAGTGGCAGCAAGTTCATCTGTGTAAAAGACAATGTAAGGTATTTGCCCGTCAGACACATCGATCGCTTGATGCAAGGGGGAACCAGAGGCGACAGCCTGAGCAGCCGCTGACGGCTTGCTGCCTCCTGAATCTGGGGGAAGGAGATAACCAGGGGATGCTGAGCCAGGCCAGCCCTGCTGCCAGTCACACCGCCAAGCTCGGGCCAGCCCTGCAGCTGCAGCTGCAGCGCTGACAAATCACAGGAGGTTTATTAGTCACGGCCTGCTCAGTCTTGCCCTATACTTCTTCTTGAAGTTAACAGTTAAAAATTGGTTCAAAATTAGTTCACAATTAGTTAAACAACAGTTTGAAAAAATCAAATTCAAAGTTATGTATTCTCACATCCCTCTCTCAAGAGAGGAAATGAATTTAAAGAAAACAAATAACCCTTTTCAAGTTTTGAAAAACTAAAATATTAAGCTATGGTTTTCACATGCAAACCTCACCATTTTTATTTTTAAACACCAACATATTTATAAACAGTGGTCATAAAATACCATGGGCACATTTTTTGTTTGTTTTTTTTTTTTTAAAGTTACATTCAAGTATCTTGCACTGAAGTCACAATGACTGAAAACATTTTCAGAGGGCATACCTCAACAGTAATTGCTTTAGATCTTCAGGACTTCTCCATTAGGTAGCCAGCTACAGATATGTATTGGTAAGTTTGCATAAAGGTCTGTGTGTTTACCATTTATTTAAAAAAATAAACTACATACATAAAAAAGGAAACAACCTGATAGCATGTCCTTTAAATCATATATAAGCTCCTTAATTTGCAAACATAATTTGGGGTTCATTTTTGATCATTTACAAGGCCACAACCTGGCAGTAGAGCAGTAATCCACTAGTGATACTATTGGTGTGTTAAAAAACCATCCTTTTTAGTGTTGGAAATTATTTTACACTTTGAACTTCTGAAATACTTCTAAAAATGCAGTAACTGTATATATATTTACTTTATGCTTTGTTTTCCAATATTCATAATGCCTTTTAACTCTCCCGTTTCTAAATCTGTGATAAAGAAAAAAATAATTAAGCCTTTCTCTTGTAAACTTCTTCCAGGTTACAATTATAGCAGGGGAATCTTTTACCACTTTTTTAGATTACTTTGCTATTTGCTGATAACCTTAAGCAAAACCTATGGAGCTCAATTTACTCCATTAAACTCAACCCAGTCAAAGACCTCTTTCTATAAAGAATGAGAAATCCAGGAAGAATCTTGGTTATCGGATGGGTAAAGTGATTAAGCACCAAGTACTTTCTATTTTGCACTGATTCTCATATTGAGCCAATCTTTGTGATATTTATGTATCATTTAGGAAATTGTGCTAAAATCTTATCAAAAAGCATTATCTTGAAATATTAATTTTCTTCCCATTCTTTTCATCCCTCTGCTTCCTACACAGAAAAAAAGCTATTGTCTGGGGGATATTGTCTAAGCATTCTAAAGAGGAATGAACATTTGGATTTAGATGTAGTGAGGTTAGAAGTAGTTCTTAGATATTGTATTAAGATGCTCAACAAACTGAACACTATATAAGAAAAAGTGCTGTGACATGAAGAGATTAACCTTAGCCTTGAAAAGAAACAGTACCATTTTTACTACGGAGATGAAGCCATAAACATGCTGTAAGCATCCCAGCCACTCTCCTACCTTATCAAGCATTTTCTCCCTTCAAACCTTCTCTTCTATTGTACAAGAAGTAAATAACCTGGCAACCCCCCCCTTTTTTTTCTTCTCTAGTTTTTTCAATTCATAGCATATGATTTCTCCATTCAAACAACAAACAAGAGGAGCTGACCGGGGGCAGCAAAAGTGGCTGATGTTAGAAGAGAGGGAAAGGGCAGCCTAAAGTCATGGTGCTACTGAAAAAACTTATGTTAAACTATAAGCTATAAACTCTCCTTTAAGAGGATTGCAGAAGAGCAAGGTAGTCCTCTGAGGGCGTAAAAAGGGGACTTCTTACAATTCATTTACCATTTAGCACAAAAAGAACTGAATTTTTAATACAGAACAATGTTCTACTGAGAGCCAGTAGAGGAAGTGCTCTTCAAGGTGAAATGCTTTCATAGGAGATGAATTATGTGGTCTCTATACTGAATCAGTTGCTTTCTCCACAAAGATGGTGTTGTAAATCCAAATAGACAGAATTGCAAGAATCCAGATAATAGATCATATTTTGCTTTAAGAATGCCTTTTCACAAAGCCTTCTTGGTCTCTATTTGATCCCAGCTACAAATAGTTCAGCATCCAGTTTGACATCAATATTTGAAAAAAAGTCAAGTGGTGTGATCCACAGAAAAAAAATGCCTTCTCTTCCTGTTTATATGAACCAACTGGATTTGTATGAGATAGATAACTTCTTTTTTGCCTTCTGATTCTCTTTAACAGAGAAATATTCTTTTGAAGCATTTCAGAGAATTTGATCAGCTTGGAATTTTTCAACTTTGAAACAGCTCAGAGTTCAACTGTTTCCTCAAGGTAAAATATTTTCTTCAAGCCAATTGCAGTTTTAAGCAGTAGTACTGTTCTATTTATTTATTTTTAATATTGCTGTGTGCGTTCTGTAAAAGTCAACTGATATCAAGTAGAGAAAATGACAAGACATCCCAAAAGGCAGATTCAGAAGTTCTAAAATCCCTTATCTACTCCCTGTTCTAGCTGCCATGTTACCTCTTTTCTTTTGGAGGCTGTGTGTGAATGTTTCATACATTTGTTTCTTTTAGTTTTACCTAATCCTTCTTGACACTATTTCAGCAATGAGTACAGTCAACACATTAGATTTATTGGTTCATCTACACAGTAGAGCTTATTTTCATGTTCTGTGAAAGCCTGAAGCCCTTGTATTTATTTGTTAGGAAAACTATATTTTCTATCCAGTGGGGGATTTTTATTTTGTTTTCACATTGCTATGCTACTGCTCTTCACGTGGATAACCGCCCTGTCCCCTTCCCAGAGAGGGGGATTTCTGTGCCGTTCTTAACATTCCATAGCACCATGCCAATACCCTGTCCCTGTTTCTACTCCTTTGTTACCACACAGCTGTGAGGGTGAAATAATACAATAACATAATCAGCATTAGCGACATACATTCTGAATCATATTTCAGTTAAGGTCAAGAAGGTCACAAAAGAAATTTGAAGGAAGACGATAGGGAAAATGTACAGAATTTACTTTCCTGTCTCACAGTTGTTAGTAATAACAGCAGGAACTCAACTAAAATATTTTTAGTGCTTTTTTGCACATCCATCTCTATAGTAAAACCGTAAGACCAGGGAGTAATCCCAGTTTATCTCTACACGAATTTTGAGCCAGTTGTCTAAATACTTTAATCTTAGGATTTTTTAAACAAAACACTAGTGAAATTCTGATGCACTACTGAATGAAGTTTCAACCCAAGGTAACTGAGAACAACTCTGTATTTTGCAAACACCCTGCACAGGAAAATACCCTTCCATTCATTACACTGGCATATGATGTCCTTTGTGAAAGCAGTTAAATACATTTCTGTAATTTAGGCACTGATTTTCAGAGTGGCATTTTAATTCTGAGTGTCCAGAGGACAGATATTTTCTTTAAAATTAATGCTTACTGTTGAAGGCTAAATAGGCAGTAACATGCACAATACAAAGTTCATATGTTCTGTAACTGTCTTTGAGGGACAAAAAAACCCCTAACCAACCCCTGCCCCCTAAAAAGTAATTGTATATTAGAAGTCCTGAATTATAGGACATCTTCTAATAAAAAAACATTTTCCATAAGAGACCTCTAAAAGTCAAAATGTGCTGAACAGCAGTGGAGGTTGGAGAATGCAGATTAGAGGAAACTTATCATTAAGGCAGCTGCCTATGTTATCTCACAGCTCATGAGAGCTTCCTGGACAAAGCAAAACTTACCTAAAATCACAAAAAAACCCCAACCCTTCTATTATTGTATGGGACAGCAAAATAAATTTATGGTAGTGGCATATCTAACTGTTGGCTGTTTTCTTTCATTTTTGCCAACAATCTTCTTTTTATTTCTCTGAATAGTGTTCCACATCCTGTTGGCTCTCATGCCATTTATCCACTATTTACAAGTCCTGGGCAAGAATCAGTAAAAAGACCACCTGGAATGATAGGGCATAGCTGTCATGACACAAAATGTAAATCTAGTGATAAAGTCTGATATCATGATGAGCAGTGGAATTGCACCCAAGGAGAAATAGAGGTGTCAGTGTGCTCTTTGGATTAAATGTGCAGGGGAAACTTTCAGGTTCAACATCCTCCTGAAAGCTGGCACTAGAATTAAAATGTAAGAAAAGAATGAAATAAAGCAACATAAAATACAATAAAGCTGTAGTGGCAATTCCCATCTGGGCTGTTCTTTTCACACTTGCAGGATTAAAATGAATAACTGATGTACTCAGGAATCTCATGAAAAAGAGCTACAGAAATCATTAATCTAGGGAATTAAATTATGTAGAATAGGTTCTCTAAGACATTGAAGTTATAGGTAGATTCAATGATTAAAATGTCCCTATCCATTTACTAGTGCAAAGTTCCCAAAGAATGTTTATGATACTTATAATATTTACCAATGCTATTTAGGAAAGTTGCAGTGCAGCAGGCCTGCTTTACGATTTTAATCTGCCCAATTGCTAAATGTTGCATAAAGCAGATGTGGGGAAGGAGGGCAAAATTAAGCAGACAAAAAGAAAACTGTTATTGTTCTCAGAGTTAGTGGGTAATCTCAAATCAATTCAAAGTAAAAGATTTTCAGTTCATGATCAAGAAGCTGAGCAGGGAATTATTGGAACTAAGCAAATATATACATATTTTTTATTACTTAATTTTGTCACATGCGTCTTGACACCCCCAGAGCAGAACAGTTGACTATGCCACACTCTTATTTTAACCCAAAAGAATGCAGTGCCCCTAAAGAAATCATACTGCCCATGACAAAATGGTGTCACAATCCATTCTTCAAGAGACTTCTGCTTCAGTCTTGGTCTTCCACATCTTTGTCATCACCTGAGCAGTGTCACTGCAAATTTTATCTGTGGACTGGGAACAATAACAATTTACTCCAGTCCCATTGTCTTCATTAGATTGCAAAATTCAACAGTCCTCTGTTACTGTTAAATCCCTATGGCTTTTACGGAGTTTAACAGCTCAGTTTGGGGAAATTTTTTGAAATAAACTCTTAATAAATTAATAATATAATTCATAGTCTCTCTTAAGATGGCACTACTGTTGCCATACTCTGGTTTCTTGTTCCTTTGCATTCCCCTTGACTTTTTGATTGGCTTACTATCCAACACACAACTACTTTTGAGACAGCATGGAGCAATCAAAGCCCATTTTTCACTAGCTAAGGAACTGACACGTATTTATTAAATATATATATATAATCCATTAACAGTGGACTTTATAGACCTAAATAATTTAAGACCATTACTGTCTGCCGGATATGAGTTCTGGCTTATATAAACTAGTGAATTAGGTCTTTGTCCATTCAGTTACTATGGCAACTTTATGGACTTCCCAGTTTCAGCTGGCTTGCAATGAATTAAAGTCAGAAACTCTGACAGACTCCTGGAAGAAGGGTAATTATGTGGATGAAACTAGCTTTAAAGAAGTGAGATATCTGTAGAAACCTATTTCGGTAATTTCTTTTGTAAGAACTTATTTTGAGATCAAATTTAAACAATCTGATTTAGTGAATCATGGCAACTTTGAGAGCTCATGCATATTCATATCTTTATCTGCATTGAAGTTATCCACTCGGCTGCGTAGGAACTAGAGAATGCTCCCAAGTCTGGTGAAGGAAACGAAATGTCTACAAAGCAGGCATGCTGATGGCCAGGTCCAAGGCCAAAAAGTGGCTTGAAAAGTATCCACTCCTTTCAATGGACTTTGAAGTGCTATTTCTTCAATACAAATTTTCATGAGCCATGATGAAGGCATGAACTTTGAAAGAAGTACCCAAAGTCTTTACACATCAATTTCACAAAAAATATGCCTATGTCCATGAAGAGGTCTCCTATCTCCTAGCCTGGGATTTTCTTAAAATATTACTTCCTAGAGGAAACTCCCCCACTCCTCTCACAAACATAGCAATTAATGGAATGAGGTTTGGGAAATACAATCTATGCTTGTTTTTCCTGCTCTTCTTCATGAGTTGCTAGCTAAATTTATGAAGACATATAAAAGTTACTAATATAAATAGTAATAAAGCTTACTGAAATAGTCCTGTCATATTTTGCCAACTAAACACTGTAAGTCTCTAATTTTTATGGGTGAGTTTCCAAGGGCAAGCACTGGTTATGTTTCCTTCTATTTAAGAAAATTAATACAGATAATGGTATGAAATTAGTTGTTGAAAGTCAATTTTACCCATAATATACTTTAAAGTTTCATTTAGTTTGGTGTTGGTTGGTTTTGGGTTTCATGTTGGTTCTTTTAAACTTTACCTTGTTACTTTGTTGTCTTTATTCAGAAAATTTATTCAGGAAGTTAATATTCCACCTTTACGGATTCTTACTTAAAAGAAACACAGAAATCCTGGAGCTGTTAGCTCTTCAAACATGCATAATCTCCGTATAAGTTTGCTATTTGCAAAGGCCTCACATTTCTTCTTTAGTTCAACTGCCAAGCCTTGTGTCTCCTGCTTTTCAACACAGTTCTTCATGGATCTTTGAAATCTTCTCAGACTACTTCTGCCTTCCATAACCTCTGCTCCTTTCTTGACTGCCAAACTTCTTTTGGTAGTACATGTTGGGCCACTTCACCATCAAGGTCTGATAACAATAACTTCTATAATTTTCTTAATCCATTCTCTTACCTCCTTTGCTCTGGAGAAACTACTTTGACCATGTCATGCACCTCACTAATGTCACAGCACCGACACCAGTCTTTGGTGTTTTAATTATACTTTTGAAACAACTGAGAGAGTACTTAATAATTAGCAGAGCTCTCTGCTGCTTTCTAAAAGACATGGGGCTCTTGCACTGAATTTCTGCAACTCCTACAGATTTCAGCTGAAAGGACAAAAAGCCATTTCAGAAGTAGTATTTCTGAATAACTCCAATTGAGCTAAACTGGATATATCTATAGATTTTAGCTAAGTCTAGCTTTTAAAACTGAGGAGAAAATTGGAATGTGCAGAGGACCTGCATGCTGGTTTCCCCAGCCCTGCTCTATGGCAGTCTGCACGGACCAGGAGGCAATTCATCCTGTGACTGTCTAACATGGACCGAAAGGCCCCTGGCACAGCACACTTGGTGCTCCTTTCCAATGCAGGTCTGACTCCATGTCTAGCTTCTTTCTTTCCTAATCACTGCGTGAAAATCAAGTCTTACATTTTAAACATCAGGCTCTTCTAGTCTCTCACTTCTTGTCACTTACAACTCACCATGATTCCTACCCTATTAAAGTCATCCCACCTAGGATTTACTTTTAGCGTGAACTCCTCCTATTTCTGCCTCTCTCCTCCACTTGCTTCTTGGCTTAACAAGCTTCTTCCAGTGAAAAAGAAAGTAGGTAATGAAGTTTAAAAATATTGAGTTTGATTGTACGTTTTAACATTCTATTAATACATAAAGTACTGAAGATACCTGCTCAGTTGGAGATACAAAAGCTAAGGCTACAAAGTACATAAGCGCTCTTGAAATAGGCAAAATTACCCTTTGAATGACTCATGGGGGCTCTGACTCAACAATATAATACAGCACAACTTATTTTTTACAATAGTTTTCTATGAAATAAAATATCAAAAGAAATCTGTACAGAGAGGTCTGATTGAGAGATAACATTGAACAAAGAGGCAACAGAGGCTCACACAGGTAACGGGGGGATAATGACACACAACGATTAGAGAGGCAAAAAACTTGGATAAAGAAGCAATAAACTTATTGCAGATGAGTTACAGTGGTGGGGACAGAACTGACGGTGAGTACGTAGTTCATCGAACTTGGGTGCAAACAGAAAAACAGTTTTTAAATGAAGATTGGAAAAAAAGTGGGGAGGGACCCTCAGTGCCTCAGCTTCTCGGTGAGAAAGGAGAATTCAATGTAGGCTAGGAAGAGGAAGAATCACATTGTAGTAAGGTAAACACTGGTTGGAAAAGAAAGAAATGAATGAAAAGTTAAAAAATGGAAGAAAAAATATGGAGAAATAACAAAATATTTTGCCAGCTTCAAAGAACTGGGTGCCTGTCTTTCTTCTATCAAGAGTATTAGTCCAAAAGATAAGCAATCTTAATAACTAACAATAACAATTAACTGAAACAATATCAGCTGAATTTTGGGGGCTGCTTTGAAGTCTTTAGCCACATTGAATTTTTAAACCAATTTTCCACTGCTCTCACTGCTTTTTTTTTCTCTCTTTTCCCCTCTAAATTAAAGTAATACACTTGAAGAATGACCAGAATTTAAGGACCCGAGATAAAAGTGTGTTAGAAAGGCAGCATTTTACCAGAAGTTTGTGTGGGTGTTCATGGCACCAAATAATAGCTAGGAACTTTTCAAAGGCTATATCCTACACAGATATAATACTTTACAAAAAACACCCAATAACACAGTATGACCTGAACAATGACTTTCAGAAAGGCAAGTTTCAACTCAAATTCTAGTGGTGTTCCTGACTTTCTGATTAATGGATTTTTAGTCAAAAGGGAATTTATAATTAATAAGACCGTCCCAAGACATCTTAATTCAATTCGAGGTAAGCACTATATTGAATGATAATGGAAGTATAAACAGTATTTTCCCCCCTTATTTTGCAGGAAGAGGTATGTTGCATGTACCAAGTAGCAAGTTGATAGGAGAAAGTGGAATTTTATTTTATGGATAAGCATGAAAGTGATGGACAAAATTTGTGCTCTGAGATATCATAGGAAGAAAAGGCAACTTGACTATGAAGACCTTGGTCCCAGATACAACGCAACATAGATTTTTTAATATTTTTTTTTTTTTACCTGAAAGTGTTCTCCGATATCAGAATACAGGAATATTAGAAGGGTCTAAAGTAACTCCTATCCTTTAAAAATAGGTTTAAAGTCAAGAATTTTTGGAGGATGCAATATCAATAGCTAGACAAAGCATTCTATTTTTAAGATTTTTTTTTTATGACTCTCATAAAATGTGATTCCATTAAAAAAAAAATTAAAATATGCACAATTTGCAAATCTGATGGGTTGTTGGACTATACCTAGAATATTTTATTCCACACCTTGAAACAGAACAGAAAAAGAAAATAAATCCTTATTGAAAATCTTTGACATGAAATTGATTATACAACACAGGCTTTATTTGGCCTGGATGACCTAATGCTCTGTTCCTATCCTGTTCTGAATACCTCGGTGCCTGGAAAGTGCTTACAAAGTTTAACAGAAGCAAATAAGAACCGCATTGGATTAATATATCTTTTGTATATGAGACATTAAAAAAGGGTGTTAGCCTTTAATGCAATTGATAGACTGAATGAAGAAAGAGGACAAGATATGTTCCTGATAGCAGAGCAGAACAGTGAAATACTAAAAAAAGGAATATAGGAGAGACAAACCTCTGCACATTGAGACCTAGGCAGAACTGAAACTGAAGTTACTCCATTGCAAGATATAATGGAAGATTCATCAGCTGAGAACTAGACTAAGAGAATAAAAAGGCAAGAAACTATATTATATTTTTAGCATGTTTGTCAATTAAGTCTTTTCCATCTCTACTTCTCACTATTCTGAAAACAACAAATACTCTTCAGTTTGTTGTGTCTATTGAAAAGCAAGCAAATTCTACCCTTTTCTGTCTAACATTATTGCAGTCTTTCTGAGGGAGGTGCATTCCTTCAGCATTTTTCCAACTGACTTCCACTGCAGTGGTGCACAGAGTGCATGTATGTATTTATATATGCAAGAGACATTGTCTGTTCGTGAATTTAAATTGTATCTTTAAACTGTATTATGTATCAGAGCAAACTTTCTAACTTATAATGAAAAACCTTAATACTTTTAAAAGTAATTGTTCCCTGCTTTACTTACCTGGCTGTGTTTCATTAATAAACAGAACACAAGGTGAGTTAACGAAAATAAAAAAAAAAAATTTTTTTTTCTTTCCTTACTTTTTTTTATGTGAAGGTATGGTTTCTTTAACTGCCTGTAAGATACTGGTTTTATGATTATTTATTTACTTTACAAATGAGTCCTGGTAAGTTCCCTCAAATGTAAGAATTTGAATCTCATTTCAGTCCTTTTTCCCACTGACATAGACTGGATGATTTCATTTAAGGGTGTTTCTGATTTACTTCATTTTAAGTGGAAAATTGACTTTAAAGCCAAACCCACCAGTTTAACAATAAGTCAAATTATAGCAAAAAGCATCTGCTTAACTGAAGTGTTGAAGCTTCTTTTTATCCTTGGGTATTTCATGTTTGGAGGAATTTAATCTCAAAAACCATGGGAGAGGTGAATTCATTGCACTATTAGTTTTAGTGTATGCAAAGAATAAGTATGAATGAAAGCAAAAAGCAAAAAAAAAAAAAAGGAATCTGAATCCTAAAGAGAGTTTTGGAGAATTTCATGAAGTGCCT
>VYZV01011260.1:9501-55441 GCA_013401275.1 Pandion haliaetus | reverse complement strand
AGCACAGGCACGGACACTGAAAAAATGATCATCCATATTGTTAAAATGCTAGTACACTCTCTGGCACAATATCACTCTGTTCCAACTAGTGTGCTCTAAAATAATTCTCAGGCATGCATTGGAAATTAGCACAGAGTGGGAATCATTCCCAATAGGCAGTTTGAAAGTTGTTAGCTTGTTTTTGATGGCAGGAGAACTTAATAGTAAGGATGTGCCAGTTGGCTTCAGTGTCAAAGAAAACCCTAGGCTCTGTTTAGTTTGCTAGTGTAGATGTAGTCCTATTGGTTCTAACAACTAAATCTAACTTAAATTTTACTGTATTTTGCAGAGAAGGTGGAGGCTGTTTTGGGATGCTGCCCCTTGTGATTTGGAATTGATCTTGCAAACTCCTATTCATATAAATTATTGTAACTCAAACAGTTCCACTGACATTAACAAGCTGCCTATAAAGTCAGGACAAACATTTGTGAGTGAGGTTTTGCAGAATCAGCACATGGTGGGGCAGGTGCAAAATAGAAACTTAGCATCTGATTCTTGTGTAGTAGTGCATTATGCTTCCAGGGAAACTGAAATCCTAAACACCAAAGCAATCTGTCTCACCTTTGGGTTGTTTGTCCATGCACCAGTGGATTCCATGACCTTTCCCCAAATCAGTAGTCATATGGACTTCACTTGATTCGTATCCCCTTATATAAGCAGATGGTGAAAAACTAGTCCCCTAAAAATCCTGCCTTTGTAAGAATAAGTACATTATACCTCACTGTGAAACAGTTATATGATTGGTATGGTTTCTTCTTTTTGTCCTTTCATCCTCAATGACTTTCTCACATTGTTGTCTATTTCCCTATTAAGGACTTTCCTCCTTGAAGAAAAAAGAAAGTTATGTGGTATCTGTACTTGTCTTAAATATTAAAAGCTAAGAAACAAGGTGTTATTAATTATTTAGAAAAGGAAATTACTGCTATTATTATTATGCTAAATGCCAGTTATGGTTATTATGTTAACGTCAAGAAGCCCTGGTGAGGAAATGGAAGATCAAATTCCCCATGTAGTTTGAGCTGCACAAATAGAAAAGAAAAAGATAGACTCTGAACCTCAATTTGGAAAGAAAAAAGCAATAATGGCCAAGTTTAAGAATCTAAGGGCCAAGAAATAAAATCAACTGGAAGTTCCCTCTCTTCTGCCACCCATACCCAGTGACATCTACCACAACTCTTCATCCATCCCATGCTTTTCCTCACACTCTACCACTTCTACACCTTACGTAGCAGTATGACCTGTTTTACACCTCTCTCCTTTTCATCTTATTTTGTTATTTCTGGAACAATCCTAAGAGAGATTGAAGCCATCTTCACACTTCATTTCCTACAGCTAGCTTTCACAGAGTCCTGATAATACTTCTGCCATCCATTTCTTGCATTCTCTTCTCAGCAGACTGAAGTACAGGGGACTTAATTTCTTACATTCATGGAAATATTGAATCGTGGAAGTTTTGGTTGGAAGGAGTCTCTGGAGATTGTCCAGCCCAGACTTACCACTTGAGGTGGGACTATACCACCACTGAGTCAGGTGGCTTTCTTTTTGCCAAGTCCTGGAAAAATCCAAAGACAAAAAGTTCACCCTCATGTCTTACTGCATAACATGTCCCAGTGCAGCACTAGCTTTCTGGAGAAGTTTTCATCCTCTCTAATCTGAATGTCCTTAGCTGCAGTTTTGGGCCTTGTTACGTCTTCTGCCACTACCACAAAGACTTTGGCTCTGTCATCTTCACAACTGACTTTCAAGCTGTTGTAGGCTGCTGTTAGATTGCCCTTAGTCTGTCTCTCCACCAGACTAATGAAGCATAGGTCCCTCAGTCCACCCTTAGAAGTGATGTGCAAACAGCTTGGCAACCTCTGCTTGGCAGCCCCCATATGTCTCCTGGACTAGGAGGCCCCAAACCGATGTTTTCAACTCCCCCATCTCCTCCGTTTGCTCTCTTTCTCCTCCTTTACATCTATCTATTTTTTGTCATTTGTTACTCATTTTCACAGTGGACTCAATGAGATTTTCTCACTTTGTCTCCTTTCCTTTACACATAATTCCTAATGCTGTTCTCTTCACTCTCATTAATAAGAATTCAGATTTCTTGCTAGTGATATTTGTAATTCCACAGTTCTCTTCTCTGACGTCTACTCTGCTTGCAAGTTTGGTTTTGCACTTCATGTGCAGAAAAGGACATCAGCTTGGTGTTCATTTGGGACATTTGTAATTCTTTTGTTGCTGATATCCTCTTGTAAGACCATCATCTGGTTTTCACTGCCAGGTTCTATTGCGGTGCTCTGTATCGGGACTTTTTAGTGGCTTTCAGTTGATGAGTGATTTCTTGTTTGTTGTAAGGGTTGATGAATTCTCCTCCCAGGCTCTCTTGCCTCAGCAAAATTGTTCCATCTGTCCCTTCCATCCATACCATCTCTTTGCCTTTCTTTCCCACTCTTCAGCGTAACACACGGCATAACTGCCTGATTTGTTTGCTCGCAGAATCTGTGTAGCATATTGGGCTTTGTTAAAAGCTTATGGCTGGGCAAAAAGGTCTACTGTTTTCCTTGCCCTGGCTACTATACTCTGGGTCAGGTGAAACTGAATCCAGTGGGGAGGAAGGTGATTCCCTCCTGGAGAAGAGGCCTGCGCTCAGCTCAGGGATGTTCTAGAGTGTAAAGTGAAAGAGAAAAAAAAAAAAAAAAGTTATTAAAAACTTAGCAAATAGAGAAAATGCTGCATGACAAAGGACCAACTGACATCTAAGATAATCAAAGGAAAAAACCCAACCAAAACCAACCAAAAAACCCAACCATGCAACCTTCCTTTGGGTATTCACAGCCCATTAGATGCTTTTGGTGTATTCACTTGTGAAGAGTATGCAGCCAGATGGACTCAAAGTTCTGGATGACCCAGTGTCCCACCCAAATGCTTTACCTAACAACTCACTCCGCAAAACCATCAGCATCCAGTTCCTCCACTGATACTTTTAGGATGAAAGTTGCTTTAGGGAATTCTTGGAGGAGGCTTACTTCCTTACAAATTTGTTACATTCTTCCATCAGTACTAACATTTTTCTTGCTAAAATAAATCAACTTCTTCAAATTAATTGATTTCCATATCTAAAATCACAGCTTCTATTTTCTTCAACTCATTTGTCACTTCTCCTTCTGCCCCCATTTGGCTCTCCTCAGAGGACCTTGCCAATTTCTTTTGAGAGAAAGGAAATAAAATATGTCTGTTCTCTTTCTTTGATCCTTTTTTCTTTCTTCATTCTCCCCCTTGTGTTTCTCTAATGTTGAGGATGAGGAAGCTTTTCATGCTGTTCTCCTCTAACTCTACAAAGTGGTCTAGAGAGTCTTATCCCATCTCCTTACCTCACAATGTGACACTTATGACCTCTTTGACCTCTGTTTTTTGTCTCACATTACACACATGCTCTATATTTTTTCAATCTTGGAAAAAAACCCGACCCCCCCAAAAAACCCCCAGAAACAAAAATGCTCAAACACACCGTTGCATCTGCTTCAATCTTCTTTGCCATTTCCTTTGGTTTTTTTAGTGCAAAGCCAACATAATTTCTCATTTCCATCAAAAACCTGTTCAGGTGTGGCTGCTGTGGTCTGCAGTCTATAAAAGCCCTATTACCTTTTTCATTTCCGATGGCAAATACCAGAACCAACGTTCCAATCTCATTCCCTGCTCTGGCTGCCATCAGCAGTCATCCGTCTTCAAAATTGCCATGTGTTCTTTCTTGAAACAATGTCCTCCTTTGCTGTGGTGACTCTGTCCTGTTCTAAGTCTCTGTTGCCATGTCCTGTAGAAACTCCTCTTCACTCCTTCTCCTCCTCTCTGTGGATGTCCCAGGCCTGTGGTCCTGTCTTCTTCCTCTTCTAAACATGGGTAATCTTATCCAATATTAATTCAACCACAATTCACCACTCTGCCACTTCACAATAGAGCAATCTCTTTCTGTCTAAAGCAAGATTTTGAACTGTTTCTCTAATATTTCTTCATGATTATCTAGTCACCTCATCTAGCACAACACAGCTAAACAAATATTTTAAGGAAAATGGAAAGAGCTTTTGCTCTTGCTTCCTAAATCTCCATGAAGGGGGAAGTGCCTGTCTGCCATTCAACACACCTGACTCAGATACCCTCTCTAGGTCCTCAGGTATAGGTTACATTTAAATAGTGTGTCTTCCTTTTGTACAACATCTTTAAGAAACAGCCTTTCCATTCATCCCTATTCCTCATAATATAATCCCCTTGGATGGTATTTGATTTCAAGTACCTATATGCAGTATAGATTTCTGCATCTGTGTTCTTTTTTTGGATTCCTTCTTAGTCAGTGTAGGAAAATAGTTACTTATAGAGTGGAATTTTTACTAAAACAGACATCCAATCAAACAATTTTTTTTTTTTCCCCAAAAAGTTCCTATATGTCTTGAAGGACTATCTCATATGTAAATATTCATGCTGCAGATGTCTAAAATTAGTTGAAATCAATGTTGTCTCCTTTTCCCTTTCTCTCTTTAACATTGTAATTTCTTTCTTTTTGATTCTACCAAAGGCAGATTATTCCCACTTAGAGGCCACTTCAAAACAGTGCTCCAGGTTCGTTTTCCTAGGCTGTAACTTTGACTATATAGTTCAGACTTATACATCCCTTCACTAGCTATACCTTTCATCTGAAATCAAATTAATGCTACTTAGCTTGCTCACAGCCTTTCATGTCTCATTTACTGTTCAGACTGACAGCATCATACAGTTACCCATGGCTGTAACTCCATATTGTTCACTTAAGACATTTTTGAACAAACATAAGTATAGTTCCTCCTGGGCTGTCCTGCATATTTAAAGGGAATATTCCCATAAACATCTGCAATGCTTTTTACAAAACCCCACCAAATATCGTCTTTTCTGTCATGCTTACAAGAAGCTTGTCAAGTGCTTGGCTTCTGGCACACCGAGGTCCCTTATTCTCTTTTCTTCCTCCATTTGACTCACTCTATCATAAAAATTAATATTTTTGAGCAAGGACTGCTTTCAATCTGTGTTTGTGTAGTGGGTTGACCCACTGGACACAAGGTGCCCACCAAAGCCGCTCTATCACTCCCCTCCTCAGCTGGACAGCGGAGAGAAAATATAATGAAAGGCTCATGGGCCAAGATAAGGACAAAGAGGGATCACTCACCAATTACCATCATGGGCAAAACAGACTCGACTTGGGGAAAATTATCTTAATTTATTGCCAGTCAAACCAGAGTAGGGTAATAAGAAATAAAACCAAATCTTCAAACACCTTCCCCCCACCCCTCCCTTCTTCCCAGGCACAGCTTCACTCCTGATTTTCTCTCCCTCCTCCCCACCAGCAGCGCAGGGGGACAGGAATGGGGGTTGGGGTCAGTTCATCACACATTGTCTCTGCCACTCTTTCCTCCTCAGGGGGAGGACTCCTCACACTTTTCCCCTGCTCCAGCATGGGGTCCCTCCCATGGGAGACAGTCCTCCACAAACTTCTCCAACATGGATCCTTCCCACGGGCTGCAGTTCTTCATGAACTGCTCCAGTATGGGTCCCTCCCAAGGATGCAGTTCTTCAGGCACAGACTGCTCCAGTGTGGGGGGTCAGAAGTCCTGCCAGAAAACCTGCTCCTGTGTGGGCTCCTCTTTCCACAGGGCCACAGGTCCTGCCAGGAGCCTGCTCCAGCGTGGGCTTCCCACAGGGTCACAGCCTCCTTCAGGCATCCCCCTGCTCTGGTGTGGGGTCCTCCACGGGCTGCAGGTGGATATCTGCTCCACCGTGGACCTTCATGGGCTGCAGGGGGACAGCCTGCCTTGTGGAAGAATTCTTGATACAAAATGGACATAGTCAAGGTTGGGAGTTATGCAACATAGATACAAAATGGACATAGTCAAGGTTGGGAGATATGCAACACAGAAGAACAATCTGGCTACTGAGCAGTAAGCCAACAGCTAAATGTCAAGGACCTGCAGTCTCAGTAAAGAATAGGATACGAAAGAAGAATCTGCAGACTTAGCAGCGCTGATAATCTGCTTAGCAAGGCTTACGACATGGAGCATGATCAACATATCTTACCAATCACAAAGCTGCTTGGTGCGCGTGGACAGTAGTAACTAACCAATTATGATAGAGATGAGACGCGTGTACTTAAGATTAGAGCATAAATACTCACAGCACACAATAAAGAGCAGAGCATTCACCATAACTCTATGAGTATTTGTGTGTCTGACTCTCGTCTCCCCGCGAAGAACCTCACTGCCTCACCATGGTCTTCCCCACGGGCTGCAGGGGAATCTCTGCTCCGGCACCTGGAGCACCTCCTCCCCCTCCTTCTTCACTGACCTGGGTGTCTGCAGGGTTGTTTCTCTCACATGTTCTCACTCCTCTCTCCAGCTGCAATTGCTGGTGTGCAGGTTTTTTTTCCCCTTCTTAAATCTGTTCTCCCGGAGGCACTACCACTGTCACAGATGGGCTCGGCCTTGGCCAGTGGTGGGTCCATCTTGGAGCTGGCTGGCATTGGCTCTGTCGGACATGGGGGAAGCTTCTAGCAACTTCTCACAGAAGTCACCTCTGTAGCTCACCCTGCTACCAAAACCTTACCATGCAAACCCAATACAGTTTGCACAGTACTTAACACAAAGACATCTTAGACTATGACTAGATCTTCTAAATGTTAGGAAAATTTAAAGAAATAAAAACAATATGAGCTATTTTTGTAACTAAAATATTTGGTTCTTTAATTATCTCTAAATCTCAAATGAACAAAATCTACCCTTACTTTGGTAGCTTGAAAATTCACTATGAATATAATTTTATGGTGCTTCACTGGGAGAAAAGAATGTTATTCTTCAGTAAGTATAGCCATATATGTTACTCAGTTCTTGTAGGGTAAGAAGGACAAGGCTGCATTTTAGACTGAATTTTGCACCTGTCTCTATTGGGAATGGCAAGCTATTTACAGTAATTCAGGAGCATTCCTACCAGATAACTCAGGAGTGACAGGACTGGATTATGTGTTATATTTTCGGTCACAAGAAGACAAAAAAAAACAGAAAAAAAAATTATTTTCCCCAGTCAGCCATAGTGTTCCCAGTTAGTATATTTTGACTGTCATATATTTGCTTTGTTTATCAAAGCTTTTAATTTCTATAAATGTAGATAGTGGTATTGCTTTGTATTTGTATCATACTTGCATAGGCTCTGCATTGAATTAATTAAGTATAGGTGAAACTGAATTTAAAAAAAAAAATCAGATGAGTGGCACTGTGTAATATCAGATTAGCTAAGGAAGATATCACACTGCTGCTGATATTTCTAGTGCATTTAATACTTTTAAGGATTTATTTTGTTTTGTTCTTTTAACTTGTATCATGAATAATTCCATTCCTGACAGATACTACTGAATAAAAAGCTATGCATGTAGTGTTATTGCCTTTATCATCAATAGTCAGGAGGATACTTATCTTAATCTAGTATTTTCCTTTTCACTTTATTTATATAATATCCAGGCATATACTTAAACAAAGAAACTTTCCTGTCAGGTTTATATAACCTAAGGTGCAGAAAACCGTCACTTTATTTCATTAAGTTCAGATCCACCTCATAGAGCTGAGATGTGCATTTGTGGTGACTGAGTGCAGCAGAAAACATCACACACTAACCTAGAGACCCAGTGCACATTTTTAATATGTATTTATTTCCATAAATGTAAGTGCTAAGCAGCTGATTTCATTAAAATTATGGCATATTTTATTTAGGATCTCTATTTGCATATTTTCTGAAAGATGAAGTATAAGCTTTTGAAGTGCCATTTTAGGTAATTTTTGCAGAGTGACAGATACAGATTTTCATTAGGATCACAGCAAGCTGTTGCCTAAGATTAGAACTCTAGAGAACAAACCCCACTAGACCTATATAAAAATGTTAAATTACTATCAGGATTGTGGAGGCATGAACTCCACAAAAAAAAAAAAAATCAATATTCAAGGTTACGACCCCCTGAGGTATAGTTCTTTGAGAAAAAAACAAAGGATAAAGCTTCCAAAAATTAAAAATTTCTGAAGTTGACAGATAATTATATTACATGGGGAAAAAAGATCAGGAAACATTTTGTCTTGCTTTGATCTGATTGCATGTTTCTAGAAAAAAAATATCACCTTAGTAGGATGAAAAAAATTTTTAAAATCACCAGAAATACTAGTGAGATTATGCTATGCTCTACTTTCTAAACTTGTAAACCCCTGTTTTTCACTCAATGATATGACTTTTTATTCTTGGCCACATACATACATTCTCATTAGTCTCATGATCCAGGTTCACAGTTCTGTGTCAAGGGAGACTTCTACTCATGTTTTCTCTGCCCTCTGTTTTCAAATGGGGAAATGAGCATAATTGATAGCTGAGCTTAGTTCCCTTTGAAGCTCTTGAGAACAGAACCTAGTGGAAAAAAAAGAAAAAAAAGTGGTCTGTATGTTTATGGGGGAAAGGAGACTGCAGAAGGACAGAGGAGGAAGGAAAACTGGAAGATGAAGGAAAAATGGAAGAAAATCATAAGGGAACTGCAGCTGAAGATAAAATGCAATATAGTATCAGATTGCAAGAACAGACGACAGAAGTATGAGTGAATTCCAAAAGTCACTTCCTCCAGGGATCTTGTGTCACAGATGCTGCTGCTGCTGCTGAAGAATAGGATTTAAACATCCATCAAAAGCCTGCTGTTGTCCTGGTGGGAAAATAAATAGTTCAACATATTGCTCATCTAAACCAAAGTTACCCTGTAAAGGCTTAGAAGGTTGGGAAACTTGGGATCCAGGAAGGCTTCTCTCCATTCTCTTGCCCATCCAGTTCTCTGCCTCTCTCCTTCTTTTCCTCTCTCTCTCTCTTTATATCTATAAATGTAGAAAATATGTGTAATTATAAAAAATATATACACACTAAATATAGTGTGTACACACGTATGTGTGAAAAGGTAGGTACAAGAGTGTGTATGTATGTGTATATATATACATACATACATGCATGTATGTATGTATGTATGTATATAATGTATGTGTATTCTTAAGCCCTACTGAAGTCAAGAAAAATCTTACTTAGGAGCTGGATGAATTCCAAAGTGAGATTGCGTGCAATAACTTCATGTGTGTGCACACACATAAACACATTGTACATTCACAGTTTTAATGTTCAAATGCAAAGTATAGATCAATGTTATAATTTATTGAAGATGTCTATTAGAATTGGAAACATTTCCAGAAGGAAAAAAAATAAACCAAATAACCTTGAAAGGTTTGGTATTGAAATTGGATCCATACCCAGTGTAATTAACCAGTATAGCTATTCAGCATAATTTTTTAAATGGGTTTGGTTGTGAAATCAGCTTTTTTTCCTCTTTTCTTCTTCTAGTAGCAAACAAAAGGATTAGACAGGCTTTGGACAGAATTGCTTGAAAACACAACAGATCTAAGTTTCTTTCATTTTCATCCCAGGAAATCTCTAGCCTGGACACAACTGAGAACTGTAAGGTTCTTCCTGCTTGTAAAATAGTCCTTGTAAATTAATCTGCTGAGCATAGCATGAAAAAAGAAGAGTCAAAGCCCAGTTCTCACTTTAACATTACTACCGTTGGATTCTGTAGAAATAAATTAAGATAATCAGATTTCAGGCCAACCCTTTATGTCCATGTTGACTGACACTTGGAAGACCTGATTCTAAACTGGATACAGCTGACACAGAAAATTCTGTCTTTCTTATAGTATTTAGCTGTGCAATAGAAGTAACAAATTTTCTTAACTTAGTTTCTGGATTTGTATAGCTGCTAAAACAGTAGTTATTCACCTCATTCTTCTTCACTTCTTTTTTATAACACCATAAAATTGTTATATGAGTTATTAATGAGGATCTAGACTTTTGGCCTTTGATACTTGGCAGAGGACAAATTTATCAAAGTGGAGCTGGAGTAGAGCCAGTTGGAGTCTGCTGAGGTGTAAGAATCTATATTCAGTGCCATTAAGTAAAAGTAATAAAAAATACTGCTGTTTGTGACTCTGTTCTTAAAAATGTGTTAAAAAATTGTCTGTGCTGGCCTGATAAAAGCTGATCATTGGTGGAGCTGCTGTCATTGCTCCAGTCTAGTTCAAAGAACATTCTGTAACAACACGGAAAGGCACAGAGGAGAGACTGCTTCACTCTTTGTAATATTCTTTCAGTTTTCCCACAAAAACTGCGAGGGATACTTAGCCTAGACCCATAACTTTCCACAGACGCATAAACTAAGTTCTATTTTACGAGAATTGCTGACAAGAACCTCATGAAGTTCAACAAGGGGAAGTGCAAAGTCCTGCCACTGGGAGGAATAACCCCATGCAGCACTACGTGCTGGGGGCTGACTGGCTGCAAAACAACTTTGCAGAAAAAGACCTGGGGTCCAGGTGGTCAGCAAGTTGAACATGAGCTGTGACAATGTGTCATTGCAGCCAAGCAGGCCAACGGCATCCTGGGATGCATGAGAATGGTGTTCTGGGATGCATGAGAAGGAGCAGGTCAAGAGAGGTGATCCTTCCCTGCTAACCTGGCACTGGTGAGACACAGCTGGCGTGCCAGATCCAGTTCTGGGCTCCCCAGTGCAAGAGATACAGGCATATTGGAGCGAGTCCAGTGAAGGAGCACAAGGATGGTTATGAGGAGACATACAAGGAGAGGCTGAGAGATCTGGGACTGTTTGGCCTGGAGAAGAGGAGGCTCAGGGGCATCTTAGCAATGTGTCTTGGGTAACCTGCTGTGGCTGATCCTGCTCTGAGAAGGGGGTTTGGACTAGGCGATCTCCAAAGGTCCCTTCCCATCTCAGCTGTTCTGTGATCCTGTGGTACTATGAAATAGGTGATCATCTGTCCAGGAAATCCTGCTGGAAGCCCTCCCTCCACCCCTCCTGTGGCATGACAGTGCCATTACTGTAGGTACTGAACCTTACCCTCCCTTCTCTTCCCCTCCAGTGGCAGAAAGGGCACTGCAGTGAACAGTGTGTTTACCAGTGATTTCCAGAGGCTAATGAAAAGCTTAGCAGCATAGCAAGAGGGTCAGTATCTTATGACAGCCTTTTATTTATGCCTCAGTTGTATCAGAGGCCAGCTGGCTGGGGGAGGAAACCAGCCATGCTCAGAATGCAATTACTCCCACAAAGTTAGTGGTAACCCTCCCACCAGGCAGGGGTAGTGAGCCACATCAGTCCTGAGACAACGCAACCCTCATAATTTTCTAGATTGCTGGGTGCAATAGACACAATGCTAGATACATTGGTATAGAGTATTCCTCTAAAGGTATGCAAAAGTGAATATTACATTGTACCGTGTTTTATATGTTTATAATTTTAAACCCTTTTCCATCTTTGATTCAGGCCATTTTAATACACTGTCAAAACAGTTAGAGATGAGGTGCCTTCTAACATGCCACTTGCATAGTTTTGTGAAGAAACTATCCAAGACTTTGGAACTGGGATACCTAGAAGTGACTTTTCTCTTGTCCTTATTAGGTAGCTGGAAGGAGATTACAGTATATAGTATAAATTTAATGTCACCCTGGCAGGAGGTGGCAGGTTAGGAATCCTGTCAGTCACTGATTTACTGCTTAACAGTGGGGAAAGGCTTTAGAACAGACCCCTCAGGAGCATTATAAGCACTGTTTTATTGTCAAGATGTCAGAACACAACACAGGGTAGCCACTAAGCTTAAAAGTGATTTATGAAAAAAAGACCGCCTGGAGATTATCTTATTTTTATCATTTTAAAAGGACATAAAAAGATCATTTTTGTCATATCTTTTTCCTGGTCAGTACGCAAATCCACAGAGGAGCAATTTACTCATAAAATGGCCATTGACGTTATGAAATTGTTCTAATTTCTAATGTTGCATATCATTTCTTGCTGTTACTTAGAATGACCTGTGGTACTTTTTGCTAAGTTACTATATCTCCTCTCTCACCAAATTTTTAATTTCCACATTTAAAAACCTGAATTTTCCCCAACCGGCAGGAAGTATTCAGAATCTGCTAAATATTTTAATGTCAAGAGATGGAGACCTGTAAGGTAGAGTGTTGTTAAAGACTGTGGCATTTTATACTAATTTTCCATCAGCAATTAGGGCTCCAGAAAACTATAATTTAAGACATTCTAAAATCCTAATGCCAATCATATGGAATAATAGCACTTGCTATATAAAACCAACAATAAAAATAACCTTTGTAAAGAATAAAAGCTAGTAGTAGAAGTTATAAATTGAAAACTTCGGTGTGACTGGATTAATAAGAAAAAATTCCTCAGGATCCCAAAAAGCTATGTTTAATGTCAAGGTCAGGACTCAAACATAAAAGCAACATAAACCAAAGCAGGGTATTATTTTTAGCAATAGTACCTTGTCCAGAGTTGCACTTAGAGCTGGTGTAAATACAATACAGACTGCTTACCTGTTTTCCCTCTTATGGTCAGTTTCGGGGGTTTTTTGTGTGTTATTAACTGAAAAGTGCAGCTTGGTTTTGTAGCTACATTGTGTAGCACTTCTCCTATTAGATGGAACTGACTGAGAAAACATTCTGCAAATCCGTACCATGGACAGTCCAACAGAAACTATTTTCAGAATCTAAAATATTCAGGCTGAACCAAACACCATTGAAGTTTATGATCTCCATGGAAAAATGTCCTTCGTTTGCATATGGTATAAACCAAGGCCTGGCTCAAGCTTCTCAGCAATACAGACAAAACAGAGTTTTCCAAAGCCAGGGAGAAGCAGGGAGGAGAGAGAGCCTGCTCAGAGCTGGTTCACCGTTGAGGAACCAAAATGTCAGGATGGGAGTTGGGTCCCAAAGTTTTGCAGAACAAGGCTTGTTTTCATTCTGAGAGGCTGGAAGAGACTGGGATCCAGCTGCTGCTTCTCAATTGGGGCAGCATTCCTCCTACTCCCCAAGTGGTACTGATGCTACCTTGGCAGTCACAGAAGCTGAGTTTTCTAGGGCTGAGGCACAGACAAAGTAACACTCCTGACAGTCAGCTGCTGCCTTCAGGAGAATGGAAAAATAGCAATTCTCTGTTAATAGAAGAAATATACCTACCTTTTCTTTAAGAGTTGGGCAGAATGATCACTATCTTGGCTTTTGTACTTCCAGAAGAAAAGGTTTTTTCTTCTGATGTTAGATGAAGAGATTAGACCATTCATCTCCAATGCATGTGAATAAAACCCTTTCAAAATACCAGAAATCAGGGGATGGTTTGTTCTCTGGGCACTTTCTTCTCAGTAATGTAGATATAGAAGACCTGGATATTATAGGAATCTGAGCAGATTTTTATATCCATACCTTAATTGAAGTCTAGATACAGGTTTCAGGTTTGTCTACTCCAAGGCCACATTATGTATTAGGAAATCTGCACTACTCTGTGGAGAAGTCATGGGGAATGTGTGCAGGGAAGGACTGCGGTGGCTGCTGCTGCCCTGCTGCCCCCGGGGGGATGCTGCAATGGGAAACCAGACAGGCAAGGAGAGGTGAGTGGGACTGCTCTTAGCATCTCTGCCAAAGAACCTTGTAAGGGCCTGTTATATTCCAGTCTTAGCTATTACTTTTAATGCTGAGCTGGCATTAAAAGTGACAGGAATTAAAAACTTTCCTTTGGGGTTTATTACTTTTTGTCACTCTATCTTGTAGAAGAAGTCTTTCTCTTTTTTTCCTTCCTTGTTACAACCAATATGCAGGCTTGTAGAAGTTTATGGAAGTAAAAGACTGTATTTTCTAGTGCAAGAAGTGATGAGCATAAGCCAGTCTGCCTGATGTGCAGCTCTGTTGCTATTGCAGGCTGAGGAGACACTGGGCAAAGAATAACACTTTTGTAGAAAGGACATCCCATTTGGCCAGCTTAGTCTATAGAAGCAGATGATCTTTTTGGACTCAGGAACAGAGTTTGAGACAGAACAGGGAAACATCCTGTCCACCTAATTTGCTTTTCCAGTTGAAACTATGAGTTTGCTAAGGGAATGTATCGTGTCTCAGTTTCTCAGTTGAGCGATAGTATAATCCCTTTTTAGTTTATTCTTTTTATTCAGGAAGGTCCTAACAGCTTTCTCAAAGGCAGAGTTCTCCTCCCTCCCACCACATCTTTCCAGTCACGGAGCAGAAAAACATTTTTAGATAAAAAGTTACTAACATGCAAGTGTTTCTCAGTGCTATACCTGTCTTCATTTGATTCAGATTCTACAAAAGCTGTTAGTTTGCTTGCATTAGTCAAATTTCTAAGGAAGTTTTTGACATCCAACTATGTATTAAAGAAGAAAAGTAGCCACAAAGCTTTAGAAGTATTAGGAAAAAGACTGTCTACGGATTATGGCTATATGTCTGAAGTGGCATACAGTGTGTTTTTCCTTGTCATTTGTACCCCCAATGAATCATAGAATCATAGACTCATTCAGGTTGGAAAAGACCTTTAAGATCATTGAGTCCAACCATTAACCATGCCCACTAAACCATGTCCTGAAGTGCCTTGCCTACATGCTTTTTGAATACCTCCAGGGATGGTGACTCCAGCACTTCCCTGGGCAGCCTGTTCCAATGTCTGACACCTCTTTCGGTACACAAATTTCTCCTAATATCCAATCTAAATCTCCCCTGCCACAACTTGAGGCCATTTCCTCTCGTCCTATCACTAGTTACTTGATGGAAGAGACCAGCCCCCACCTCGCTACAACCTCCTTTCAGGTAGTTGTAGGGAGCGATAAGGTCTCCCCTCAGCCTCCTTTTCTCCAGGCTAAACAACCCCAGTTCCCTCAGCCGCTCCTCAGAAGACTTGTGCTCCAGGCCCCTCACCAGCTTCGTTGCCCTTCTCTGGACACGCTCCAGTGCGTCAATGTCTTACCTGTAGTGAGGGGCCCAAAACTGAACACAGGACTCAAGGTGCGGCCTCACCAGTGCCGAGTACTGGGGGACGATCACTTCCCTGCTCCTGCTGGCCACACTGGTTCTGATACAGGCCAGGATGCTGCTGGCCTTCTTGGCCGCCTGGACACACTGCTGGCTCATATTCAGCTGACTGTCAACCAGCATCCCCAGGTCCTTTTCTGCCGGGAAGCTTTCCAGCCACTCTTCCCCAAGCCTGTAGCATTGCATGGGGTTGTTGTGACCAAAGTGCAGGACCCAGCACGTGGCCTTGTTGAACCTCATACAACTGGCCTCAGCCGAACAATCCAGCCTGTCCAGATCCCTCTGTAGAGCCTTCCTACGCTCAAGCAGATCAACCCTCCCTCCTTGGTATCATCTGCAAACTTGCTGTGGGTGTACTCAATCCCCTCATCCAGATCATTGATGAAAATATTAAAGAGAACTGGCCCCAGTATTGAGCCCTGGGGAACCCCACTTGTGACCTTTGATGATGACAGTGATGTTCCATTTCTGTTGCTACCCAGGACCATGGCTAGGGAGTATAGGAGTATTTCTCTGTGAAAGACAATGCACCACATTCATTGGTGTCGCTGTCAAGCAGAATTATCACAATGCAGGCACACATCAAGATATTCAGAATTGTCTTCTAAAGGTTGAGCCAGTGAGAATTTCTAACACCTCAGTTCCAGCCTTTAGCCCATCTTGCTGCCTGCTTTGATTGTGGGTTTTGGTGAAATCCCTAAAGTTCTGAAACATCTAGACCTGGCAAGACATTTATCCTATTTCAGAGAGACTTATAAGCTGATTTCTCACATGCCCATTTTATTTACAGCTTGCAGTAACTTATTTTCAGTTGGGTTTTTTTTTTTTAAGTTTTCCCTTGGTATTATGTAACCTACTTATTTGTTACCTCATAATCAACATACAGATTTTGTTATCTTTAACTAGCCAGTAATAACTTTTAATGTGTTGCCTGATTTGTTCATTGATTTGTTTAGGTTTTGAGTGATAAGTTAACTATTCTATAAAGAAGCATATTAGAAACGAGTACACAAATAAATCCTGACAATCTTAATCAAATTCTTCTGTAGTTTTATACCATGGGAAAATAGTAAAGAGAAAAAACATTATTTCCCTTAATTTTAATGTGCTTCTGCAAACAGTAAATAGAACTGATGTGGCATCTTGCACTATTTCTCCTTGGAATTGAGTGAAGACCAACTACATTCTTAAATCTCCTGAAAGAGAAGGCCTATTTACACACTTTGACACATTATGAAAACAAACTTGAATAGTTATAATTTTGTGGCATGTTAGATCACTTAACATTCACCTGTTGTATGACTCTACACACAGAATTTTGTCTAGCTATCTGATGTTCTCTAGTGAGTTCAACAATATTTGCCGGCGCGGCGGAGGAACACGCTGGGTCGACTCAGTGTGAGTGATAAAGCGTAGTTCACTTTATTAGCCCAAATAGCACTTATTTATACAGTTTAGGTTAACACGAGTTAACTTCTGATTGGTTTAAGCAACTAGATGCACACGGGTTAACTTCTGATTGGTTTAAGCAACTAGATACACACAGGTTAACTTTTGGTTGGTTTATGATACTCTTCAAGGTTGCAGTGTCCTTGCTGTTTTACTGTTATCAGCCTGACTTGCAGTTTCAGCTTGGACTCGCGGCCTAGTCTTGCTACTTATACTAAGTTCAGAACAGGCTCTGCTCGTACAACTGTTCTGTGGATTCATGTCCTTGCTCTCTGAGCCATTCTCCAACAAATATTAACTTGTATAAAGATGTTTTTTCATTACAGTATGCAGATTTATCTGTACAGCTTTTCATATCTAGTCTTTTCTTACCATCCAGCTACTTATTCATTACGATCAAATTATCTCCTTTTAATTTTTTAACTTATTTGTTTGTGAGCAAAAGAGATGGAACTCTCTGAGTGTTTCACAGTAGACCATTTTACAGTCCTTAGATATTTTATACATAACATACTTTTTTTTTTGTAAGAATGCTTTGTAGAACTAATGTAAATATCTTGCAGAAGGATATATGCAATTATTCCACAAACCATGACTTTTTTCTTAGTGATACCTGTCATTATATACTGTCTGACTAAGTTTAACACATGCAAATATACATTTGACTCCCACACCATGGTGACATTTTTATCCTTCTAGTGAAGACGGAATTTTTTTCATTACTTTTATTTTCCATCTCATTTCAGCCCAAAAAGTAAGAAAGTATTTTTAGAGAAACTGTAATTAAGAAAGTATAAAGAGCTTATGTGTAAAGAATTTCTTGCACATCAGTTTTCTAAATATACTTTCTTAGTATTTTGTAAGCTGTTCATAAAGCATTGATAACATTACTTATTTTGCTGAGCATAAATATATCCTCTTCTATGTCATATAATTCTCTTTGTAATATAGTTCTGTTGTAAGAGCAATTTACTGGCTCTTAAGGTAACTATAAAACATCAAGACAAGTATGAACTTAAACCAGAACATTAAAGACATCAGCTGTCTTCTTTTTCTCTGAAAAAAGTCAGAAAGTCACCAGCATAGCTAAAAACTAATCTGATCAACCACCTGTATTTATCCTTAGGTTTATTACTCAAATGATAAACATATTTATGAACACCGCTTTCAATTTTTTAATAAAGGAAACTAGTGAGGTTGAAGAAGTAGGAGAAAAACAGAGAGGAAAATGGGGCATAAAGCACCTAAAGTAGCAAAAGGAGGAAATAGCACTCCTTCACAACTGATACAGAGGTTCCAAAGTGGCACTGGAGACTGCAGAGAACTTGTTCAGGCTTATTGTATCCTCAGGACTTATCTTGTCAGATAGCTATGTGGAAGCAAAAGCAGATCTGTTACATATATATTTCCCTATGCTCTTCATATCAGAAAATGTTTTATTCCGTAGGATCAAGTAGCATTTCCTTAGATTTCTTTCAATTTTGGATCAGACCCAATACATATAAAAGAAGAGAAATCAATGAATATGAGTCAAACTCTATGTAGAAAAAGGATGGAATGAGACACACAGACAAACTACTGGCAGCTGACCCAACATAGGTTCAACAACATTATCATTAAAGCTTTTTATAGCACTGAGTTTTCCCTCACTATTTGCTGTTCCTTAGCATGCAACAAGTGTTCATGTTAAAGTATGCAATAAGCATGTTCCTGCATTGAATAAGCATAATACACACTTGCATATGGAATTTGTCAAATCTATTTCAATTGCTTGAGAAAGGATTGTGTGATTTTTGTACCATAGCTCTACAGCTAACTAACTGGCAGTCCAGAAAACCCTGCCTTTTTTTTCTTTCAGAGCCAGAAGCATTTACCCAGGAGAGGCAAGAATAAAGGGTCAGCAATAGTTCAAATGCTGTTCCTGTTCCTTGAAGTGTGCTTCAGTTCTTTGCATCTGCTGTTGATGCTGGCAGAGAGTTTTCATGTTAAGGTGAAAGAGCAAAGAGAAGGGACACAAGGCAGCTCTCGGGAAGGCAGAGAAGGCTTTGGAACCAGGAAGGATCATGAAAACAAGACTGAAGATTTCATTTGACTTACCATAGCAAACAACTTGTGAGGGTTAGCTATGAGATGAGGCAGTTCCGTCTTCTTCCTTCTCTCAGCTACAGAAAATCAGCCTAGCCTGTGCAGACTACTATGTATNNNNTGTGCAGACTACTATGTATATGAGCTTATCAGGGATATGTTTCTTATTCCAGATAGGTTTGTCATTATTCTTCATTAAGACTATGGCACCCACTGAGCTTCAGGATCATCTTGTAGATTTTTAGACAAAGAAAAGAGGAAAAAATAGCTTTCTTGAAAGACACTTAAGTATATAGCTGATTGCAGCCACTCACAAGCCTCCAGCTGCATTTACCAGAGTTATCTATTTATTTAAATAAAGACATAATTGTGGAATAGTGTCCTGGCCAGTCCATACATATTTCACTTTGGCAGCTAAATAATTCCAGGTGTGTCTCATTTTTTAGATGGAAGCCATCTGAAATCACAAGTTAACAAGAAGTCTATTTATCTATGGGGAAGCGGGTCACTGAGGAATATGGTTCTGCCTAAAATACACAGTATATCTTTAGCACAGAAAAGCTTTAAGCCATTTCAAGACTAGTGCTTTATTAACACAGGGGCAATTTCTCTATTTTACCTGATCTGGAAATCTGATTTATAAGTTTCTTGCAGTATTGCAGTCATGTTCCCAGGTTAGGATCCCTAAGAAGGATCAAAGACTATTGTGGCAGATTCTGGACGAAAAAAAAAGGTGGTGTTCTAGATTTGTGACAACAGACAAATGCCAGGAAAGAAGGACAACTGTGTTCGTTGGGGGCATGAGGAGCATAAGGAAATTGTAAAATAAAAAAGTGTTGTGTGGTAATCGGTGATCTCAGACAACTACTTTTGTAGCTATGCTAGGATCTGTAATCCTTTATGCAATTACTGTATTACATATTTCAACATGTACTACTGAATTTTAGGGGAAACAGCTCACAATATTTTGCCTTGCCAACATCTTTTCTTGAAGATGTTTCACTGGGAGTGAAAGATCATTTAAAAACATGTTGTTCAGGGATCATTAAATCTTTTCAAGCCAGACAGGGAGAAAACAAAACCTCAGAGACTATTAATGCTTTGGGGCCTACTTAACAGCATGTTCCATAATGAAATGCTAAATCAGTCTCATTTTGTTTAATCTGCCTTGCTTTGTGGGCCTTTTTCCCCCTCTCTTGATTTTTCTCTATCATGCCAATAAACTGGTTATTTTTAAAGAAAACTAACTCAGAGGAACAGACTGGTTAAGTGTGGAGCTCAGCTAAGAGCGCTGAGTGACTTGAGAGGCAAACCTTGTTTATCCATATGCTTTATCCAAGTGCTTCAAAATCAGAATAAAGTAGCACTCTAAATATTTGAGCTGGGGTTTGAGAGGCATGTAGGAAATATGAACACCCACTTGTAGAAAAAGGGATTGCTGGTGATTCCACTCTTAGAATGCATATCCTTTATGCAGATCTGAAAATACCATTTTGACACTCTGCAATGTTGTAACCATATCTTTTAATTCTTCTGATCTTTTTAAAACTGTAAAACAACATATTATTTTTGGAAAAAAAGTTGAAACACTATGATGGCTATTACATGCAGCAGACCAATGGTTCTTCAGAGCACCTGATGGTCCCTTTTGGGTGTTACCTTTGTCCTTTCACTTTGTTGTTTCTAATGAAGATTATCTGGTTTCAAACAGGTAGAGGGAGTAAATGTTGGTGAGGGACTATGACTACTGTTAAAGGGAAGTCAAATGAAATGTTGCAGAAAATGTTAGTGAGCTGTGATCTCCTAAATCAGCCATGCTCTTTCAGAATAATGTGGTTGACAAACTGTAGTGGTTTAAGCCCAGCTGGTAACAAAGCACCATGAAGCCACATGTTCACTCCTGCTGCCCTGGTCCCGGTGGGATGAGGAGGAGAAAATGCAAAGAAACGCTCATGGGCCAAGACAAGGACAAAGAGGGATCACTCACTAGTTATGGTCACGGGCAAAAGACAGAGTCAACTTGGGGGAAAAAAAACAAAATCAATTTAATTTGTTACCAATCAGATCAAAACAAAGATAATGAGAACTAAAACCAAATCTTAAAACACATTCCCCCCACCCCTCCTTCTTCTCAGGCACAACTCCACTCCCAATTTTCTCTACTTCCTCCGCCCCAGCAGGGCAGGGGGACAGGGAATGGGGGTTGGGGTCAGTTCATCACACGTTGTCTCTGCCGCTCCTTCCTCCCCAGGGCAGGACTCCTCACACTCTTCCCCTGCTCCAGTGTGGGGTCCCGCCCACAGAACACAGTCCTCCACGAACTTCTCCAACGTGGATCCTTCCCACAGGCTGCAGTTTTTCACGAACTGCTCCAGCGTGGGTCCTTTCCATGGGCCTATCTTGAGTCACAGACTGCTCCAGTGTGGGCTTTCCCATGCAGTCACGGCCATCTTGGGGGGCATTCCCCTGCTCCAGCGTGGGCTCCTCCCCAGGCTGCAGGTGGGGATCTGCTCCCCCGCTCACCTCCATGGGCTGCAGGGGGACAGCCTGCCGTCTCACCATGGGCTGCAGGGCCATCAGCCTCCTCCATCACACCTCTTCCCCCTCCTTCTTCACTGACCCCAGTGTCTGCACAGGGGTTTTCTCTCACATTCCACTCCACTCTCTGCTGCAGGTTCCCCTTCTTAAATCTGTTGCTCCAGAGGCGCTACCACCGTCGCTGATGGGCTCAGCCTGGGCCAGAGGCAGGTCTGACTTGGAGCCTGGGAAGCTTCCAGCATCTTCTCACAGGAGCCACCCCTGCAGCCCCCTCCCCCACTGCCAAAACCCTGCTACACAAACCCAAAACACAAATTTTCTAGAGAGATTTTCTGTTATAGGAAGCTGATGTGATCCAGATATTTTCCAAATTTGTTGTTCCTCTCTATCCTAGTAATTCTTAGAAATATTCTCTCCCACCTAAACTTTCCTTCAGGTGCTTCTTGATTTTGGTTGTGCCTGTGGCCATGCATTCTATGCATCTGTTTTTGCTCCTGACCATGCCTTTCAGGCTGCTGCCGGCTCTGTCACCATGCCTGCCCACTCCTGCCCCTGTTCCCCCACCCCACAGATACATGATGTGGTGGTGTGGCTCCCACTTGGCAGACTCCTAGGTTTAGTGCAGGGCAGAGGCTAACGGGCCTTGCTGAATCCAGGATTCAGAGAAACAGCTCGTTATTGCAAGAGGTAGTTGCTGCCAGTTGCTGCTGAGCGGAGGGGAGGAGAGGCTATGCCATTCAGCCTCTCAGGGAGGAGAACTGTTGCTTCCCTCAATATCAACTTCTGGCAGCATTGACTGATTTCAGATCTCAGTGGGAGCTGTAAGGCAGGAGCGCCTGCCTTTGAGTGTGCTGAAGTTCTTCTCTGACTGGCCTCTCATAAAGCCTTCTACATGGATTTTTCTCTCCTTGCCTCTATTTACTGCACCCAAGTAAAGACATGGCCATCTTTAAGGGGAAAGAAAAGTCAGGGCACAGGTAGCATGCTCCTATCTACTGCTGAGAACTGAGCAGTGGTCATGGCAAACAGGCAGAAACCTGCAGGATAGGGTAAGAATTATACATGAATACAGATAGGGAAGAAATCTGCAACACCCATGCCACCACCCCTACTGCTAGATAAAAGGTGTAGCAGTGGTAATAAGCATCATTAGTTAAACACAGTGTCTATAAGATGGCCGCCAAGATTAAACCAAGTGTATGTTGGATTTCATCAGCTATGTCTCAAATGATTTTTGTTTTATAGATAAGATACATTTAGAATGAAAAAAATTTCAGTGTCCTATGGTGGGCTGAAGATGAAGCTCCCTTTACAAAAAAAGAGTTCTTGTCTACAAAAAGTGTGTGTGGCTGATGACCAAACATCAGTATTTGTTGATTCAGCAATTGCAGTAAGATGGGCTTCCTCTAGAAAGCATAAATTATAGCATGTCAGTCTGTTCTGTGCGAATCCTCTGTGACTGTGGCTCTGCTGTGAACAATAACCCATGGACATTGCTAGCAGCCCTGAGCCTCAGAGAAATAAGTAAATGAGTAAGAAATATGCAGAACCCTAGTTAGCAAGGTAAATTCAAAGTAGCCAGAATATTCCAGTGTAGTAAATACAATTTTTCAATGGAGTTATAAAAACACGTCACAAATGCCAGGAGATTAAAACCAGCTTTGCCAAGTGCAAATAGAAAGGAGATGCACAGCACCTTGTAGGTAAGAACACACCTGGAAAGACTCCTTAGTCTAGCTATTAGATTTATCAAGCTCTCTGGGTAACCAAGGTTCAGGAGAGGAAGCCTGAATGTGAAGAATTTGTTAACAGCATTCAGTTAGTTGAAGGTGGCTGGATAAACATTCCTGTTTATACTCAAAAGTACATTTTCTACCTATTGTTTCAGTGTGAAGTGAGCCAGAGAACATTTGTGACTACACTCTATAAAGCAGCATTGTAAAAGACACAAGTCCCAAAACACCATGCTATTCTTCTGTACAATGAATCTTCATAGTGTGAAGAGTACTATTTCTTCTTAGAATTTGCAATATCAAATGTATTATGTCGGTATATGTCTCAATTATCCCATTAAGGGCATTACATAAAATAGAAATTGCTATTGTAGCATTTGAATGGCTAAATTTCTTTTTCTCATCCTTCTTAATTTTCACATGTAGTTTTCATCACCAATCATTTTTAAGCAGAGTAACTAGCAATCTGTTTCACTCATACTTACACCTCAAGAGGGTAACAACAAGACTGAACCCAGCATTTCCCTAACCCTTGTAATGCTCAGACTCTCTAACTTCTAATATTCAAGTATCCTTAGACAACTGCTTGCAGGGGGGAAATTTTTGTTCCTTTGATGAGGCACATAATCTCATAATGCAAGCAGTAACCAAAATATTTGGTTATGCACAGCATATGCACAGCAAAATGGAAACAGAAGTCAGGGAAAGAAGGAATCTGCCTCAAGGAGTGTTTTCACTGCTTACGACCAATGACTGAGATTTTCCACTTGCTTTGTCACTGAACATGCTTCTGGGTGGCAGGAAGACAGACCCTGTGCTGGAGACCTGCTCCGGAATACAGGAAGAAGCTGGCTGTGCCTCCTGCCACGCACACAGGCAGCTGAGCAGCGTAGTGTGATCCTTCAGATTGCCCATGCTTAGTGGCTTCTTGCCACTGCAGTCACCTTGTCTTAGATGAGATTTCACAGAAACGGACTTTGTGCGAACTGCAGAAGTACATGTAAAATGAACAGTGTGGTTGTTGGGCATGAGTAAATACTGGACAAACACACAAAAAAACTTCCAGAATTTCCAGGTAGAAAATGTTGGGACATAGTGGAGATAGCAGTATTTTACCTAGTCTCAGCTGGTACACACCATCTGCCAGGCATTGCATGCACTCATGCTTGATGCGGTGGCTTCACAAGATGGATGCTTTGGCAACTGTACCACCTTCAGATGTTCGGATTGCCCACTGATGCTTAGCTGATGCTGTGACACCATCTTCACTTTTGCAGCTGGGCTACGAACTGGGTCAGGGAAAGAATCCAGATCAGACAATTCATTAATTTATTTTGTAGCATTTTGCAAACTAGAGTGATGCCCTGACCCAGTTCATAATGACACCATGAAAACAGTTATGCTGGCACAAATGATGGTGATGGCATGTTGCAGCAAAAAGAGATATAAGACATGGAGAAGATGAGTGGAAGGAAAAATCTCAAGCCAATATTGCTGTTGAAGCCTTGCTCTCACGAAGCCATAGAATAATAGAATCATAGAATATTTGGGCTTGGAAGGGACATTTAAAGGTCTTCTAGTCCAACCCCGCTGCAGTGAGCAGAGACATCTTCAACTAGATCAGGCTGCTCAGAGCCCCGTCCAACCTGACCTTGAATGTTTCCAGGGATGGGGCATCTACCACCTCTCTGGGAAACTTGTCCCAGTGCTTCACGACCCTCATCGTAAACATTTTTTTCCTTCTATCTAGTCTGAATCTTTTAGTTTAAAACCATTAGCCATTGTCCTATTGCTACAGGGCCTACTAGAATGTCTGTCCCCAACTTTTTTATAAGCCCCTTCTAAATACTGAAAAGCTGCAATGAGGTCTCCCTGGAGCCTTCTCTTCTCCAGGCCGAACAGCCCCAGCTCCCTCAGCCTGTCTTCATAGGAGAGGTGCTCCAGCCCTCTGATCAGTTTTGTGGCCCTCCTCTGGACCCACTCCAACAGGCCCATGTCTTTCCTGAACTGATGACTCCAGAGCTGGCAATCAAGGGCATTTGATATGACCACCAGCTAAGCAGAGATAAAAGGAAACACCAGCCCGTATAAATACTTTCTGTTACAGAGACTGAAGTGCGGTAATCTTTTGCACTTTTGAGCCCATTTGTTTTAGATGCTGAGTGCCCTGAAGGCAACTTCAAGCAGAGATCAGAGATGGCAATGCTTTAGATTGCCCCATTTAGGTATGGGATGAAGGAAATTTTCTTTCACATACTTATTTCATTTCCTGATAGTAATTGCTCTAGCTAGCTGTAATATTTATTTTGTTACTGATCACTAATGATTATTTTCTAAGCTAGAAATTTATATCTTTATGTCTAATCCATGCCAGCCAAGCCTCTGTTGAATCTGAAACTTCTTTGTTTCTGTCACTGTGTTTGTTATTTGCACTCATTTGCTGGAAGTAGAGCACTGAAAGCTTGGGAGAACCCACCTGACAAACATAATTTGCTAAGTTTCTATGCCTAAAGATAGCTTAATTGGGCAGAAAACTGCATTTGAAAGAAGGGAAAATTAGGGCAGCGAAATGAACAATAATTAAAAAAAAAAGTGTTTGAAAAGATTGCTTTAGCAATTTGAAACCAATTCTTTTGATTAAAGAAAGAAGAAGAAATTTCTCAGAGCAAAGAAAAAGAGAGGGTTTTTCCTACAATTGAAACAAAAATCATTAGGCTCATCAAGTCCTTTTTTTTTCATTGCTGCCTGGTTTTGGTCTTAATTAATAAAATTAATAATCATAATTCTGAAGCAAGCCTTTGTAAAATGTAATTGTGTGATCTAGATCATGAAATAAACTTCATTTGTGTCAAACTGGAAAGCATTATCAGATAATGCTGTTACAACATCTGGCTGTTTACTGTGCGTGTATGTGCATACTGTATATAAAACAACTTACCATTATGAGTTGTTACTCATTACTGAAATTGGATTTCTCCATTACAAAGTACAGGATATGACATCTTTGCTCCTTCCCTGGTCCCTTTATTCTGTATAAATGAGCCAGCACTACCTAAAATCCTGTTGTCTGTGTGAGGGAGAGTTAACCTCATGAAAGCTTGGTGGGGAGTTTAGGGCTGCATTCAATGGACCTTTGAGTGAACAGAGAGAAAAGAACTTAATAAAACAACAAGATGAGAGATGTAAGGATGGATGTATATCTAAATCAACCAGGCTTTCAGGGGTGACTAAACTGGAGGTCTCCCCATCTCCTGGAGCAGCCTGGAAAATGGAAGTATGAAAATGATGTCCTTGACTCTCCTCCAAGGAGGTGCACATGCTCTTTCAGCATATTTGATCTGAACATTTAAGAGAATTACACCTTTTTTTGTCATAGGTAGCAGCTATCTTGTAGGTAGTGATAATCTCCCTCCCCCCAGTCTTTTGTTTTGTTTTGTTTTTAATTTGGACAAGCTGGAAAAGGCAGGCCTGTGTATGTAGTGGAACTGAATAAACTCATGTTTATGGATAGGATTATATGATTATAATTAAAAAGTATACATACATTATATTTATATTTATCTTTGATTATGTATGTTGTAATTCTTAAGCATACATTGCATACATAGATGCATATGTAATGTAAACATACAAATATATACGATATGTATAGTTAATCTTCAACACATATAGTTCAATTACATTGACACAGAAAAGAACATTTCTCAGAAAATCAGACATATATATCATCCCTTTTAAAGCTTTTCTGCAGAGAGGAAACAGCTCTATGATGGATTCCTAAATTGCAATCCAACCACTAAAAATATAGACTGACTGTTAAAATAAATGCACTGTATATATTTGGTACATATATGTACATATTCAGCCTCTCACATGCATCTTTGTGTGAATAAGTATCTATATATCTAGGTATCTATATGTTTATATAGCTCTAAAGCAGAATAGATTAGTGTAAAGGTTATATGTCAACTAATACTCTTAAAAGAGTTTTCAGTAATGTAGAAATATCTATGCATATTTATATATATGTGTATATATATATACACATATATAAACATACATACATACACATATGTAGATATGTAATCTCTTTTAGTTGTCTATGTATGAATTTTTGGAAAGATGTTTCTCAAAAAACACAAGCAAACTTCATTTTTAATTTCATTTTTTTTCTGTTATTTCATTTTCTCCCTTCCACGCCCTTTTTTTCAAAAAGAGGAAAGATTGTTGCATACTTTTACTTTTTTTCTTTTGAGAATATAAGAAAACAAGAGGGGGGTTGTTTTGTTTTGTTTTGTTTTTATTTGTTTGCTCCTTTTTTTAGTGTTGAATGGACACAGAATCCTTGTATTGCTGAAAAATAGAAAGTGCTTTTGTAAAGCTCAGTTTTCTCTCTTCTTGTCTTTTTCTCTTTTTTCTTTTGCCAACCTATCTCATGTTTAAACATCAGGTCACATTTATCAAAATGATCCTAAAATAATTGTATTCAAAATGAGATCAAAATGAAGAGATTATTCTGAAAATTACCTTGGACTTTCAGCTGTTCCGATTTCCCCTGCATGTAAAAAATTGTAAAAGTTTTTTTGCAGGTCAGGTGATGCAACTGAGAGTTCATACTTTCAATCTAGTTTTGCTCTGTATAAGTCATTAAATACTTTATCATGAAATATATTATTTTGTATATTTCCTTCATAAGATCACTGCAAAAGTGCACAGTCAAATGGTTTCAAACATCAGTAGATTGCCAAAGTAGAATGGGCTTCAGTTTTGCTAGGCTACTTTTTCAGTGCTTGTTTTTTCTGAAGCTTTTCGTATCATATTCTCTATATTCATTCACATGTTTCAGTGATCCTTGATATAATGTAAGCTGTATAAGTTTCTGGGTGGTTGTTGATCTTCTGTGGGAAGCTATTTAAGGTTGGAAGCATTTCTAGTTAATTTCTTTCTATCCATTGAGTTTAGCAAGAGAATGAGTTTGTGACAGTTTTTACAATAGCTCCTTATCTAGAAGACTATGTGCAATGTAAAATAAAACTCTGTTGCAAAGCTTTTGGATAAAGATATTGTGAGATTCATAGGCATCAGACAAAAATCATGTTCTTCATTTATGTCTTTTCTATAAATAGTAGTTCCTACTGTTACATTTAATTGCTTATAAAGATATTTTTATTCTGTTTTGTTTTAATTATGATCTGCTTTTCAGTAGCTAGTAAGGGTGCTGGAGATCCCATAGCAACCAAGAGCTTATTATAAATTGTGTTCCTGTGTTGTAAAAACTTAGGGCCAAAGATTCAAAATTGTGCCACCTGGACTATACTCCTGCTTCTCAGGGAACTTGTTCTGAGATAACGTAAGTTTGTACAATAATATTTGTGTTGCATTGTTCCTAGCTCTTCTACAAGAGAAGAGGTTAAAGCTCCCTGAAACACTTTTCCACTTACACAGAAAACACAAACTGAGCTCGATATATGTGGAGGGCCAAAGGCAATTGCTGCGCATAGAACTGTGCAGGTGGGGGTTTGCCTACTCCTTACACGTCCACACCACACTTCAAGATAACACCGCTAAGCTCAGCAAACCTAAGATACTGCAAATGTAGATGTCACTTTTTGAGAAGTGGCAGTAAACTGACTTGGTTTATTGTTAGTATTTTTTCATCTTCAGAATGTACTCTCCTGAAAGAAAACATGATTACAGATACATGCAATGTGCAATCCTTACTGAGTACTTCCACATGAAAGTAGTCATACTGAAGTCACTTGGAATATTTGCATGAGAGAAGTTAATCATATACATAAGTCTTCCAAAGGCTACACTCTCAGAGTGACTTAACTAGCTTTGCCTTTTGCTTTTGTCAGATAATAAATAGAAAAAAAAAAAGGCATGGGAAACTACTTTAGGATATTAACTTTTAAAAGAGTTTCAGCAAGATCAAATAAAGGCTAGTTTATGAAACAACATATCTAAGAATAAAATATAAATCAATTAAAAAGAAATGATGGGAATTTCAAAGCTTGCAAGGTGTTGAATAATGTGTTCTCTTCTTGGTTTAGACCTCTGAGAGATAGAGTCTGAAGACTTTGTATCTGGAGGGGGTTTTTATGTTTTAATCTTCCAGGCAGATCTTCAAATTTTGATACAATGGCTATTGGGAATAGCCAGTGATCAACAAGAAAGTAGTCTGTAGCACTGAAATATCCAGCCTAATATGGTCTTAACTTTCCAGCTGTTTCTGAATTAATGCAGGCTGTTAAGAATAAATGGTCGTAGGCCCTGGTCCTCATAGGGAACTTCTGCCACTCCAATATCAGCTGGAAGAGCAACCAAGCAGGGCACAAGTGATCCAGGAGGCTTCTGGGGTGCATTAATGACAATTTCCTGACACAGGTCACTGAGGAGCTGACAAAGGGGAGATGTTTTACCGAACCTCATACTTGCAGACAGGGAAGGCGTGGTCAGGGAGTTGAAAGCTGGGGGCAGCCTTTGCTGCAGTAACTATGGGGCAGTGGAGTTCAGAATCCTGAGAAGAACAAGACAAATATCAGAATCACAACCCTGCATTTCAGGAGAGCAGTCTTTAGCCTCTTCAGGGATCTGCTTAGAAGAATCCCATGGGAGATGGTACTCGAGAGAAGAGGTGTCCAAGAGATCTGGTTGATTTTCAAGCATTGCCTCCTCCAAGCCAATGAACAAGCCATCTCAATACACAGGAGTCAAGAAAAGGCAGCAGGAGGCCTGCACAGATGAACAAGGAACTGCCAACAAGACTTGAACATGAGAAAAGGAAGCAAACAAGAGGTGGAAGCAGGGGCATGTGATCCAGAAAGGACATAGAGATGCAGTCTGAGCGCTCAGGGATGGAGTTAGGAAAGTCATAGCCCATCTGGAGTTGAATCTGGCAGGGAACTTGAAGGGCAACAAGAAGGGCTTCTACACGTATTTCAGCAGCAAAAGGAAGACTAGGGTAAACATGGACCCACTGCTAAATGGGACAGGGACCTGGTGACAAAGAACATGGAAAAGCAAAGGTACTCAATGCCATCTTTGGCTTAGCTTTTACCAGTAAGCCTTCCTTCCTCATTCCCAAATTCTGGAGGCCAGTGTGAAAACCTGGAGCAAAGAAGACTTACATTGATGGAGGAGAATCAGGTTAGGGAGTACTTAAACAAACTGGAATTGCACAAATACATTGGACCTGATGGAATGCACCCAGAAATGCTGAAGGAGCTGGCTGATGTTATTGTGAGGCCACTCTTGATTATCTTTTAAAGGCTGTGGAGACTAGGAGAGGTTCCTGAAGACTGAAAGAAAAAAAACACCATTCGTGTCTTCATGAAAGGGAAGGAAGACCTGGGAAACTACATACTGATCAGCCTCACCTTTATCCCTGGGAAGGAGGTGGAGAAAATTATCCTGGAAACCCATTTCAAAACATAAGAATGGCAAGAAGGTTATGGGGACAAGTCAGCATGGATTTATGAAGGACAAATCATGCTTGACCAACCTGATAGTCTCCTACAGTAAGATGACTGACCTGGTGGATGATAAGAGAGCAATGGAAGTTGTTTATCTTGGGTTTCAAGTAAGGCTTTCAACACTGTCTCCCATAACATCCTCGTAGACAAACTGACAAAGTAGTGATTTAGACAGAAAAAAGAACAATGAGGTGGACTGGAAACTGGCTGAACTGCTGGGCTCAAAGAGTTGTGATCAAAAGCATGAAGTCCAGCTGGCAGCCAGGATGAATACTGTCCAACATCTTCATTAATGATCACGGTATGTGACTGAGTGCACCCTCAACCTGTTTGCAGATAATACAAAACTGGAAGGAGTGCCTGACATGCCAGATAGTTGTGCTGCCATCCTGAGGGACCTCAGCAAGCTGGAGAAATGGGCTGAAAGGAACATCATGAAGTTCAACAAAGGGAAATGAAAAGTCCTGCACCTGGGGAGGAATAACCCCATGCACCAGTACATGGTGAGGGCTGAACAGCTGGAAAGCAGCTTTGCAGAAAAAAAACCAGAGTGCTGATAGGCAGCAAGGTGAGCAAGAGACATGACAATGTGCCATTATGGCAAAGACCAACCGTGTCCTGGTCTGCATTAAGAAGAGCAATGCCAACAGGTCAAGACAGCTGATCCTTCCCTTCTAATTCAGTGCTAGTGTGGCAAAATCTGGAGTGTTAGGCCCAGTTCTGGGCTCTCCATTACAAGAAAGATATGGACTGACTAGAGAGTGAATGTCCATGTAGATAATTAAGGGACTTAAGCATCATTCACATGAAGAGAGGCTGAGAGAGCTGGGACTGTTCATCCTGGTGAAGAGAAGGCTCAGAAGAATCTTATCAATGTGTATAAATACCTGATTGGGGGGAAGTAAAGAAAATGGAGACAGACTTTTCTGAGTTGTGCCCAGGGACAGGTCAAAAATGCAGTGGACAAAAAAAAAAAAATCCCTCTGAACACAAGGAAATACTTTTTCCATGTCATGGTGGTCAGACACTGGAACAGGTTGCCTGGAGTGGTTGTGGATTCTCCATCTGTGGAGGTATTCAAAACATGACTGAAAAAGGTCTGGGGCAGCCTGCCCTAGGTGATCCTGCTTGAGCAAGAGGGTTGCACTAGATGGTTACCAGACATCCTTTCACATCTCAACCATTCTGTGATTCTGTAATGATGCATTTAACTCAGGGTGGGTATCCAAAAATAAGATCACTTATACACAGAGTGTTTCTCAAGTAAAATAAAATTATTCTGGGAAGGAACTAGAGATTGAAATATACTTTAAATTCTACTTGAAAGGAAAGAAGAAATGATTGTCCACTTGAAAATATTTCTCAACAAATTGAAAAGGAGGTTTTCAGGAATTTTTCAAGCAAGCTCTGTAACATATGCAGAAATAAATTATTTCCAAAGTGTCTTGCAATGGTTACATTTCTTATTGAAAAATGAAGCCAAATTGAATTACTGAATATAAACAAATGTCAGAAAATACGACTGGTCTGAAAGATGCATTTTTAATTTTTCTTAGTGTGATGAAGATGAAAAGAATAAATCACACACAAAATTCTCAAAAGGTATTATTTCACACTGCTGGTGTAATCAGCAAAACCTTAAAAGCATGACTCAGATTTGGAGAAAAATTTGCCTGTTTTTGTAGCAAAGTGTCTTCTAAAGGTTTTCAAATTTTTTATTGAGACAGTAAGGTACAGATCTGCAAGTGATTTAGGACATAATGTGTTTTTTTACATAAATTTACTCACTCTAAGTTCACAACGAATTCACAAAGGAATAATTCGGTATATGTCAAAGTTACAGAAAATCTTTGGTATTTCTTGGATCACTGACTGTGCAAAGAACTCTGTGGCAGTTAATTTTTCATGATTCCCTTACCCTCTGGTTGAAGACCATGGATTGCTGCTGACAATGGTCCCAACTATGCCTTTTCAACCTGTTATGGGTTTGTGTGGTGCGGTTTTCTTTGGTAGTGGGGGAGGGGGCTGCAGAGGTGGCTCCTGTAAGAAGCTGCTAGAAGTCTCCCGCGGCTCCAAAGAGTCGGACCCGCCTCTGGCCCAGGCCGAGCCCATCAGTGATGGTGAGAGTGCCTCTGGGAGAACATATTTAAGAAGGGGAACCGGCAGTGTGGGGGTTGGGAAACCTGAGAGGAACATCTCTGCCGATACTGGAGTCAGTGAAGAAGGAGGGGGAGGACGGGGCGCCTGAGGAGGCTGATGGCCCTGCAGCCCATGGTGAGACGGCAGGCTGTCCCCCTGCGGCCCAGGGAGGTGAACGGTGGAGCGGAGGCTCCCGAAGACGGCGGTAACTCCATGGTAAAAACCGCGCTGGAGCAGTGTGAGACTGGAGAGCAGCCCGCGGAAAGGACCCGCGCCAGGGAAGTTTGTGAGGAACTGCAGCCCGCGGAAAGGACCCACGTTGGAGAAGTTGGTGAAGGACTGTTTCCCGTGGGAGGGAACCATCTTTTGCCCGTGACCGTAAGTGGGGAGTGATCCCTCCCAGTCCTTGTCTCGACCCACGAGCCTGCCTTTGGATTCTCTCCTCATCCCAACGTGGCCAGGGGCAGGGGTGGGGGGGTGAGTGAGCGGCTTCGTGGTGCTTTGTTACCGGCTGGGCTGAAACCGAAACCATGACACAACCCAAAAAAGGGACCTGGCAAAGCCTAGCCTTAGGAAAGGGATCATAGGAGTAGCAATGTGCAGCATGAGGACCTGTGTCAACCTGAAGGGCTAATAATCACAATTAATGGTCTGTAATGAGGGAATAAATTTATTTGGCAGGCTGTCACAGTCACTGACAGTTTCATGAAATGGGAGAATCCAGCTTTCCTCTGATGGGCTTTCTGTATATTTCAATCTTCTATGACATTTGAGGAGTCCTTGTGGCCTTAAGGCTTCTGTGATACCTGTGTTGTGGCTTCAGGATGGCTGGAAGACTGAGGAAGGATAATGGAAGAATCCATATTCAGATGCATCATGAACTACCGTTATCACTAAGTCCTACTAGGAAGCCGAGCTCTCTTTCTGAGCAGAGATAACCCAGAAGTATCTTTGGTGTAAACTCCTTGTTCCGTTCTTGTTCCTCTGTTTAAGCTGAGATATGTTCAGCACCTGTGCTTCTTCCTCAAGTCTCCTGTTCCCTGCCAGAGCTCTGTTGTCACAGACTGCATGACTGCATGCTTGAGAAATGTTACATGGTTTCTGTGCAAAAGTACAGTCCATGCTATTGGTGCATATTTAAAGTAACACAATCCTGAATGATTTGATCACAAACCATTTTTTCCAGATGACCTCTTCTGATTCAGTGGGCAGAATGGGCAACAGTTGCTTATTGATGATATTATAAAAATCTGGTTTTCTTTTCAATGTTTAGTATATACTTCCTGCACATTATTCAAACACTGCTGTGGAAGCAGTGTTACTTGTATTTATGTTGGCTTTTTGTATGCCACTGATCATAAGTATTTGATTTTTTGATAAACATTAAATAACTTTTTATCTAGCAGTCTAATTTTAAAGATATTTACCCTATTTACAGGTTAAAAAAAATACATTAAAGAGATTTTGAAAACAAACCAACAAACAAAACCTGTTAGAAAATTAGAGACAATTCAGACTTGATTTTTCAAAGCACTTAGCTATATACAATATTTGTATGTTAACCCCTCCCCCCCCAAATGGCTTCTGTATTAGTAGGATTTACCATGCCTGAAAATCAGTTCTCACATTGTTAAACAACCTAGAACATGAGGAAAAAGGTATCAATAAGTAACTGTGAAAGGTACCATGTAAGTGGTTTTTATGGAAATGGATCACTATGCAAAAATCAAGGACAGAGTGAAACTCAGGGCTAGAAATCAAATTCATTCTGTTCTTCTCCTCATGAGACCACCTGTTCTTTGCCTGCAATTCCCTGTAATATTCTATACAGTATTTTCTGCAGTAAGTAAAGAAAAATTCCTACAAACAAATGAAGTTCAATTAAAAAATGGATCACTAAATTTTCTAATTCATATGTCACAGGTCCCTAAAGTTCATACAGCTGCAACTAAATTCGATCCTAGAAGTTCTATCTGACTACAGCATAACCTATCATTTTAAGTCATGAATTACTGAAGGGCATCTCTTGGGTTGTTTTGCTTATTCTGTATCAGTTTCTCTAATATTAAAACATTTATTAAAATGTCATTTGTTATTAATCTCAATATTTTTTTTAAGGCACTTGGATATTTTCTCTAGTGCATCTGATTTAAAGATGTTTATTCTGAAGAGCCATTAGCATAAGTCTTGGTTACTAATGGGCTGGAAACTCTACTTCATCATCTTATGTTTTACAAGAATATTAGCCAGCTTCTCTTTAAGTACGATAGAAACATTTATTAGAATCTTCCTGTCTCTGCATGATTTTAAAGTTTTGTTTGTTTGTTTTTTAATAATTATTAAATTTTAGAGGTTTTTTTTTAATTGATAAGTTGTGGTATCTTTTATTCCTAGTCATCTTTAAAAATTGTGGTTTTACTGACATCTTTAACAATTATGAGGAGTTTTTTAGTTTTAATTTCACATATTGATTTCCTATATTTCATAATATTTAAATACTTTAAAAGTAAAATAAATTGACTAATAACTATTTTAGTGGAAAAAATCTGCCTTTTACATGAATCCTAACAGTTTTAACCAATGTTGTGTCTTTACTTAATTACGGAACTGTATTTTTTTAACTTTCTACCTAGCCCTTTGTAAAGATTTCTTCATTTTCAGTCAAACTTTTTAGTCTGTTGTTTATTTGTTGTTTTTCCAACCCTAACACTTTCTTCCCAATAACCCTCTTCAGCACTAGGAAACTATTCTCTGTGAAACATCACAAATATTATTGGTTGGGGCTTTCCTCTGTTTGCCTGTATATACTTTGCAAAATATCAGTTTCGAATACAATGATTCAATTAATGTTTATTAATCAAAATGAAATCCAAAGTACTTACTAACACTTGGGTAGAAAGCGTACAGCAACTTTCATTTCAAAAAAATAATTACTTATAATTTTTAGCTACCCCAATCATGTATTACCAGCCTGCATTGCACTTTCAGACTATTTGTTAGATAATTCTCTCATAACACTTTATTTTGTTCCCTGCATCCAAGACTGCTGCTGTTCTCTCATTTCGTCTGTTGATTTATAGCAAGCATTGATAAAAGACCCTCCTGAATCTTGTGGTCCTTTTGCCCCTTTTGTCATTATGTTATTCTTAAAAAGGCTATAGAAGATTTCAATCTTCTAACCGTATAAATGTTCCACCGATTTTCAGTGATGGCAGTTACAGCAATTTTCTTATCATTAATTGGGATTTCTGCTGCTTACATCTTTCTTTGTCTCTAAGCACAAGTGAAAATTTCAAGCAGGATTATTTTTGTAACGTCCTTCCTCTCTCTGTCTCATTTATTATTGCAGCTAGCCTCCAGCTACAAATATTGGTTCTTGTAACTGAAGCGAATTATTTAGTGTGGTTCTCTCCTGTTCTGGAACGTAGACCCATTTGCAACAAAACTAAAATCTTCAGCTTCCCAGCATAACACAATAGGGTGAAAGGACCGACAGGCCCTTTAGAGTGCAGTTTGTCCCATTCTAAATGTGATACATAAGACAAGGAGTTTAATAACGTTTTAGAAATGCCCATATTTCTATGAACTACTAAGATATTGCAAGCCAAGAAGCATGCATTTGATATCTTCCTTCTAAGTGACTAAATTTAGACATCTTGAATCTCATCTTTGCAGATGAATTTTGCTTCTTTCTTTCATTTTACTCCTGTGCATTTTGCCTGAACAGCAGAGGTATGAAAAGTTGTGAACTTCTGCGACTTTGCAGGTTGGGAATTAGGTCCTTAGTATCTATCGAACCATTTTTTAATTTGTGTTTTCAAGGATGATTTTTATTTTTCTGAAATGGACATAAATTTCCAGGAAAACAGACTATCTTTCCTCAGCAGAGCTTAATTTTAACCGAGTAAAATAATTAGATGATCTGATCTTTATCATATGTAATAATAGTATTCTTTAATAGCCAACAATATTAATATTATTAATAAAACAACAGTTATTATGAAAATCTAGTTCTTTCTTCTGTTAATTCTTAGAACAAGTATTTGCATAAGTTATATGTTGCAAATAGAGTTCTAATTTAGGTAAGGGAGGGAATACAGAAAACCTTGGAATTATGCTATTTAAACCTGTTTAACAGCTTTCTGAAGAACAGGAATGAAGAGTTAAGTTTAGAGGTAGAAGATATACCTCCTGATACACCTCCTGGAAATTGCAGCCCAGCAGGAGCTTATTTTTAACAGCCTATCCCTACAATTTTCAGTTTTCAACAGGGGGTATGGGTACCCTCCTACACTCAGAGCATCATGCTCTCATAAGAATTGGTATGTTCAGTTGTAGATTATTGGTTGTATAATTAAATATATACATGTTTAAATTATATAATATTACATTTTAACCCATTGTTTACTGACAGCTTTGCTCAAGTTATTATGCCCAGTGTGAGCTTGTATAATTGAAAACTGCCCAAAATATATATTGAGATTAATTTGTCTCTTATTTTTGGATAGGAAAAGGTTAAAAGTGTAGTGTCAAATCCAAGGGAGTTACTAGGAAATTCTGCTGGGAATTTGACACAAAGTGTTAACAAATCAAGCAGCAAGTGTCACAGTATCTTGCGTTTAAGGGTTGGGGATATTATATTTCTATGCCATCCATATATTCTTTCAAGTATCAACTAATGTGGCTTCACAATGGCAATTTTATATATATGACACCATTTGATATGCGTATTTTCAGTCAGCAGTGCTATGTTAAGCAGTACTCAAAACTCCAGCCTTGGTTCCTGTTCATTGTTCATGCCTTCAGCCACTCCTTATATATTAACCTGCACAGCAATTTTTGTGAGTGTGCACTAGCTTGGAGAACTGCTTCTGCTGGAAAAAGCTGTTTTTTCTTTTGCTGGGTTCCTTTCTAAAAGCATCAGTTACCCATTTTTGTTCATCATATGACCCCATAAATACTTAAGGCTAGTACAGATACAGAAATGAGTGTTAGTGTGGGATAGGAAATGGGTCATGAATTGCTGAACTTGGCTTCAGCGGTGTTATTGGGGAACACTTAATATGGCCAGAGTGGGTTACCAGGCCTGTCCAAAAGCAAACAGGATGTTGTGACAGACAGTTTATGGATGAAAAGGGAGTGCAAGAGACATGCTGGAAGAATGAATGGGGGGAAAAAAGGAAAAGAAAACAAATTCACACAAATGGTTCAATCTTAAACAAAATTTAAACACTAATCACAAGCCTGCATCTAACTTCTTAGGTGTTTTCCTTTTTGGTTTTAAAAGTCTCTTTGTGTATGGTGGCAGAGACGTAGGCCTGGGGGACAGCAATGTCCTGACAGCTGCCCTCAAGGACAGACAATGGTTACAGAACGTGCCCCAAGACACGTTTCTGAATTTTGTCCATGCTGTTCAATATAAACCACAAAAACACACCTCTGTAGCAGACCCTAGCAATCTTTTTCACCCACCATGCACCTTTCCCTCCACCTCGCCTCCCCAGCCATAGGCTACAGGGGAAGGGTCATACAGACAATCTTTCTGACTCAGTGATGCTTAAATGGTATTTTGCACAGCTGAAATATTTTTGCTCCTCCTCTGTTCTCCCCTCCTTCTTTTTCCAAAAATTTGTGGATAGAGAAATCATGAAGATACAGGTCTGAAACCCCCTGGACAAAAGCGGTCTGGTTCCCTACCTTCTTGTGTGCAAACTCAATCTATTAGGCAGTGTACAGGTGAGTAGTGGTAGGACTGTCCCCTGCTCCCCTGACCAGATTTCAAAATAAAAGAAATTCCTTTTTCTTTTGCATCATTACAAGATGTATGATCTGTGAAGTCAGAAAGAACTTGCGCCAAAAAAATTTACAAAGAAAAAAAGGAAACAAAATCCTAACAATTTTGAAGGTAAAGGCAGAAATGTCTGAAGTCTTCTGCATTGCTGGAGTGTTTGTTTTGAACAATGCTGTGTGCATGTGTCCATATACATGTGTGTGTAGGAGATGTGTGTTAACAGGTAAAGTATTGCTAAGGCTTTGTGTGCTTTGTAACTCAGTGGTCAGAGTATACAATTTATACATGAGACACTCATTTCATCCTTGCTCCTTGCATTTCATTTCCTGAGGCTTCAATGAATGTAACAACAAGAAAACTGCCGAACTGCCAGGGGCTGTAACCATGTCAGTTTTTATTAGCAAAGTAAGGTGCTGGCTGGAAGAACTTCAAGGAGAAAAAAGAGCAGTAGAACATGTTCATATATTGTACATAAAGCTGCCAGTACTATTTCATTTTGTAGATATTTCTGCTGTATCTCACATTTGTACCTTTAGAATTATATTTTTATAAAATTAAAGGTAAGCGATAGCCAGGCAAGATTAATTCATATGATTTATTCATGTAAAATCCATGGTAAGAGAAACAATGCTTTCTTCCTTTCATATGAGTCATGTAATACTTTCCTTAATGATTAATAACATGTGAAGCAGTAATAAAAGTATGTGTATTTGAGATTCAACTTAAATTCTTACTGCAAGTTTCAGCTCTATATTAGTTTATGTACAATTTGTAACCTTTCTATTTACTTTCTTTGGTAGGATCCTTTATCCCTTTTACATAAAGGGAAATAAAATTTGAGAGAAGCAACTTAAAATCATCATTTTGCTAGTGGTAGTTGGGGGTAGAAGGTAGGAGTGAAATACCTTGGAAACCCTTTTTCTGGATAAAAAGTGTAGTCCTCCAGCCCCATGGCCTTTCAGATACATGTATGGCAGAGGCTGGTGTAGGCAAGTGCCTGGGACACTGCCTGCAAAGTGGTAGTTGCATTTGCATGCTCAGGGACACAGACTCATTAGTATGTCCTGGGCACTGCTCAAGATATCCAAGGCAGTGCAAAATCCCACAGAAGGCTGCTTTTTCTTTTCAGACTGAGCACAACAGTATTTTAAATAACAGGATTACAGTGCTAATTAGGACTGGGAAGCCATGAATGAGGCTTAATGCCTGTCTATCTGGTTACCAGTTCTCTTTGGTGTCTATCAGGGACAGACTTTTTAGTAGGGCCTGTTGCGATAGGACAAGGGGTAATGGTTTGAAAATAAAGGAGGGTAGATTCATAGATGGGAAAAAAAAAATTATGATGAGGGTGGTGAAACACTGGCGCAGGTTGCCCAGGTAGGTGGTAGATGCCCCATCTCTGGAAACATTCAGGGTCAGGTTGGATGGGGCTCTGAGCAGCCTGATCTAGTTGAAGATGTCCCTGCTCACTGCAGCGGGGTTGGACTAGAAGACCATTTCTCATGGTTTAAGCCCAGTCAGCAACAAAGCACCGCAAAGCTGCTCACTCACTCCTGCCATACCACAATCCTCACCCCGGCCCTGGCCCTGGTGAGATGAGGAGAAAATACAAAAAAATGCTCATGGGTTGTGAAAAGGACAGGGAAGGGTCACTCACCAATTATGGTCACAGGCAAAAGACACTCAGCTTGGGGCAGAAAGAAAATCAATTTAATTTACTACCAATCAAATCAAAACAAGGATAATGGGAAGTAAACCAAATCTTAAAACACCCCCCCCCACACCCCTCCCTCCTTCTTGGGGTCAGCCCCACTCCTGATTTTCTCTACCTCCTCCCCCCCAGCAGGGCAGGGAGATGGGCAATGGGGGCTGGGGTCAGTTCATCACATGGTGTCTCTGCTGCTCCTTCCTCCCCAGGGGCAGGACTCCTCACACTCTTCCCCTGCTCCAGTGTGGGGTCCCTCCCACAGAACATAGTCCTCCATGAACTTCTCCAACATGGGTCCTTCCCATGGGCTGCAGTCCTTCAGGCACAGACTGCTCCAGCGTGGGCTTTCCCATGCAGTCACGGCCATCTTGGGGGGCATTCCCCTGCTCCAGCGTGGGCTCCTCCCCGGGCTACAGGTGGGCATCTGCTCCCCTGCTCACCTCCATGGGCTGCAGGGGGACAGCCTGCCGTCTCGCCACAGGCTGCAGGGCCATCAGCCTCCTCCATCACACCTCCTCCCGCTCCTTCTTCACTGACCTTGCTCTCTGCAGAGGGGTTCCTCTCACATTCCAATCCCCTCTCCACTGCAGCTTTCCCCTCTTAAATCTGTTCTCCCAGAGGCGCTGCCACCGTTGCTGATGGGCTCGAGGCGGGTCTGACTTGGAGCTGGGGGAGCTTCCAGCAGCTTCTCACAGGAGCCACCCCTGCAGCCCCCTCCCCCGCTACCAAAACCCCATCACACAAACCCAAAACACCCTTAAAAGTTCCTTCTAGCCCAAACTGTTCTATGATTCTGTGATTCTATCAGGAAGCTAAATGAGCTCTTGCCCAGAGTGTGTCAGGAGTGGTTTCTCTGCTCAGACACCTGGACCCACTGGACAGCACATGCCTCCAGCCTTTCTGAGGTAAGCATGGTGGAATTCATTGAAGGAGTATATAGTACACAACATATACACAATGATGCAGTATTCATAAAGCAATGTAATTCTTTGGCGTTATGTGCCTTGTTTCACTTGCTAAATAGAGCTGCACATTAGACAGCTTGTATGATGTTGTAATGACAGACACATTGATTGTGAACTCATGCAAAACAGCAAGCTATGTCTTAGCTCCACATGGTTTGAATTTCACAATACAAATGTATGTTACTTTCATACACTTTGTATTGTACATTCAATTGGTAAAGGAGTGCATTGTGACAATATGACACACCTTTATACTTCCATATTGGCAGTTATGATTCAATCTCATGTTAATGATTAATTTCTCTTAAAGAAGATGAATTGAGTCCTGCTGTTTTAAAGTGTCTCCTACTGGTGCCTGCTGGAGTTACCTGATGTGTTGATTAATGTAGAAGATTTGAGGAAAACAGGATAATTTTGGGGAAAAATAACCAGAAAAATTAGCTGAAATAATAAAGTAGCAAAGCAACTGCCCAGCTGGACTAATCTGAAACTGCGCCAAAACATTAAAGAGGAAATTGTTAATGTAAGTTAAACTACATTTCATCGAAGTGATACTAAAGCTAGTATTTAATGCTAATGTAAATCAGTCACAGGGTGCATTTGAAGCCAGTGGCACAGCAGGCCGTAGGTACCTCAGTCCCCCTTTGGAGCCCATCTTTGTTCAATGGTTGGGTGAACTGGGTGGGTATCTGTCTGCTTGATGTGAAACACTTGCAAGGGACACTTGCAGGTCAGTACTCTGGGCAGAGTTGACACAACCTCAACGTAACAAACTTGGTGACCTTTCTGAGCCTGGACATATCAAAATGAATACTCAGGTGCCTCCGGAAGGTCATACGTGCCAGTGTGTGAGGCAAGCCTCCTGTCAAAAAAGTCCACTACATACACGGGTACTAAGAGAACAAGCAGGAGCCTGAGTCTGTAGCCTAGAGGGTAGATCACTCAACTGAAAATGTCCTGGTTCCTTTCTAGATCTTGCTCCAGAGTCCTACTAGTTCTGGGTTTGGCATCTGATGTGGAACTACTTACATCACATTTTGGATTTGATCTTTTTAGCTAGTAAACTTGTTGAATATCTTTTAACATAAAAGGCAAAATTGAATTCTTCAAGATTTTGAAAGATATTTGGAAGATACAATTTCACAACATGCACAGGAAATTGTCTTGGTTTGTTTGGGGTTTGGGGGGGCATGGGGGTTGGGGTTTTTTTTGCTTTTTGGATGGTTGGGGGGTTTTTTTGTCCTTCAGAATTTTGAGAGCATTTTTAGATTTTCTGTTTGGTTTTGTTTGCCAAGTCTTGTGCTACTCATCTGCTTAGAACAAATAGTACAATGGTTTATTGAAAAATAAAATCTGCAGACAGTGAGTGCCACATTCCATTGCCCTAGTCCTTTAATATGCTGTCCGATTAAACTTTCTCTACGGAGATTGACCAAAGAAGCAGGAATCAACAACTGGTGTAACTGCAGCATCTCTCAATTGCATGGGATCTTCTCTTCCTTTTTGTGGGACAAGATACATTTGCCTAAGTAGAGAGGATGTGTGAAATGCAATCCAGTTAGCATCAGAAGTGTTTCTGCCTGCCACAGAGAACCAATTTAACAGACAAAGGAGCATCTTTACACTTCAATATGAGACAGAAATCTTTATTTCAGCTTTCAGAAGTTATTGATCTTTGTTTGAATACATAAAAAATAATCACAGCCTGAAAGATAGCCCCAAGGAGAAAGGAACAAGGAAGTCTTTTAATAGGAAGAGTCTTCACTGATTGTTAAACAGTATACTAAATTGTAGGGTTTTTATAATTCCATTGACTTCAGTGGATCTGCATATATCAGGGCCTGAGTCGCCAATTATCATGGTTACTGCTGAGGTCTTCATTCACTTAGTTTTTACATATATCCCTTTTTATTGAAAGGAAATAAAAATTTTATACTGGCATCAAGAAATCATTGTTTCAACTGGAAACATAGTACAGATATTAAGTAGTTGACTTTCACAATATCTTGACGATGTAGGCAGATAAGCACCACTACTTCTATTTGGTGGATGGAAAAATATGGGCTGAGATACTAACACCAGATCACACAACAGTTTGGTGCAATCTGGGTATAAACTCTGAATCTCAAACCTAAACTTGTGCTTGTAAATCCCAGATCACACTTGCAGTTTGTTTTTTGGGGTTTTGGGGTTTTCTGTTTGTTTGTTTGTTTGTTTTTAAATGCTCCCACATTTCAAGTGTCTGTAGACCGCATGATTTGAACATACGTAAAATATAGTTTTGATTGTGGAATGTGAACCTATACATTTATTAGCACATGTTGGTGAATGAAAACTGGGTGATTTATACTGCTACCACTTCCATAATAGCATGATAACGCATTGGCATGTAATGTTGGACTTAGGTGAAATTAAAGCCCACATCTATACTAATAAATCAAATAGTGTCCAGGAATGTTCACAGGCATCAGGACAAGACTGTCTATATTAAAAAAGCTGTTACTAATCTTTTGCACATGCTATTTAGAAATCGCTTAGACAATTCCCAGTCACAGTTCAAGATTTCAAGATGTAAAATATTCTGGGCACTGTGTGATTTGGAAGCAACAATCCTACTTTGAAGATCTGGGGAACATATTACCTTGATCTAGGCCAGACTATCCCTGTTATCTAAAGATCTTGGTAATGTTCATGGGCACCTTTTAATCTCTTCTATAGACACAGCTATTTGTCTAGATCCAAAACTGTGATCCAAAATATGCATACCACTTATACTATAGAGGTTCCTTCCTTTCTGATACGAATTTTTTTCTGTCACTGAGGACATCTTGGGTTTCAGGACATCTGCTTCTAGTTAGAAATTGCTTTATTCATGGTGTTAAGATGACTCATACAGTTCTGAGGAGAGAAATACTTTTCAGTTCATTTTTTTCCATCTTTTTCTTTTGTCTCAAGTAACTTCAAAAGTTTAGATAACAGATAATGAGTTTGTTTTCCCTTTTTCTCTTTCATAAGCACAACCATTTTTTTTATTTGTTTGTTTTTTTTATTTTACTTTTACATAAAAGAAGTGTCTTGAATGCTTCCTAAAAGCCAGATTTGGAAACCAAATTATTGAGTACTTACTTGCATAAGTACTCCCATGACAGGTCAAAGAAATCAGCCTGTTAGTTAGTCAAGTGCTGCATGTTACATGACTACAAGGAGACTTAAGTATATGATTAAATGGTTCCTTAAGAAGCCTAATTTTAAGGGAATGAGAGCAGTATCTTAATGTTTTAAGGACTGAGATCTAGTAGCTGATCTACCACATAAAATAAAAAATGAGTTATCATTTATCTTTCCTCTGTAAAGAAAGTATACCAGAAATTATCTTTTCTATAACAGCTGTTAAGCCCATATACTGGGGAAGGGAGTAGGGGCTGGCTTTAAATACAATTCTAATCAAAATGTCACCATGCTTATTCTTTTTGGGTATTTTTTAATGGCAAATGAAGTTTTGTTTGTGCTAACCTTCTTGGTAATCACCAGGAATAAATGTGTTATGTGCCTGTTAAAGTACCCCTGTACTTCTTCAATCCTTTTGTCTTCAGAGAAAGCACAAGAAAAGGCAGAATTTTTGCCTGTTGAAGAAAACTGACAATTTATGTGTAGATGAAATGAGAACTGACTTTAATTTCTGACACCAGGAAGTTATCTGATAATGCAGAGGAATCAGATTTGTCAAGTGAAAAGAGACACCTTATTGCATAGTAACTTGTCAGGTTACTTAGGTCTATACTGAAAACAAATTGGCTGATGCAACATTTAAAAGCATACAGGTGATTTTCAGCAATCTTGTTTGAAGTTTGCAGAGTATTTGTTGATAGATTTTGCTCTTAAAATCTCAGTACTTGTGTTGGCACACAGGTTATGGAGATTATGGAGCATCCATCACTAGAAATTTTTTTTTGCTGAGGTAAAGGAACATCTGTTAAGGATGTACTAAAGGCATTTTATCCTGCATGCACACAGGGAGAAGCACTACATGACTTCTTCAAGTCCCTCAAAATATTACATATTTCCTTTAACTCTGTATTTCAGTGAACTAAACTTTATATGTTTATCTTGGTATTACCATGGGTTCTGTTTAGTAGATTGACAATTCTAAAAGGTACCACATAATTGTGCATCAGTATCAATAAACAGTAACAAAAAGCAATCAGACAAATTGAAGGGAGCAAAAGTCTTAAGACTGACCCAGCATTACAGAAACTCAATTTGAAAGTGACAGTTTGCCTTTTCCTCCTAACTATTATGCACTAATCTGTCAGTTTTGCTCAGCAGAGTCCTGACACGGCACTGTGCAAAAATATGTATTTCTCATTTTTTGTGGCACCAGCATTGAAGTAAATTTAGCTGTTATTGTTTTGCATGTACAACTCTTCACACAGCTCCATGGGGAGCTATGTAGTCATAACCAGAGATGATTCCTGATGCTGTAGGAAAATAAGAAATATTAGTAGAGTTAATAAACAAAAATATCTAAAGATGACTGTTTCACATCCTAGTCATTTCTAGTGTCTACTTGGTGATTGTTTATGATATATTCACTAAGTATCCATCCTAAGCTTTGACTAGAGACAGGCAGGTTAGTTAAGAAAAAAAGAGCATATCATTTTGATACTTGCAACCACTGCTGCATAAGGGTTTACAGTATGTATTTGTCTGAGGTAAAGGAATGTTTGTAAATTCTGCAAAAAAGCCATTGTATGCAGAAAGACAGGTTTTGTTTAGCTTAAACAAAAAAAGCCTACTGATATCTTCTTTTTTCTTATCTGTATTCTTTTTGCTTTCCCTTCAAAAGAATATACCTTAGCAGATGAAACCACATTTCATATTTTGTCCAGAAAAAAGAACTAAAAGCAATGCCTTTAACAGACCAAGGCCAGCATTCATTTCCAAGGTCTTGGAAAGCCAATTAGGCCCTGCACTGCACCTGTTTTTCTCTAGCAGTGAGATTTCAACACAGATCATCACAAGTAAGTGAAGTTTTATTTTCCAACATTATTGTTCTTTTCTTT
>VYZV01011258.1:7316-21789 GCA_013401275.1 Pandion haliaetus | reverse complement strand
TTTCCCAACCCCCACACTGCCGGTTCCCCTTCTTAAATCTGTTCTCCCAGAGGTGCTGTCACCGTCACTCCCTGTCTGGTCTGCAGAGCCGGGTCCAACTATTTGGCGCCAGGGAAGCTTCCAGCAGCTTCTTAAAGGAGCCACCTCTGCAGCCCCCCTCCCCTGCCACCAAAGAAAACCGCGCCACACAAACCCATAACACCCCTGTTGTATCTAGAATAACCACAATTACACAATCTATTGGTAAATGAATGCTTCTTTCAGTGAGTAGTAGAGAACAGAGGGTATGCTGTTAAAATAAAACTAGATGTAAAAGCACTCTTTATTATGCATAAGGGTTTTTAAAACTCAAACATATTCCCCTATCCCCCTGCAAAAGTAGACTGCTAGGAAATTCCCTTTTAAGCAAAGTACATCAGAGATAAGCCATTGCGTATAAAAACAAACCTCCAACAAACTATAAAAGACATTACATGACAGTGATACCAAGACTCAACTATTTGCATAAACTTGAATCTTGGCCAGCAGATGATAAAATCTAACTCCAAGGTCACAAACTTTTCCAATGTGCCCAAGGGGAAATACGTAGCTTCAAGTCTTTCATAAATGAAATAGTAAATCTCTTTAGAACAGCGATTCTGAGGAGGAACTGCATTCTTCTGGCCTTTTGTGCTTAGGAAGTTCATGTTTTTATTTCCTGTTTTCCTGATTTAGCAAAATATTCCTCTAATCACTGTATTGGGAAAGTTTTCAAATAAGGCTAGATAAAAATTGCACCTATTATTTTATCCCTGTAGCAAAAATGACTTTATCCTGCATGTTTTAATTTTCTGTTCAAATCTTTTAAAAAAAATCCAGGTTAGAATGATTTTATCAACGTTCAAATTTCAAGACAGGATGTGAGAAGACAGAACCCTTAGTCCTATAAATGACTGCAGAAAACTGTCAGTTCGTGCAACCAATTGCAATAATACACTGTAGAGTGGCGAGTTCTACATGACAAAACTTCTCACTTATATTTCTCATTGCTCTATATGATCTTAAAGCTATTGAGAGATCCTAGGCTTTATTTCAATTACAATATTTATAGCATGTTCTTTGGAAAATATTTGGTAAATATACTTTCTTCTTTCAAGATCAGCATATTCTCTCACTCCCAGCTCCAGTAAATTTCTTAAAATCCTAACTCCTCACTGAATGCTTGCATAACAATTTAGGAGTTCAGAAAAAGATTAGAGGCATAGATATTAATTGTATTTGATCCTCTATGCTATTGATACGCTGTCTCAAATGGCAAACATAGATATTTTGTGACATTTGAGGTGTCCGAGAATATGCCCTACAGCTGCTGCTCTGGTCTTCCATAGATCCCTGTAACATTTTCAAAGCCTGTGAAGATGTTTTGGATACCATGAGGAGTCTCAGTTTGCACAGGACACCTTAGGTGGGTGGCTGATTTCAAGGTCTTAGTTAAAAAAGTCAAGACATTTGAAAGATATACTCAATTTTCTCTAAACTAGATATATTTGGCCAGTTACATTTGTTTTCTGGCTCCACTGATCTTACTAAGAATCTTCTTTAACTGTAATCAGATCCTAAGCACTTAAATCACATTTGGACAAGTACAGAGAGAGACGCTTAAATGTGGGTGGCTTAATATGAGTCTCACTCTAAATGTCAGATGCTGAGTTCAGTAGGGTTTTTGATACTTTCTCCCACTAGTCTCAAAAGCAAGCTAATAAAATTTGGTCTACTTAAAAATACTGTATTTCAGTTTGGGACCAGAAACAATTGCATAGCTCAGTATTAATTGTGATGGTGACCTATGATTAAATATGGGGCCTATGACATGTCCATTACTAAACTGTTTTTAGGAACAGCTAGGAACAGAATTGCTAGAAATGCTACAGAAGTAGTGGTATTGTAGCTGTGACAGTCTTATAGCAGGACACGGTTCTCTAGGGAGAAGTAACATCTTTCCTTAGACCTAAATATCTTTCATGGTTAGAAAAGTGGAAGCCCTAGGAAGACTTGTTTTTATGTGTTTCTAGATGAAAAGCATTGTGACAATATTGTGCAGGATGGTGTAGTTTGGGGGGGTGTTTGTTTGTTTTTTAACAAAGTTGTGACTAGACAACTACTGGTGGTGCCTCCAAGGGCCATTTTTTCAAGATTTGCATCATAAATCCAGAGACCTTGGTGCCTAAGAAAGATGTTTTGTTTGTTCTATCATCAAACTGTGTTTTTCTAGATCACTTGAGGTAATTTAACAATGCATACTTTTAAGAATCTAATTTCTGCTTAGGCTTCACTGAAAGCATGTAAATACTGTTTTGGAACTTGCCTTTAGCTCATTATACATTTTAATGCAAATTTGCAATAGAGAAGGTTTTGTTTTTTCTTAATTAGGTTTATAGAACTTCAGCCTGATTTAAACCTATCCTAAAATAAATGACATAACACCCAAGCGATTTAAAACAATGGTTTAGCTCACTATATAAATGCTGTACTCAGATGAACTACCCACAGGAATTCTACCCCAAGATGGAGCAACTCACAGAGATGAAGAAATGGAAAAGCTGAGCTAGAGAAGCTTTAATGCATTCCTATTTATAAGTGCTATTTATGTTATTATGGAGTCAGCTTTTGCACAGTTTGTGCAGTGTGATCCACTGCATTTTGATAAACTGCAAAGACAGGATTTGACCTCAGGCCCATATCCCCAGAGCTTTACCCTTTCTCTGCAGCATGGCTAAAGAAACTTCTGCCTTCTTCACACCCAACCTCAACCCCTCAGTAGAGCAGCAGATTTTCACTCCCTTTTTGTCCTTCTCTCTTTAGACAAAACTGCTCTTATCCTCACCAACAGCTGTCTGCACAGCAGCTAAATGAGGTAGCAATTATTGTTATGCACCAGCATCTTCACTCCCCTGTAGCAGCAGACTGTCTTCCTCTTCTGCCTTTCTTGCAACCATCTTGCTCATAAATCTTCCTATTATTCTCTTGTATCAAGAGCAATACTTTCCTTCCTGCCCTGAAATGCAAGCAAAGCCACACAACCACACCAGTCAAATATGCCTGGTTCTACCAAGGGAAGCCAAGCTTCTGCCATGGGGAAGATGAAGAGGAAGGGAACAGGGGTAGGACAGATGACAGCCAGGTAGTGGTGACAGCAAGGGTCACAGCTTACCAGCAGGAGCTATCATTTCCCATTCTCACATCATCATCATCAGTAGTCTTCTGGCTAGGTGAAACAGATACAGGAGACAGAAATCATCTACTGCGGCAGAGGTTGTTGCTGCTATAGTCACTATCCTATGCCTACAAGGGAAAAAGCATTTGGCTCTACGGAAACTTTTTGTAGGCCAAATCAACCTGTAGAGTGCTATCTGGATTGCAGTTGCTTTCGATATTACTTGCCCCAGAGAGCAGTATGAGTTGCTTGTCCTTGTTCCCTGTCTTGATTAATATCCAAAGAAAACAGATCTGTATAGACAGAGATGGCAGTGTATGGGCTGAGTGAGTGACAGCCATTCCCTGACTTCATGGTAAGGTACTTCAGAAGGGATTTCTGGGCACTTCATGAAGGCTGACAAAAGCACTAGAACTAACTGGTACTTGGTAAAGAAGTGGTCAGTTAGTGAATACCTTAGGGAAGGAAGAATTTTTTTTTTTTTCCCTTAAGAAGGCATTCTCTGTTAGCAGAGATCCCAGATGCTCTTTTCACACTTAGATGGGTGCATTTTAAGTCTAAGGGTGTCAAAGAATGGGACACATTCATAGAAGGAGTGTGTTGTGCTCTTAGTCCTGCATTCTTCCTAGGGTGAACCAAAGTCATTCTGACTGCATAGTTATTTATGTTTTACTGAATCTTTATACTCATTGGAAATATTAAGCTGCTGGCTAATGTCTGTGGCAGAACTGGTAGAGATGTCTGTGTCCTGACTCTCAGCTGAAGCTGCCACAATCTTTTCCTTTTGTTAGGTGTTGAAGTGATCCAGGATTGCTTGATCTGATGTGCACTGTCCAGTTGACATAATGAATTATCATTATCCATAGAAGCAAGAGATTGGTATTGATCAAACGTGGCTTTTGTGCCTTAAGCTGTAAAATCTGATTTATCGCCTTGGCCTTGACAATATCTTACTTAGAATCCCTTGCAAGTTTGGCATTTAATATCCTTTAAATGAAAGAGCATTTAACCTGAAGAAGATGCATTGAACCATGAATCTACAAAAGAGCCCAATCTGGAAATTGCAAGATGTGGGCTTGCTGCCTAATTTCTTACCAGTGCCTGGAGAAATCAGCCCTAAACAGACCCCATATGTAAATATTTCTGCCTTATTTTTTCTGTTTGGGAAAACAGCTACATAGGAGCTCACAGGGCATGCTAAAGAACTGATAAGCTTCCCTTCCGTATTACTTTTTTGAAGGATTGATTTTGGGACTACCCAGCTTCTGGGTGAGAAGTCATGGGCATGTTTTCTCCCTTCAGTGATGTGTGCACTCAATTTTCTGTTCCTCCCGTTACCCCAACCTTTCTGGGACATCAGGCAGAAAAGACTGAAACCAAAGGGTTTGGTTCAATTAATGAGTGTTCATGCCAACACTGTATAGGATTTTGTGATAACATTTATTCTAGTGTCTTGTCTGGGGCTACTATATCTGTGAGGCCTTTCAAAATATCAGAAGCATTGATCTGGGAGTAGTGTGATTCCAAATTCACAGCAGCCAAAATACTTGTTCTCTGTATTAGTGATTTCATCAGGATTATGCCCCAAACCAGAAATCTACCTCCATTTGCAGAAGACAAGACCCTCACTTTTAGACAGTGAAAAGGTGAATTCCACTGAGGGCAATCCATAATCTAAGTTTTATGTGCTTGTGTGTTTCATGGCTCCTAAAATATCTCTGTTTCTATTTTGGTGGTATAGACCTTTCTTTTTAACTTAAGCTTGAACCAACAGAAATAAACTGCAAAGCAGGGCAATTAATTTAATTGAGATCCCTTCCCCAAGTAATAATGAAATAATTTGTGATTTACTTAGCACTTTAGGCAAGGAGTTCATTTCTTTGTCTCTGTAGCTGTGCCCAAGCATAACAGCAGTTACCCCCAAAGGGTAGCAGCTGTCTTTATTGCAGTCATTATATCCACCCTGTGCTCTTTTTGAAAGTACAAGCCTAGCTGAACCTTCCTGGAATGTAATATGCAGTTTTTCTACTGCAGCCAGCCATCCTGTTAGGAGTACTGCAGATGATATTTGTAGCTAAGACGGATGTTTATTTTTTAGTAAAAGACAAATATGGGTGCTTGTCCTGCAGTCTTCACTCCTGGATATGTAACTAGATTGCTCTGAGCTGAGGTGTCCCTAGTAAGTGTGTGGGAAACATCTCCAGGCCTAAGTGCATGAAAAGACATCAGTTGTCCTGAGCTACCTTATCTGGGACCCACACACCCTCTGCCCATGGCCCAGGAGCAAGGTTGAACCTGTGCCCTCAGCTCTTGCCTGAGCCACGTTGCACATAGCCCTGTGCCTGGTCCTTGACTTGTTGACTGGATCAGCTGCAGACCTGACCCATTCCTTCGAGTCTCTCTGATGCTCACTCGGCTGTCCCAGACCTGTTGCTGTCACCAGCCCTGCTCCTCTCAGATGCCACAGGACTGTGTCCTCTCAACAAGGTGGTGGACGCCTACAGCTCCTGGCTCATCTCCTCTTCGAGCAGCCCTGTTCTCACAGCTCCTGGCACCTGCCGCAATGGTATGCCTACCCTGACAAGACTTTTTAAATTACTGTATTCCTCAGTTAGGGACCCTTTAGTTGCCCAGAGTAACATAAATCTTCTTGAGTCAATATCTGGATGATTTTACCTCAAACATGCTTCACTAGCCTGGCTCTGGCAGACATTTTGTTTGTTCAAAACCTTCCAGTTAGCAAAAAACCAGTCAAACAAATAAACAACAACAAAACCATTTCATGTTATTTAGTATGAATCAAAGCAATATATTATTATTAGATGTGCATTACTCAGATTCATAAAGACTAAAGCACAAACACAAAAAAGTTTATTTCATGAGGGAATGAAAGCAGACAGATCTCTTAAGTGCCACAAATGTCAACAACCTTAAATTGCCAAGCTGAGGGAAAACGTATTTGATGGATGATTCCAGTTAAGAATTTACTTCTCCAAAATTTTGACAGCCCTAGCAAACAAGGCATAGTCCCATAGGAGATAGATCATCTGTAAAACATACACAATGCAAGACACATAACTTCCACTAATGGAAACCAAGAGAAGCAATTGTTCAAGCTATTGAGTCCAGGTGTACCTTGCTGGAAGGTCTAGAAAAGAGTAATTATAATGAGAAAAGGTGAAAGACATCTGAACTATGCTATTCTGGAAGGAGGGATGGAATATGAGAGTGACCTATACAGCTATGAATGGGATGCAATGGCTGCATAGGGAGTGCTGAGTGACTGTCTGTTTTTCCATAGCTCATAAAACGGGGGCATTCACTGAAACGACCTGGTAGCAGATTTGTAAAATGCATTAGATTCACAACAAGTGAGGTGCCACTTTTAAGTTTTGGCAACTTTACCAATGGGTTTCACTGAGGCAAGACCTCACTACATTTGCACTAGTTTTAATTCTTTTTTCCTTAAGTTTGTGACATGGTTCATTCTGTACATCAGAGACAAATACTAGGTTAGGGAATCCTTAACTAGGGAATCATTTCATTTACTATGTGAAAGGCAGAGAATAACACAAAAATTAAATATGGAAGATATGTGAAAGGAACCAAGAGGATCCTTAAGTAATTGTTGCATCAGAATCAGGGAATTAACAGACAGTGAAAGATAACCAAATGAACATGTGGATGTTTGAATATTAAGTCACAGAGGGATTCAAATACTTACCAAAGGCCACGAAGAATATCTTCAGGAATGCCAGGTATATCAAATCCTATTTCACTACTTTAATGGCAAGTTCATCCCCATCTCCAGATTTTGCCCCATTGTTATTCTCTACTACCAGTCAAGAAGAAGAAGACTTCAAATTATAGACAGAGGAAATCTGAATTTTCAAAGCATGTTTATATTCTTCTCACAGTGAAGAGCAGGCCCATGAAAATTGTTGTCAAAAATAGCAGGGTTCAAACAAGGACTGGAGGTTCATGTAGATAATGAGAATTAAATTATGTGGGATGGGTATAAGCCAACCACTGACAGAAAATGTTAGCAAGGAATTTTCCTCGTGGGATTTCTTTTATCTCTCTTTGAAACACCTGAAATGTGCTACTGGCTGAGAAAAAATATTCACCTGGCCCAGTATGACAATTCCTAAGTTCTTAACAGTCATAAAGCTAACACTTTATGAGAGTTTTATCGACCCAATGTGTGGCTTGTTTTTCAAGGCCTTCTCTTGCTTTTATTGTCCCTGACAATGTAGCTTTTTTTTTTGTAAAAAAGCCAAGTGAAAGATGAGAAATTCACACATCTGACGTGTACTTCACACTCTCTCAACTTGATAGCTTCATCTTTTCTGAAGAATGTCAGTATTAGTCTCTTTAGATGGAAGCTTTCAATGCATGTTCTGATTTCAGTCACTCAGCAGAGGATACAAAAACTACACATATCTGGAGATGAACACGATTATAATTAATGGAAGGAGAACATGATATTTAAACCCAGGTCTCCTTTCCTCATACATTCTGTCTTTTCTGTCAGCTCCAAAGCGATACTCTTTTCCCTTTCTTCCCTTATTTCTCTCAGTGTAATATAGACTTATGCCCATTTTGAGTGTTTAATCCTAATTCTCAAATTTTTAGGTTTACCAGTACCAATTTTAAAGTTTGCTTAAATCACAATAGCAGTGATCAACCACTCATTCTGTACATGGAGCTCAAGGGGCCATAGAACAATTCCTTCCACTCTGTCCATTCCATGCACTTCTCCTTGGACATCCAATTTCTAAGAATTGGCTTTATGTTAGTCATCTGTTTGGCCACTCTGGTTTGACCTCCTTTCATGAGGTTAAATGGGTTCTGCAGCGAATCATTAATTGTGCATCAAACATATGCACAGTTTTCTTGCTTCCTTAAACCTTTATTCCTTATTGGATATAATTAAATTCCTTGAAAACTGGCAAACTCAAAGAGAATTAGAAATAGTTCAAAACACGCAAGTCTGCGCTTTTACAGACGCAAAGCACACTCTGCTGCTTTGCTTAGATAGGAGAAGGAAAGGAGGGTCTGCAGTTCACAAAGAGACAACAGATAAAATAAGCAAGAAACAAGAATACAGTGTGAGAGGTTGGCATCTATTTTTTTTAAGCCAGCAGAAGGTTTTCAATTCTGGAAATGTTTAGGCTATACCATGTATACATTAGAACAGTACAGGCTGAATTCAGCTTCTGATGTAACATCAGAGATAAGCACGTGTTTCTGCTCTGTGATAAGCAGACTGGGAGTCAATATAAGGTGATGCCAGTATGAACTTAAAAGTCAAACTGAGGGCAGAGACTGCCATCTGTTATAAACCAGCGTTGTTCCATAGATGGCAGAATTGTCAGAAAGGTAATTGCTAAAAATTGTTAATGAATTACTGCTGAGTTATATCCACTTCTGATGCAGATGCTGTTTGCAGTGGAAGATAGTCATGGACTGAAAAACAAAATTCAGAGGGGAGTATAAATATATCTTCTTTGATGTGTTGCACCTGCCCAGCCCCTATGACAAAAATTCATTCAAATTTAAAGATAGATTTTTAGAGAAATGTAAATAAGCAGTAAAGGTCTTTTCCCTTAGCTTTCTAATCTCAAAGATTTATTGCTAAAACCTCTTCCCTTTTACAGAGGGCTCTAATTGTTTTCTTTCTGATATGGACTTGGAAAGATATCTTTAAAAGAAACATAAGACATTCAAGAAACTTTCTTTTCTCTTTCAAGTTACAAAATAGAAAGCAAAACTACAGTGCATAATGAAAAGAAAGCAAGTACATATAAAAAATGGTGTTAGGCAACACAAGTGATGATTTCTTGGAGATTGGGAAATACCTTTTGTTTTGCAGACACAAATTTTGAGTTATCTTCTGACAGCCAGTGTTTCTGTTGTGGGCTGGTTTGTGACTGGAGGAATTCATGTCTACATGTGAGATAAGGAAAATATGATTGCCTTAAATATGCACACATTCAGGTCCTGCAGAAGGCCTTGAATCATCAGTCTGAAGGCTCTGCATGAAGGATGCATTTTGTATCTGGTTGCTTCTGCTTGTCTTGATGCAACCTGAGATGTCACAGCTAAACCTGTGCACATGCGTGTTGTCATGTGCTTTTGGTATTGATCAGTAGATAACAGGAAACCACATCATGCTCCCAAAAGGAAAAAGGAAATGGGTGAACCATATTTAAGAATTATATTAAGTTCTAGGCTTTCCTTAGCTGGTAGAAAATCTGCTTTGCTCTATAGTAGGTCTTCAGTCACAGAACTCATTTGGCAAACATTAGCACAGGCAGAATCTGTGTAATGCAAAATAGTGCTGCTGGGAATTTTCTGGTTCTGTTTTTTTCATTTCTTTCTACTGGGCATGCATCTGCAGCAATAACATTTTCCCTATACCACTGTCTTTTCTTGGCTATCAATTGTTTCTTATTAATTGTGATCACTTTGCTACCAAGTGCTTCTTCTGTTCATATTTCTATATGCAACTCTGTCCTAACTGCCTGTAGTGTTATTCACTTCATTTCTTTGTCTCGATAGAAAAAAAAAGTTGATCTTATAAACAATCCAAGCTATTCCTAAGGACTCAAAATAATTATAATGTTGTGTCCTTGGATAACAGTCACATTTAACAAACACAGACTGTGGCTGTTAGCAATTGAACAGTGAGCTTTAGGGAGCATAGTGCAAATGGTATTGAAAATCACATTTTATAAAGAATTTTTTTTTTAATTACAAAATTCCTTTAAAAACCCCTTGGGCCTTTTCTGTGTTTATGATTATATTTTTTATATTAACTCTTAAATAATTGAAAAAGAAACATATTTCCTTAAATCCTGTACTCCAATATCCTTTGCTCATGGCAGCCCTGTAAGAGTTGATTAGTAAGCACATTGGCAAAACTCATTCTGGAATGTGGCACCTGCATATTTCATGTTGATGCAGCTTTAAAACAATAAATGCTGCACACCACCTGTTTTAGTAATACAGAAGTGAAACACAAAGGAAATTCAGCTTTTAGCATCTATGGTGAAGGCAGCTACCACTTTACCTGTGCTTTTCAGCTGTTCATACTCATACCTGATATTTTTTTCAAATTACTTAATATTTTTTTGGTGGTGGTGGTGGTGGCGGTGTTTCAAACACAGGATCCTAAACTCATCTGTGGTGTATATGGGTGCAATTCAACTATTCAACGATGCAAAGTCTGTAAACTATGTCTAGAAATGGGATTGACTTCTCGTCCAAACCCAAACACAAAACCGAAGCATACTGAGGGTGAAAGCAAGGATGAAGTTAGGAAAGCTAAAGCCCAAATCAAATTGAATCAGGCCAGGGATACAAAGACAACAAGAAGAGCTTCTATAAGTGCCTAGGTGACAAAAGGAAGGCTAGGGAAAATGGGGGCCCATTGCCAACGGAGATGGGGGACCTGGTTACACAGGACGTGGAAAAGGCTGAGGTACTGAATGCCTTCTTTGCCTCTGTCTTTACTAGCAAGACCAGCCTTCAGGAACCCCAGGTCCCAGATAGCAGAGAGAAAGGTTGGAGCAAAGAAGATGCACCCATGGTGAAAGAGAATCAGGTCAAGGAATGCTTAAGCAAACTGAACATACGTAAGTCCATGGGCCCTGATGGGATGCACCCACAACTGCTGAGGGAGCTGGCTGATGTCATTGCGAAGCCACTCTTGATAATGTTTGATGAATCATGGCAACTGGGAGAAGTGCCCAAAGACTGGAGAAAAGTAAATGCCACTCCTGTCTTCAAGAAGGGCAGAAGGAAGACCCAGGGAATTACAGGCCTGTCAGCCTCACCTTGATCCCTGGGAAGATGATAAAGAGTAGTTAATCCTGGAAACTATTTCAGGCACAGTAAGGATGAAAAATTATCAGGAGTAGTCAGCATGGCTTCACGAAGTGGAAGCCATGCTTGACCACCTTGATAAACTTCTATGATGAAGTGACTGGCCTCGTAGCTGAGGGGAGAGCAGTGGATATTGTCTACCTGGACTTCAGTAGGACCTTTGACAATGTCTTCCAGAAGATCCTCATGGAGAAGCTGTTGGTGTATGGGCTGGATGAGCAGACTGTGAAGTGGATTGAAAACTGGCTGAATGGCCAGGCCCAGAGGGTGGTGATCAGTGGCACAAAGTCTAGCTGGAGACCAGTGACTAGCGGTGTATCCCAGGGGTCAATACTGGGTCCAGCCCTGTTTAGAATCTGGGTGATGGGGCAGAAAGTACCCTCAGCAAGTTTGCTGATGACACCAAACTGGGAGGAGTGGCTGATACACCAGAGGGTCATGCTGCCATCCAGAGGAACCTCAACAGGCTGGAGAAATGGGCCAACAGGAACCTCATGCCATTCAAAAAGGGAAAGTGCAAAGTCCTGCATGTGGGGAGGGGAAACCCCATGTTGGAGTAACCCAGCTGGAAAGAAGCGTTGCAGAAAAGGACCTGGGGTTTCTGGTGGACACCAGGTTGAACACAAGCCAGCAATGTGCCCTTGCTGCAAAGGCGGTAAATGATATCCTGTGCTGCATTAACAAGGTATTTCTAGGAGGTTAAGGGAGGTGATCCTTCCCCTCTACTCAGCACTGGTGAGGCCACACATGGAGTACTGTGTCCAGTTCTGGGCTCCCCAGTATGAGAGAGACATTGACATACTGGAGACAGTTCAGCAAAGGACCACAAAGCTGGTTAAGGGAGTAGAGCATGTCACGTATGAGGAANGGGATCTGGTCAATGTATATAAATATCTGAGGGGAGGGTGCAAAGACGATGGAGCCAGGCTCTTTTTGGTGGTGCCAAGTGACAGGTCCAGTCACTGTGGGGGTGACCAAGCACAGGAACATGTTACCCACAGAGGCTGTGGAGTTTCCATCCTTAGTTATATTAAAAAACTGTCTGGACACGGTCCTGGGCAACTGGCTATAGGTGGCCCTGGTTGAGTAGGGGTTGGACCAGATGACCTTGAGAGATCCCTTCCAACCTCAGCCATCCTATTGTCCCATGATTCTGTCACTTTGGACATTGTCGATACTGGCCTAAGGTAAGCCAGTTTAGAAGTGTTTGTTTAGAAGTGATACAGAATAGAAAAATATTAGTATTTTTGTTTCCTTTCTGGTTGCTCTTAGTGGCCACATTTTCATTGTCTGCTTAACACCAAGTTAATTGCCTGAATCTCAGCTTGGGTTGGCAGCAGGAATCAGGAGCTGAAGCAATACCCTTTGCACTCATCTGCTCTAACAGGCTGTTCTGCAGCCCCAGCTCTGAGGATCAGATACGTCATGGTGAGGCTTAAGGGAGTCTTGTTGGTACTGAGAAGGACAGGGTAGAAGTAGTGTGACAGGTTTACTACGATATAAATCAGCCCTCTGCCTTGCCTTTGAATTTTTTTAGAAAAGCCTACTCACAGTGGGCTAAAGGGGAACCCCATATTTTCACACTCCCATCATTTGGTAAAATTCAAAATTGTCTTCTGTGAGACCATGGGTGAACTTACACATCTGGATTTTGCCTTATGACATCCTTGTTGTCACAGCATATGTCACTTATGAAATCACAGCCTCCCTCAGGCAGGGATAAGAGTAGCCAGATCGGACCAGGTGCAACCAAAATCAAATCCTGACATGGAGGGAAGGCTGTACTTGCAGCTGGGGAGTTCAGAGGGAACTGAAAGGGCAAGGAAGGGATGCCACTGACAGTGGAGATGCATTTGGAGATGTTCAGGCTCCATCTCTGAAACACTATTTGAAGATGCTCTGTTGCTTTCATCTGGGAACCCTTGGGAGACCAGAGCTAACTGGAGTTAGCCCTAGTAATTCAGCCCTCAAAGCTAGCTGCCTATAGATGGGTGGTGTAAATATTTCCTTGTCTCAGCCCCACAGTGTTTTAGGATCATGTTTCTGTCCAACTGTAAAATTGTCTGAGCAACTATAAAATTGTGACAATTGGTATATACAACATAAAAGTGATGATATTTTGTTTTTTTGATGATGAACACAAAACTTTGTTGAATTTTATTATAGTGCCATTGTCACTAACTCGTAAGTGCATGCAGCCTCCTCATATATGCTCTGGTTTACTATATAAATTCAATTTCTATATACTCAGTAGTTCTCCAAAGTTAGTTTAATTGAGTGATATTTCTTGTACATAAACAAGAAAAAACCCCAATGATTCATGGTTTCTCTTACTCCATTTAAGTCTCTGTGGCAGTAGCTAAACCCTTCATCTTCTTGCTGTACATCCGAGGCAGAATTCTGACCTCACTGAAATCAGCAGAGCTTTGACTTATGTTCAATGGGGTTAAGATTTGGCCCCTAAAACTTCTGATTTAAAGCCTCTTTAAGTCAATGGACAGACTGCTATTGACTTCTGTAGACGCCTAACAAATCTGTAGATAAATAGCTGTGCTTAAATGACAAATAATTTAATCAGAGGAAAATAGGAACTTCACTAGGTGACCTGAAAGATAAAATCTCCCTCAAGAAAAAGTAGTTTTCCTAATCTCTTCAGCAACTTGTGCTTGAGAATTTTATGGGGAGAAAATATTTCTCTCTGACATACTACAGATGGGCATAGAGCTGCGGATTAGAATAAAGTTACATTTATGAGTTAAATTTTTGCAGTTCTATAAAGCAGGCTCTGCATGAGAAATGGTTATAGTATAGTGATTTAGGTGCAATCACTTTTAATTGTATAGCCTTTAATTACATCTGCCCTACACCTTGGGGAAATGCATTGGGGAATGATAAGGAATCTTGTTTCTAAAGAAAAGTCAGAGGAGAATAAGCAAAAAAAATGTGGTTGGTATCAAGTGAAGAGCTCTGCAGAATGCAATTAGTTGGTAGATAAGAAACCCATGGCTGCTTCCTTCTTAAGCTAAATAGTACCAGGGTTTTAAAGGGTTTCTTTTTTGTGTGAATAATCGTTTCAATCATGTTGCTAGCTATCTGTATACTTTATAAATCCCATGGCCACCTCATTACCCACAAATATTTCTCCTTCTCTTCTTTTCTTTGATTATTTGTGCTTGATGCCAGTGATATTGAAATATTTTTCTCATTATTTTATCAATAAAATGTTTCAGAGATACTGATAAAGGCTTTTTTTTTGTCTTTGGAGGGCCTTACTTTGTTTCCAGGTGCAGATTTAGCAGACTCCATTGTTACTTTCCGTCTTTCAAGTTACCTTGGTTTGTAACTAATGAATCTTACAAACGGTACCAGGCTTCTAGGGGGAGTTGTTCT
>VYZV01011257.1:0-10878 GCA_013401275.1 Pandion haliaetus | reverse complement strand
ACCAGGAGGCTTTGGACCCTCAACCTGAAACCGTGGGTCCTTAAAAAAGTCTCTGGGTACTGAAAGATGGGGTTGGACCCGAAGAACGAGGGCTTTGGCCCTAAAATGGAGCATTGAATCCTTAACATATTTCTTTGGACAATAAGGAAATATGCAGCTTTGGAGCGTAAAATGAGGCCTCAATAGCGTACGTTGGGCCTTAAAAATGATGGTCTGGCCCCCTAAAATGAGTCTGTGAACCTTTAAAAGTGTGTTGTGGAATTACCCATACACTCTTTATAATATTGAGTAGCTGCATGCATTAGTAGTGTTTCATAATATTAATTCAGCATGTATAGTCACATACTGAGGATATGTGATGGCTAAGGTGTTTCTCTGCCTTGGGTAAGAAATCTCACACCTCTTCAGAGGTGTCCCTGCTCTAGGGGAGAGTCACCAGGCGTGCAGTCCAGCTGCAATTCAGGGAGAGCTCAAATTGGGCACAACCTGATGTGTGAAGTACCTGGCTGCTAGTCAATAGTAGAGACAAGATAGATGTTTTCATTTTCTGTCTGATATCTTGTTCTGCACTTTGGTTATCTTGTACTTTTGGGTGTCAAAACCACCTTTTGAAATATTTCTCAAGAGACCTTCGCTCCCTCCCATGTGAGCCAGGGGCTTTCCAGCTTGCAAGTTCACCCCAAGGATGCCAAGGAGCCTGTTGCTCCTTAGTCACCCCAAACCAAAGTACGGCTAGGGGTCAAGTGTATCCATCATACCCGTGCCGGTGTAGGACCATTGTGAACAATTTAAAAAGTCGACGCTCTTTTGCAGCTTCCACCCCCTCAGAGCTTTCCCTCCCCTCAGGGCTTTCCCGCCTCTCTGTCGCCTCCCGAGAGCGGCGCTGGGATTGGGCAGTGCAGGCCCAGCTCTGATTGGCGGTGCTTCCCGCGGCAGCAGCCAATTGGCTGTCGCTGTGCCGGCCGGAGAAGTCTCTGGGCTGAAGGCGGGGAGCGCTCCGGGAACGAGGGGGGCGGGAGGAGGGTGGGGGAGGGGGCGGTTGTCATGGCAGCGGCCCGGCCCAGGCCCTGCCGCGTTCTGAGCTGTCAGGCGCTCGGGGCGATCGGGGCTTGCCCTCACGAACAGCACCGCGAGTTAACTCTGGGAAGTGCCCGGGAACTTCCCCTCCCGAACGATCCTATCACCCAGTCTTTACAGTGTGAGAGTGTATTAAATTTGTAGCTCTGTTAGTTCACCGTATAGGCTGCAGCGTAGTGAGGTACTGGAATGTGGCTGCGGGCTCTGGTATTGCTTATGCTGAAGTAAAACAAACGAGGCAGGATGCTAACTGCAATCCAGCTTGCTTAGAAGAATGAACGCTACCTGTGACTAGCATCAGGCTTCAGACCATGTCAGTATGGCTTTGTACCCTCAGAACAAGTAGTTAGGCTTCAAAAATGAGGCTTTGGGCCCTAAAGATTAGGGTTTGGACCCAAAAAAAGAGGCTTTAAATCATCAAAAATAGGGAACACTTGGGCCCTACAATGAGGCTTTCAGCCCTTCAAGTTAGGCTTTAGGCCTGAAAGAGTTAGACCCCAAAATGAATATTTGGACCATAAAAATGAGTATTTGGACACTCAAAATGAGGCTTTGGCCCTTAGAAATAAGTCCTTGAACTCCCCAAATAAACCTTTGGACCCTAAACCTGAGGATTTTCTTTTTAAGTGAGGGCTTAGACCCTACAAATGAGCATTTAGGCTGTCAAAGTGAGGCTTGAGACCATTAAAATGAGGAGAGGAATCCTAAAAATGAGGCTTTGGGCCCTAAAAATGAGACATGAAGACAGAAATTGTGGCTTTAAATATGAGGCTTTGGACCCTAAAAATTAAGATTTGGACCCTAGAAATGAGGCTTAGAACCCTAAAAATGAGTCATTGGACCCTGAAAATGAGACTTTGGAACCTCAAAATTTGGAATGAGAAACAAAAGACAAGAATTTGGACAATAAAATGAGATTTTGGACTCTAAAAGAAAGATCGGGGTCTTATAAATGAGGCTTTGGAGCCTCCAAATAAAGCTTTGCACCCTAAACCCAGTCCTTTGTTCCCTAAAAAGAGGGTTTAGACCCTACAAATCAGTATTTGGCCACTCAAAATGAGGCTTTGGACCGGGAAATTAGGTTGTGTCCTGTAACAAGGATTTGAACCCTATAAATGCAGGTATGGATCCTACTAATGAGGGGTTGGGCCATATAAATGGGAACTTTGACTCTCATAATCCAAGTAAACTGAAACTGAGGCTTTGGACCCTAAAAATGAGGCTTGGTACCCTAAAATGAGGGTTAAGACCCTGCAAATGAAGCTTTGGATTCTACAAATGAAGGGTTTGATCTGAGACTGATTCTCTGAGCCTTAAAAATGAGGCTGTGGACAAAGTCAATGCCCCAAGCCTGTCAGTGTTTAAGAGGCATTTGGACAATGCCCTCATTAACATGCTTTAACTTTGTCAGCCCTGAATTGGTCAGGCAGTTGGACTAGATGATTGTTGCAGGTCCCTTCCAACTGAAATAGTCTATGCTATTCTATTCTAAAAAAAAACTGAGGCTATGGGAGCTAAACTGAGGGTTTGGACCCTAAAAGTGAAGCTTTGGACATTCAAAGTCAGACTTGGGGCATTAAAAAAAATGCTTTGGGCCCTTAAAAAGAGTCTTTGAACCTTTGAAGTGGGGTTTGGAACTTGTAAATGAGGGTTTGTATCCTAAAAATGAGGTTTTGGACCTTAAAATTTACTTTCTGGACCCCCAAAAGGAGGCTTTGGGCCATAAAAATGCAGCTTGCATCTTGAAAATGAGTNTTGTACCCTAAACATGAGGGTTGGGACTCAAAAATGATGATTTGGGCCTTAAAAAGGAGGGCCTTTTTACCCAAAGTGTGCACAGATCCTGTAGCCAGAGGGGCAAGACTTTGGTGGTATTCATACCTCAACCAGGCATGTCCTTGAGCAGCCTGATGGGACCTGCTGTGAGCATGGGGTTGGGCTGGAAACTGCTCCATGTCCCGATCTGACGAGCTCAGCTGGACAGGGTGACACTAGAGACTCCCCGGTGAGACACATCTCACCCCAATACTGAGCTCCTGGTTCTTGGTAGATCTCTCAATTTTGGCACTTCAACAAGATATTCAAATTCCCAGCCTGGCACCCTCGGATCTCTTGCAAATGGTGCAGAAAGATCTGCCCCTGCAAAGTGAAATTCAATTATACAGACACTCATCACACTGTTCTCCTCAGGAACAACCTTCGCGCAAGGTCAGGCTTGAATTTTTAGGGACCCTTCCCCCAGATGCTGGAGGGTGTCCTAAGCAGAAGCTTCCCGTAAGGACAGTTTGGTTCCTGGGTTGAGCAGGATGGATTTGGGCAAGGAGGAAAATGCCAGGAAAACAGGAGGCTACGTGATGAGTGCCATAGTGCTGGGACTGGAGATGGACCTTCTGTCAGTGTGGGTGGCCACATGGGGCACCTACTTGGCGGATTTCCTAAGTAGAGATAAAAATAGGTTATAAATTGGGTAAATTGGGAGTAAAGAGCCCCAAGTGGAAGTAGAAAGTCCAGCCCAGCAGAGCTGGGCTCAGCCTTGCTCTCTTTCCTTCCCTGGTCCCTTATGGCCCTGGGTGAAAGCTCAGGTGCCCTCCATGCCGCCCCAGCTGCACTCACATCCTCCCCTTTCCCCTCCAGGGACTTTCAGTTCTTCACAACATTGTTCCAAGTGCCCAGTTGCCCACCCTTGCCCCAGAAAGCAAGTTCCTTTCCATAGCAGCCATGGAAAAGGTCCCTTGGATGGAAGAGGTCCTGAAAGAAGGTCCTGCTTCCAGGACCGAGCTGTGCTGACCTCAGAGCCATGGCCAACGTAAAACCCTTCTCCCCCATTCCGTTGAAGGACCATTGCGAACAATTGAAAAAGTCAACACTCTTTTGCAACCTCTCCTTTGTGTTCTTATTCATCTCTTTCCCGAGCTCCTTGTGTCCCAAACACAGATGGGTTTCTGCAAAAGAAGAGAGACTTCTAAAACAATACTGCAGGTTTTGGGAGCTCTTTGCCCACAGGCAGCCCCCCTGGATGGCTTCAGGTCAGGACACCGAGGGCAGGGCAGCTGTTTCTCTCCCTCTATTTGCCCATTCTCTGCAGCCTCTCCAGCAGCAGTGGTTTGCTCCCGAGCTGTGCCAGACCCACCCAAAAAGCCTTTCTCTTCCCACCAGGCATGTGAAAGAGCAACAAGCTGGGAAAAAACAGTCCCCTCTCTGGCCCAGAGCAGCCTTGTGGTTAGTTAGACCTTCCAAACATGGCCAAACAACATGCCCTTGTGTGTTTTGTTTCCTGAAGCTACAGAAAAGAGAACGCCATTGGAAAATTAGCATCGCGCCCCACGTGATGGAAGAGCCCAAGGTGGCAACTTAGCCATGACATCAGTCAGAACTAAGGGCTCTTTGAAGAGTCCCCACTGTCCCTCTAACTCTGCATTTCTACAAGGAAGCAGCACCCAAGAACACAGATTCAAATCACGTACCTGTTTTGCCACTTCAGGTGGTGGTCCCTCTGCTCCAGGCACCCCAAGCTCCGGTCATTCTGGCTTGGGCCACTCCATCCTGGGTAGCCGTGATCTTCTCTTCTGGTAGTAGCTTCGCATTGACCCCTCATCCACCGGTGGCATCAGAAAAGAGGTGTCATAGAGGGTCACCTCGAGTGGGCTGGTCTCCGGGCTTGATGGCGAAAGTATGGCTATTTGGGGTGGTGGAGGCAGGGTCTGGACTCCACAACTGTGGAAAGTCTTTCCTTTGGCCATCTTCGGCACTCCACCTTCATGGGCATCTTTCTTCTCCCCTTTTCCCTTTCCCCTGCACCTCTGAGGTTTTGCTGCCTGTGCTCGGCCCAGCTCTGGTGCTCGGCCTTTGGGTGTGGGTTTGCCCTTGGGTTGGCCAGTCTTAGGCTGCTTTTTGGCAGAGGAGGCCCCTGGGATTGCTGGCAGCCACCTGGAAGGACACAACAGGAGGAATCTGCCTGAGGACACGGTGGGTTTGGGGCTGCATCCTGCCCGCAAGCTGTATGCCTGTTTGCGCAGCCTCTGGCAGCTCAGCTCAGGAGAGGAAGCCCCTGAGCTGAGAACCTTGGCTGACACACAGCTGTCCCCATGCACAGCTCAGGAGGCCATGCTGGGGGTCTCCTGAATGGCTGGAGAGGAACCAGTCCTGTGAAGTGGGGAGCTCTCAGCAGCCTCATCCTGCCTCTCCAGGTGCTGCCTTCACCACTGTTGGGCAGTGATGAACAGCAAGTGTTTGGGTCTGCAGAATGGGCTCTTGCTGGGTCAGAAAATGACCCTTTGCAGACACCAGCCGTGAACCTCCAGACTCACCTGACCCTCAAGTTGTTCCTCATCTCCATCACCGCCTTATCCCAGAGCTGCTCACGTTCTTTATTAGTCAAGCTTGAATTAGCAGGCAAGGGCAGTTCAGGAAATCTCGCTGGAACTGGGAAGGAGAGATCTCGTCAGAAGAGCACCGCTGTGATGCTGCCGGCCACAGTGATACACAGAGGTGCTCACACCTCTTCCCAAAACATCCGAGTGGGCTGTTCTGCTCCCCTCACAGCTGCCAGAGGCCTCACGCCCTCCCCAACACTAGCTCTTTCCCAGACCCTCATTCCCACAGTGTAATACGGTTTTGCAACCACACCGTTGGTGCCAGATTTGGGAAAGAGGAGCTGGTGCTGTTGAGGTGACAGTCTCTTGGAGATCTCATTCCTCAGGAGGGGTTGGGGGGGTGGGGGGACAGGGCCTTGGATCGCATCCTCCCACCACACTCTTGGGTGCATCCCACCCCAGGGCTCTTGTTTTGGTGAAGTGAACGAGTCGTCAGGAGAAGAAGCTGTGCCAAGCTGGCGTGAAGCTTTAGTGCAAGTCAGAGCCTTTTGACTATCATCACCGGGGATTTTCTCATCAGATGACAGAAGTTGGTTGCCCGCGCTATGGAAACGAGCCAGGAGCTGCTTCACCTTCCGTGTCCTGCCCGAGAGGTGGCAAACCCTCTTTTTTCTTCCACTTGTCCTCACCAGGGACATTTCTCAAGGCCTTCAGAGGCTCCCTGGGCGTTGGTTTGGTCACAAACTCCAGTTCAAACCTGGAGACAAAGAGATGACACCAGCACAACCCATGGCACCAGCAGCTCTTGCCACTTGTCACAACCACCTGCTCACTGGCAGATTTGGCACTGTTGTAGAGGCCATTGCTTTTTCAAGTCAACTATCCCCCATCCCTGAGGGCCGCTCTAGGAAATGGGGTCACCTGCCAAATAAGTCCAGGTCACCTAAATTCCTCTACCTGTCATCAAGTCTGCCTGACAGGCCAGGGATACGAATGATAATCACTGCCTGTGTCTCCGTGGGAGGACACCCATGGTCATAAGGAGCAAATGCTACCAAACTGCAGCTGAGCAGCTGCGTCAGCTGGAAACATACTCACTCAGGAAAGATGATAACACGACCAGAGAGAGTCAAGGAAGCAATGGGTACCGTCTGGGACACCACCATTTTGAGCAGCTGGGGGACCTGCAACGGATGAGCGTGAAGATGGCAGGAAATCCTCAATGTGGCTGAGGCACTCAGCTTAGGAGGAGTCCAAGGCAGCAAGAGATGTTGAGACCATAGCTCTCACTGCTCATGAGTGGCTGGCAATGTCCTGGCGGGCCACATGCAAGCAGTGCTGGGGCACCGCCGTGGGACTGCCCAAGCAGTGGGGAAACCAAAAGGCTCACCCTGAATGCAGCCTTTTCTAGGTTCCTCTTCCCAGACACCTTCTCCAGGAAGTCAAGGTAGAATCTCATTTGCACACTCCTGCCTTCGATGAGGAGCACCCCGACATCCCTCAGGACAAGGGCAACGTTCTCCCCCTTCCCCAGGCACTGAGACACAAGGGACGTGACGCCTAGGATGCAGCCCTCCACTTTTCGCCGGGACACAGAGGCATCCATGGCCACCTTGGCATACTTCATAGGCTCCAGCACCTTACTGCCTGGAAAACCACACAAGAGGGACAGAGGCGCTCACCCAGTGGCCCTTCCACAGGCATTCCCCAAGGGCTGCTTATTGCAGTCATCCCCAGAAAGGCCCCATTTTTGGATCTGCTCCGCAGAGGGGGCAGTTTGCTTTCAGAAAAGGGATGTGATACCCCCTTTCACCCCGACCGTGCAGGCAGCCAGGGTTTAATCCGCCATCTTACCAGGAAGGTCATCTTTATTGTCCACGAGATTGTGCACAGTTGCAAGGTTCCTGGCCAGGCGAAACACCGGCCTCTGGATAATCACAATCTCGTTCCCAACCTGGGTCCGTGTGGGGACCACATCGAAGGAGCCAAGGGTGGGAATTCGGACCCTCTGTGAGTGGAAGAGAAGGGAAGAGCTGAGGAGTGAGGACTGGCTGGAGGGAAGAGCTGGGGGTGGCCCTGTCTAGGGAGGGATGCTACTTTAGGCCGGACCCTGCCAGCTCCCGCTGTTCAGAGGCACGAACCAGGGCAGTGGGGAGAGCTTTGAGGAGGAGATGCTGAGTCCTCTCCCTCTGCTTTCCCCTCTAAAAGAGCAGTGCTGGAGTCAGGGCAGAAGCAGCCGAGGGCATCCAGGGGTCTCCAGTGACCGGGATCAGCCCTGTGGTACAACACCACCTACCACAGGTGATACCACACTTGCACGAGTCCCTCAGTGTGGACTTTTTCGGGGGGGGGGCAGTTCCTGCTTTCTGAGGAGGGGAGGAGTAACTGCAGGCCATGCCCCAGGGCCATGGGGACTCCTCACTCCTCTGCGTGGATGAGGAGGATGCAGGTGTCACCCCACCTTGTGCAGCAGGAGCTGTTCTTGAACGTAGCTGGCCACTGCATCCCAGACAGATGTTTGCTCTGGAAAGCAAAGGAAGATCAGGTCCCGCTCTGCATTTGCTGGCTTTCAACCCTCCAACATCCCCTGAGCTGTGGCACATTGGCAGATGTAAAGTGTCATTGCTGTCCCCAGCTCCAGATGGAGACACCCCTGGGATGGCTGCAGTGCTGAGTCTCGCCTACACAATGCTACAGCTGTTGGTCCTGACAATGCTCCTGTGGTGGCTGTGGATGCCTGTACCTTTGGTGGTGATGCTGGGCATCATGAAGGCATGCTCCATCCCATCCCAGAAGTCCATCGTGGTCCGTCTCATGCTGTCAGGTTGCTCCTTAGGGGCGACAGCCATGTAGGAGCTGATCCCTGCGTTCATCCTATGGATGCTTCTCCAGGGTGCAGGATGCACCACCCTGTGGCCCACTTTTGTACCCCTGTGCGGCCATGTCACAGACCCAGGGTGACACCACGGTGACATCGGCACTGCTGACTCTGCTGTCCACTGTGACACACGAGTGACCTGCTGCCCACTGTGACACGGTCTCAAGCGACCTGCTGCCTGCTCTGACATCCGTCACCTTCTGCCTGCCGTGACATTGCCACCACTGCAACTGTTCACTCAGCTCCTGCTCAGGTTTTGGCTGGACACACAGCTCACACTGAGGCCTGACATGTGCTGGGAGCAGGACCATTAGGTCAAGACACTCGCAGGACATGATAGACAAGACAGGGTGACAGCTGTTCTGCAGCCCTTAAAACCTGCAGCTCATTGTCTCCTGTGGCCTTCGCCTCCTGTATTTTTGCATAGTAACTGTCCGGCAGTTTCTTCGATATCCACTAACTTAACGGAAATGGTGTAGGAGGGAGGTAGAAATACGTTGGCTTGCCCAAAAAGCTATTGAAGTGGAGCCAACAGCAGCCGGACTGTAGGGGCTGACGTGCTTCCCAGTGCGATACAGGGGACACCCACACCATGACAAAGGAGGAAGGATGAGCACTCTCACCATTGGCTCAGGAACTACTTTGCTCATAAGCGCATGAGCTGGAAGTGAGGAGTTAAGAGAACCTGGGAGTGAGAGATGTCACGAATTAATGAGTTAGTGACTCCAGGTGTCAGACTAGTCTGTGCAAGCGGGGTTGAGCCCTTCTTTGATGTGTTTGGGTTTTTTTCCAATGAGCTTCATAAAATAAAGTTTAATTTACAGAGTACAGTGGCCTGCAAATTTAAGAGATCCAAATGGACCGTGACATTGCATTGGTATCAGAAGCGGGATCTCTTCTCAGATGGATTTTGTTGGAGGCACAAGGTGCTTTGCCATGCCAACTGAGGCAATCATTTAAGGGTGAGTGTAGAGATACTGCCTGTCTGTACATGCATGTCATGACGCAGAAAGAAAATCTGGACAGTGAGCGGCCACAACTGGGAGATAAATTTGAGAAGGGGGAGTGGCAAACCCCCCCAAGTGGGATTGATCCTGGGTTGAGAGCCACTGCATGAATACTGGTAGTGTTTGGCATGAGTGTGACAGACGGCAGCTTTCCTGTAAGTTAAGGAAGGGAAAAGGAAAAGATGCTGTGTGTTGGCTACTAGACAGTTGTCTTAGAGCAGCAATGGATACGATTGATGAGTTGAAGGGGGAGGATGTATGACTGAAAGAAGAGAACAAGGAAAAAGAAAACAGAAGGAATACTTGGGAAGTAAAGTGCAGAGAATTAGAAATGCAACTGAAATTGCTTGAGTCAAAACTTTAGCCCCAGGTAACTGCTGAGGCTGAAGGGTGCGGGAGGGGGTTGCTGGGAGCAACTGCAGTACAGCCATTTAAAGTTTATTGTGCCATGTGTGAAGATGGTATCTGGAAACAGGTTGGATTCAGTGGAAGCACTTGTGGCCGCTGCTCCCAATGCTACAGATCCCAGTCCCAAGATGGCAGTCACAGTTAGTAATTGCTACTTTACCACGTTCCTCATTCCACAGGAGCCCAAATGTGGATGGGATGTAGGACAGTTACACAAGAAAGCCTGCACTTAGGAAGCAATGAGTTTCTATTGTAGGCCTTAATGGGCGCATCACTACCCACGCACTGGTCAGGGCTACATTATTTCTGTCTAATGGATGGACAGTCCTCCCAACTGTACTCCAGGTCCCTGCAATATATTAAGTGTGGATGAATTGAAGGGTCAGTCATGATCCTTGCTCACGCTACGCTGATTACAGCTAGAAGGTTGCTGTGGTGCAGTATACAGAAGTCTTAACAGAGGGCCACTCTACAGAACCTGTGGAACAGGACAGTCAATTGGGGTGGAGATACCAGAGGAAAGGAAACAAAGACCCAGTCGGGAAGTAGCCTACTGAGAAGTCAAATGGGTGGTGGGAGAAAAAGTCCCTGCTGAGGCGCCACAAGAAATCCAAGTTGCCTGTTCCCAGGAGTAGAAAGGAGTTTACATGCTGTGCTAGGGACTTCAGGATTTTGGAGGGAACATATTTGGAGGGTACCTCCACCGGGGCGTTACTAGCAGAGATAAAGATGGGATCATCCCACTCTACTCAGAGCTTGTCAGGCTGCGCCTAGAGCACTGTGTCCATTTCTAGTCCCCACAATTCAAGAAAGATGTGGACAGACTGGAGAGGGTCCAGGGCAGGGTCATGAAGATGATCAAAGGGCTGGAGAACCTGCCCTGTGAGGAAAGATGGAAGGAGTTAGGTCTTTTCTCCCTGGAGAAGAGACTTCTCAGGTGAGAGACCTCATCACAGTATTCTGGTACTTAAAGGTACAATTGCATTGTGCATCACTTGGTTTGTATATTCCAATTCTTTTATTATTACTGTTGTCATTTTATTGTTGCTGCTATTATCATTATTATTTTCTTCCTTTCCGTTCTATGAAACATCTTATCTCACTCCACAAGTTTTACCTTTTTTTAACGCCATTCTCTCCCCCACCCACTGGGTGGGAGGTGATGTGAGTGAGTGGCTGTATGGTGCTTAGTTGC
>VYZV01011256.1:372358-397948 GCA_013401275.1 Pandion haliaetus | reverse complement strand
AAGGTCTTTTCCAACCTAAATGATTGTATGACTCTCCTCCAAGGCAGTGGGTGGATCTCCTCTCTGCACCCCTGCCCAGCTCCCCTCCTGCTGGGGCTCAGGGTAATGCTCTCTGCAGGACACATGCCTTCCCTCAGCATCCTCCAGTCCTGAAACGCAGGGGAAGTGCTCACTCGTCAGGGCTGTTGTCAGTGACTTGAGCTGGAGAGATGTTTTCCACAATTTTGAGGAGGGTTTTTTTCCATCAAAGTAATGTCCTGAGTTACATCAGCTAAAATGTTGTTCATGTCATTGTAGATCACTTTTTCCCCCGATTCATGCTGTCCTTCTTTTCCCCTTTTCTTCTTTCTCTTTCCTCTCACTCTAGCTTTATCTTCATCTTTATCATCTACCTTTTTCTTTCTTTTCCCTTTCTCTTTCTTCCTTCTTTTCATTCATTCTCTTTTTTTTCTTCCTTTCTCTTTGTCTCACTCTCCCTTTCTTTATCTTTTTCTCTCATGCATTTAGTCTCAAAGCATTTTTTTTTTTAAATAAAAAAAGAAATTAAGTGTTTCCATTGTGTATTTTGCCTCCTCTGCTGTTTCAAGGCTCACTAAATTTGCACATTTCCAGAACACCAAAGCTGCATTTCTACTGGGAGCAACAGGCACCCAAATGCCTGCAGGTACACATGCGCTTAAAGTCAAAGCCCCAGTTCTCCACTGACGGGGGATCATGGCCATTCCTGTTGCAGCAGGTGCCCTCCTGCCCTGGCTCGGCCCACATCTGTGGTCCCCTTCTACCTGCAGGATCACTGGCAAAGCCAAGAGCTAGTGGAGGGTGACCAGAGCAGAGCACAGCACAATTTTAATTCCTCCAACACTTCCCACAGGCCAATTTGGGCTGCAGGGCAGAGGTTTTGCCAAGTCTATGCATGTCCATAGGCCTTGGCTGCATTTTTGGTCTTGATGATTACTTTAATTCACAAGTGGTCCTAAGTGTATCGACCCCCTTGTGATTTTGATTACATGTTTGGTAGTGTCTGTGGTATGGCCTTTTTTTCTTAAAGATTCAATTTCAGAAATTCTCTGGTATGCACGAGGATTTCAGGAATTAGAGAAAAATGGGAAGGAGAAATCTTCCCACCCCCAGTGTTTCTAAATACTGAAGCTTCAAAAAATAGGACCCCCACCAAAAAAAAGTGGAAAAAAGGATTCAAAAGCTTCAAAACCACAAAAGGGAGATGAAAAATTCCATCTCTGTAGTTTTAGCCCTTGCAATTCTTCAAGTCAGTTTCATTGATGTGATGAGGTCCATTAATGATTTTCAGCACTTTGTACTGACAAAGCTGCTGCTGGACAACTTTATTAACAAAAAGCATATGCCTTCTCACACCTAAGCTTGTGGTTTGGCTTGAGAACTTTCCAGATGTTCAGCTTTGGTCTTCAGCAATTGTTTCTTTTACTGCATGAAAAAGGATTTTTCTCAAAGTGTTATTCCATTCTTAATCTCAAAACTAAAGGAAACAATTCTGCCTAACTTTTCCCAGAAATCTCCCTTCCAGGCTGAGCGCTGGAAGGGAGAGTTCATTCCCCCAAAAGGACTTGTCAAAAGCAGCAACAGCAAAAAAAAAAAAGAACAGAAGAAAGCATTTAATGCTGCTGTTCCCAAGCAACTTCTAGGCTAAGAGACCCCCACATTCAACTGCAGCCTTGTCTCAGGAGCAGAGCAGCAGTTCCAGGGATGAAAGAGCACTGAGATTTTTTTTGGGGAGGGATTTACGTAACTCACCAAATCTAACCAGGGTGTTCAAGTACATTATCACCAGGATCTCCATGGGCCTGAATGAACTCAGACTGACAGCATTAGGCTTGTTTAACACACAGGGCATGCAAGTCTTGGCATTTGCTAGCAAGTTACTGAGGCCTTAATTTAGGATGGTAATTAAGACCCCATGCAATTACTTCCTGTGGCACATGCCATGCTGCTGGCATACAGGATGGGCTCAGATACAGGATGATACAGGCACCAAATGCCGTGATTTGCCCATGATGATCTCCTATCCAGCCCCTGACCTCCTCTAAGCCTCCCTATTTACTCCAGCTCTGCAAGGGAAGGAGGGACCTGTTAATTTTATGCTCGTTCATCATCTTCAGCGTCATGTGTCCTCTCCCAAAATCAGCACAGCCAACGTGCTGAGTTATCCAGGGTTACAACACAGGCCCTCACCTGGTGAGTACTCCCTGACAGGACAGTGGCCTGCACTGTCACTTAGTTTGATGTCTGCACATGTATCCTGTCCCTTGTGCCTTCCCCAGCCCCTATCATGCCTGGACAACCAGCCCGGACATGTCTGTTCTCCAGCCCTTAGCTGCTGTAGGGAGAAAGAGGGAGCAATTACCTTTTCCCATGCAAATTATCGCCCTCTCCTTGCTCTGATTACTCCCCTGCTCCTTGTCTGTGCAAGCTGTGTGAGTAGCCCAAAACCAGAGCTGCTGCTTTCTTGGCTTTAAGTCTATGAAGACAGAACAGAAAAATACCATATAAGCAGCTGTGCTGGAGAGGAAGCCGCATGACATGTTGGTACAGCAGCGTCCGGCTGCCTGTGCTGACATCTGTCAGGCAGCCAACAAAAGGCATAAGCAAACACCAGGGCAGGTAGGAAAGACTGGAAGAAATCTAACAGCAAGGTGCAAACTTAACAGCAAAAATAATTGTCCTGGAGAAGCCAGGACCCCAGAGACACCAGGGATTTCCCTTCCCTCTGCATATGCCTCTCATTCTAAAAGTCAGTTTTTGTCTAATGGACCATGGACAAATGTTATTTTGCCATTTTTGAGTCATTGTTAGTCATATAAGTAGAAAAGAGCACTGATCGCTCAGGCTGTTTTTGCAGCTAGCAGTGGAGGACCCCAGTTGCACGTTAAGGCTCTTCTGCGTGGGCATCGCAGGGTTGTTTTCAGGGCAAAATGAAACAGGATCTGCAACATGACTTTGCGCGGGAAATGAGAATAAAAGGAGAAGCATTTTGCCTGCACTCCTGTCCCACACATAATTGCCGGGGGGGGTGGGGTGGGGGGGAAGCCAGGCAGCAAGTGGGTTGGGAAAAATAAAATTATGTGAAATGGCTGGGTGAGTCCAACTTGCCAGGGGAGCTGCACATGACAGTCCAAGAGACCACTGCACGGGCTCTGCCATGAAAAACTGACAGGCAAAAAGGAAGGTCCTTTAGTAGTGTATTTATTGGGAAAAGGTATTCCTTAAGCTGACTTTACTTGAGTTAATAAACCTAAACTGGTTAGTGCAGAGGGAGAAAATGCTATGGGTTTAACTTTTCCTCAAAATGTTTGTAAAATCCAAGGAAAGATAATTTGTGGCAGCAGGGCGAGGTGCTCTAAATTAACATTTCAGCAGTAGCTGTGGGCTGAGGAGGCAGGATGCTTAACATCTCTAAAAACCAAGCCTGATTTTGTAGGTTATTATGAGAGAAGCTGGATGTCTTCCTGTCCATTTTCATATATACACAGGGAACTTTGTAGCTGGAGAAACAACTTTGCAGACCGGAGAACATTTCCTGGTTGGGGAAAGGGCTGATTTATCAGTTTACTATTCTGCAAATCTTAAAATGGCTGTGAGAATACACTTTCAGCATTATATTTCCAGTGTGGTTTTGATTAATGATTTAGGGAACACGGCAGCTTCAGCAACACCACTGTCTTGATTCACTAGCAACGCTAATGGCAGCAGTGGAGGTTTCTGTAATGTTAATCCCGTTTAATGCCTTACACCTACTGGTAGCATTTGGGCAGACTCGCATCCCTCGACCTGCTCCCTGCTCTCTTGCTAACTGCCCAGCATGCAGTTGGGCTACTTCGTTGTAAGGTTGGAGGGCTTTGTATCACATTCCACAATCGGGACAGCTTCAGTGACAGCGTAGACCCAGCTGGGCTTGTCAGGTCATGCCTGAGCCGTCTCTCGTGGGCCTCTGCCTCTGCTCTCGCTCCCAGGTATTGGTCAAAACGTATCAGTACGGACCAGAGACCCCGCAGGCTGCTCTGGCATGGTGCTGGGACTGTGCGCTCACGTGGCAGATTGCCCCAGCAGGTAGCTCCCCTCCTGCCTGCTTCTGCTGGGCTGGAGCCATCTCTGGCACAAGAAGATTATCTCCAAAAATAGACTGAGGCACATAAAATCCAATACATCAATCTCCCCCACTCTTTGTTTAAGGGGTTTAAGCAAAGCAATGGGTCTTGGTTTCTTCACCCTATTTTTGTATAAATGGATGAATTGAGTATTGCTTTCATTCCTTGGCTCTCGAGGAGGCACATACCTTTCCTATGTATCACAGTCCTGGGGGCATTTATGAAGATAAAGCATTACCCCACCTTTGACAGTTTAATTTCTGCAGAAATCTCTTTTCCATTGGTTAAAGAGACAGGAACTGGAAAAAGCCTGGAGCTTTCAATGTGCTGGCTGAAGGCTGATACCAATGTAGAATATCCTGCTGGTTTTGTGGACTCCAGGTGAGACACTCCTGTTGGTCTGAATGAGAAAACTGCGTGGCAGCTGGAGTTACAGACCACAAACCAATTCCTCTTGGTGATTCAGCACCAAGCTCTTGGACAAATGACGACGTTGAGCAAGCATATCTCTTCCTCAGAGATATGATACCCTACAAACCCAGGGAGTGTTTTATTGTGCACTGTATTTATTCTGAATGAGGAATCAACAGGAGACATTGCCAAGCAATGTCACAGCTAAATATTTACAGTCACCTACCAGTGACACCCCACCCATCAAATGGTATCGACATGAGACTGAAATGAATGCAATATGCCAGGCAAAGTTGCCCAGCAAAAGCACGAGTAGGAGACAAGGGCTGCAGAATACTGAGGTAAAAATCTGTCCACTCGCTTCAAATGAAATAACTTAATTCTCTTCCAGCCCCTGTGCAAGCAAACAAAAGAGGTATCGGCAAGGCCACTGGGACATGTGAGACTGTTGGTGGCAGCTTCACCAAATCACTGAGGTACTAGTGGTTTTAGGCACTTAAAACTACCCTGTGATCCTACGGGGAATAAGCTCGGGGCAGCAGAAGCGTCAGATCCAGGAAAAGCTGGCCAAACGCCACAGGCAGCCCTAGAGACATGTCCTTTCAGAAAAACATCTGTATGAAGACAACCCTTCTCAGGAGCCACCCCTTGGAGATCTCGTCCTGCTTGGTCTGAGACAGCTACTGTATCCCAGGCAGCTCTGCCAGCAGCCAAGGCTGACATAGCGATGACTGGGAAACATTTCAGGAAAATTTAAAATGCCAGAAAAAGGGTAAAAGCTATTAAATGTAATCGCTGAGCTCTTTAAAACCACTCACAAAACAGTGCCAGATTCATCAAAATGCTTTTCAAAGTGGGAGCTGCAGGTTTGTAGCCATAAAGGTGCTGTAGTGTGGATGGTGCCGAGAACCCAGTATGGGCAGTGTGATAGGGAAAGGGCATTCAAAAGAGCTCCCAGGAGTCTGCAGCATAAACACCGCTGGCTGCAATGCCAAAGCTACTGAAGGGTTTTTTAACACATAAGCCAAGGAGATAACTCAGGAACTGTTTGACACCTGTTCTTAAGGGTTCAAAGTGAGTAATTTTTGAGCCAATGAAGACTGCTCTGTGGCTACCACACTCTCGCACCCCTTTTCGGCCAACAGCTGAAAAACCCTGACAGATTGGCATTTACACACCACAGTATTAACTTCACAAGTGCTTATGGAATCTACAGTCCTCCCAGTTCATGATGATTTGTCACTTCAAATTCTGGTGAGGTCACTCTACACCAGCCATTCAACATAAATTGTGGGATCCCTAGGGATTTCTTGGGACAAATTCCACTCTAGATGTCTCTTTTCTAGGTTAAATCTTGTAAACAAGTTGTTAGCAAGAAAGAACAGGCATGAATGTGTGTTTCACATGCAGCCTTATTCAGTCAATTTTAAAATGATCAAAGCTGAATATCCATGCAGTGGCCTTGTGGAGACTTTGTAGATGTCCTTCTCATCAGGAAGTGATTCCCCTGTTCATTCATCCCTAAAATCAGAATCCTTTTGGCATTCCAGTAAAGAAATGTGCGTTTTAGACACTGAAATCCACCCTTACATTGCGAAAAAAAAAAATCAACTCCAGGTCACTTAAGACTATTGAGAAACTTTGGTTGTTCCTCCCCTCTTGGTAGAAGTGTTTCTCCACCAATCTTCGGCCCTTTTTTCTCCTAGAAACACAAACCATGGAATAAAGAAGTTAAACGTGTGGTAAGATGTCTCCCAAACATTTCTTTGACAGAAGTTGTGGTAGGGCTAGATTATCTGATTAAATATTGACAGTCTAGAAGCCTCGACATTCTGAATTGTTACAACTTTGGTCAAAAGCAAACTCCCCACGGTTAAATAAAACAAAGCTTCAAGAACAGAAAGCAGGAAGTCCACTAAAACACAGCCTGCAGGTACATGTACCTGACAAAATGCAGAGCTGCTTGGTTTTGCTGGGAGCTCGTAAGGGCACTGAAGCAAAATGTGGGACCAAAGTACCAAAAGAAGCAGCCAGAGTGCTGAGGTGCTCAGAAACTGCTGGCTCACACTTACCTTTAGCATCCTGTCTCGCTCCCACTTGAAGAGGCCACAGGTACTGAAAGACAAAGATGGCAGGTGAGGATCACTGTGGTGTGCATTTGCTGCACAGTATGAGGGGGTCCAAAACCAGCGCCACACCTCCTCCACACTGCTTAGCACAAGGGCTAACATTCCTGTTTTATGACATGGTTATGTGACTCCCAACACGTTACTTGTGAATGGACAGTATAAATGCTCCAGTCACTATTTCACAAGGCTTATTTCTTACCTGCAGGGCTTTTTTGGGAGCCTGTCGAGGGAAATAGCTCGGTTTCCACAAGGACATTTGAAAAATCGTTTGATGGCATCATGCCACTGGTAGTCATGGTTATCCTGCACACATGTCTCCAGAGGCTTGAAATAGGTGTAATTACACTGTCAGGGAGGAGAAAGAGAGCTGTGAGCGATTCACCAGTGGGTGATACTGGTTCTGTGGGCTAGCAACAGCTGAACACTCAGAGGAAAGCATCTCTGTCTTCTCCCAGCCTGAGGAGCCCACCAGTTTGAGATCGTCACCCCAGGCTTTGTCACTGCTCCTTCTAATACCATCCTCCTCTCTTTGCCACCACCCTATGGCCCTGCTCCCAGCCCCTCATGGGGCACACAGTGGCCCTCTGTGCAGTCCCAAAATGGATAGGAAAGGAAAGGCAGCAGGAAAGCAAGTCCATCAGGGGCTAAAACTCTGGGAATGGGAGGTAACTCCTCCCTTCCTCTCGGCACAATGGGATAGTAATAAAGCTCCACCCCTCTTCCTGATGGTAAATTCCCTGGAAATGCAGACAGAGGAAACCCACTCAGTGTTATGCTTTGAAGGCACTTTGCTTTTTTTCGTGTAATATGTGGAACTGAGGGCCCTCAGGTACAAAGCACTTCAGGGAAGAAACTTATAAATACTTTCAGGACACCAACACCTAAGGAACGCACTGGCATAAACGTCAAGTTGAGATGGTCAGCACAGCACAGCACTAAAGCCTGCCTTTGCCAGTGTCTTCATGTGTCAGCCACTCAGTGCATGGGCTGCTCTCAGCAACAGGCATAAGGAATGAAACTGTCCCCATTTGATCCCTGCACTGGACTATGGCGAAGAGAGTGACAGATGGAAGTCTGCAGGATGGTCCAGCATCATTTTGTACAATCCATGTTCCACTCCACTGCTGTTCCCCTGGCTTGCCTTCACTCACCGTTTTACATGTCACAACTCGACATTTCACTTCTTTAATGCTCCTCATCTTCTCTTCCATTTCTTCCTTTTTCACCAGCGGCTGAAAGTATTGCTCCTGCAGTTCAGCCTCAGCCTGTGGGGGCACACAAAAAGGGTTGTGGGTAGACAAAGATGGGAGAAGCCACTCCATAAATAGCCTTAGGGCACATTACTACCAGGCCTGCTTGAAGTAGACTGCAGTCTGGGAGCCAGAGAAACCCTAAATATCTCTTGCTTCAAAAAATCCATACAGTGCATATGCTGTGCTTCACCAATACCAAAATGAGCCACCTCCGAGATGTACAAGTGGGAGGGTTTAACAACAGCATGTACTACTCACATACCTATGAGGACAGCGCACGGAGAAGTCAGGTAGGCAGATGTAATGAATGGAATTGGTTCCTAGCCAAAATATTACTTCTCAGAAGACCTTAAAACTACTAGGACTTCATACCAAGACAATGTGTCCAAGACAAGAGCACTGTGCCACTGGAGGTGCTGTATCCCTGGGAACATGCTCAGCAAAGACCATGATGGGAGAAACTCAAGCTCTTAGCTCTTCAGGGCAACTGCTGGCATTTCACAGGCTCCGCAACTTACATGAGTCTCAGATGAAGATGGCAGCTGTCTTTATGCGGCCAAGATGTCAAGAAATGAGGGACAAAATAGAGGCACATGGCTAATCTGGTTTTAAGGCAGAAGGATTTGTTTGATCATCCACTACTGAGGAAACTTCACTGATTCTTCCAAACACAGCAAAAAACCAATGGCAACTTGACCATACCATGGCTATGGCAATAATGCTGACTTCCAGGCACTGTGCCCTGTGTGCTCAGACACACCTGACCCTACTCGTCAGGACCATTTGGTCCTATGACATGTCTGGGTGCCTGCTTCTTGCTACAAATCATTATGAGGAGTCCAGACAGCTCCCTAGTTCTGAGCCCTCAGTCAAGGCTGGATTGAGGCCATACCTCTTTCAGGACATCTGTGTGCTTGGACTTGGCATTCAGGATTTTCTGAAACTCTTCTGACTCCAGATAGGCCAGCTGCTCACGCCGTTTCTTTTGGGCAGGCTCCAGTTCATCCATATCTAGGGAGACAAAAAGGCTCAGTCCTACAGCAACCGAGTTCAAAACAAGGTCGTGATCCCTAAGCATGATCACTGCAGGAGATTTTGGAAGTCTGAGGTCTCTCAGGCATATATTCAGGTCAAACAGCAGCCTTTCCTAGTTCAGGAGAACATGAAGTCAAGTTCAAATATGGCTTCAGAAAAAAATAAAAGCTTTTTTTTTTTTAAAAAAAAAAACATTGCATCTTCTCCCAAAGCACCGCACTAGGAATTTTCACACTACTCCCAGGGGAGCAAGCAGTGTTGCCTCCCTGACTGATGGAAAAGTTTTAAAGGGAATTAAGCAATTTATCCAAGATCACACAGTAAATCACCAGCAGCCAAACTCAAGTTCCCACAGAAAACTCAGATACCTTCCCAGGTGGGACTATTGGCTTCCCTTGGTTAAGTAAGCCATGCATTGCAGATGCTCAAGTGCTGGAAGAAAGGGAACAAAAATGAGGACAGGGAGCTATCAGAGATTACATCTCACAGTCTCTCCACAGGGTTAGAGATTGTTTAGCCTTTGCAACAAACCCTTTAAGTTCTAAACGGACCTAACTTGGCCTCTTTTTGGCACAGCAGTTAAGTCCTTAATGCAGCAACTAGTGCTCTGTTCAGCAGGACATAAGCATATTTTTTCTATTCTAGAAGCTAACATTACACACCATTCTCTGTTTCTGTACCTTGTGGCTGAGCAACATTTTTCTCAACTCTTCCAACAATTTCTAGGACATCATCAACATCAGCTTTTTTCCTCTTGACACTGTTTGGGTCAGTTTTAGCAAGAATCTGGCCTTTTGCTCGTAGTCGGTGTATTGCAGCCAGCTAGAAAACAGGAAAGAGCAGTGAATGTGTTGGCGACCAGTCTGGCTCCCATGTTCCTACTTCCAGAAGTAGCAGAGGAAGTCTGTCAAACTGAGGAGACAAGACCCTCTGGCCTGAGCATGGAGGTGGCCGAAGAGAGACCCAACAAATTCCCAGTGCTGCTGTACATCTAATTCACCACATCACCCAACCTCTTGTGACTTCCGAAACCATAAAATCACTCCTCCAGGTGTGTTACCAGGCTTGATATCTCTGCAGCTGTGCTTTAACTGCTTCACAAATCAGTAAGTTTTCCAGAGGAATCAAATCACTTGAGATTTCCACATAAATTGGTAATAATTGGGAACTAGTTGAAAATTGTATACAACTATTCCTTTCCATACTCCCAGAATTCCAAGACTCCTTCTTCCTTGCTGGAAGAGAAAAGTTTCTTTGACAAACATGTGAACAGATTTGTGCCAAGGAGAGATGCAGTCTGTTCTGGCTAGAAACCAAAATTATTCAAACTCACGGCACAACATAGCTAAACTAGTTTAGTTCACTGATGTTTACCTGGGAAACAGAAAACGCCCACAAAACACTGTACTAACAGTCCCAAAGAACAAACATGCACAGTTTAGTACTCCCGGGATTTCCAGCACAACTCCCCTGCCCCTTCCCAGCACTTAAGGATTTTCATGCTTGTAAAACAATCAATAGCAACAGGCCTTGCTCTCCTTTCTTCTGTAAACATCACTTCAGCACCTCCTATCCTGGTCCAGGACCTATCCACAATCTGATGCTTTAAAATGTCCCAAACCCCCAAAACACAAGAGCAAAAGAGCAGCCACTGGTGGACAAAGGAGCTCTGTCGACCTGCATGAAGAACAAGGTACAAGGACATCCACACAGCTCCTCCAAACTGCTCTCCAAAGGTAATTTGCCCAAGGGGTGACAGACTATGTCAGGTCATCAAGAACGGAGTCAGTTCTACTCAGAGAAGCTGCCAGCATGCATAAAGAAGTGTTTCTGCAGCAAAACGCTTAGCATCAGGTTCATGACTTATGAGATGCCCTATCTCCCCATCTCCTTTTCCCCAGTCCAATCCCAAGAGGCTGCTCTGTGCCCTGTCCATGCCCAATTAGCATTTGCTGAAATTGCCAGTTGTGTCAGTGGCTTCAGTGATGCTTGCCTTCAGAGAAGATCCAAGAGTGAGCTCATGAGCATCACACACATGAGACAGATCGCAACAACTTACTTCTGACCAATTCAGGTAGATTTTGAACAAGCAAGAGACACCAGCTCCAGTGGCCAAATGTCACACACACAGCCCCCTCTTTAGCAGCTGTTCCACTGCTCTGGAGGTTGACTACAGGCAAGATGGCAGCATGGACCTTGGTACTAACAGCAGTCAGGAACTGCAGGTTTCTTGTGTAATGTAATATAGACCAATCTGATCCCATAAATCAGAAACTTCACTAACACCAGAACTGAGCTGCCCTATATCTCACTGAAGACTCCTCTACTACCACAAAACAAACTTCCCTTAACCTCCATTTCTTAATACTTAGAAGATTCAAAGAGCTTTTACCTTTTTGGCTTCTGCCAAGCTGTCTAGCTTTGGTGTTGGAGGTGGAGACCCATCAAAGAAGAGGATATCTTCACCTTCTGAGAAGCCTGTGCCTAGTCTGGGCCTTTGAGGAGTTGACATTTTTGCAGCTTTGGGAAACTCTGCCCCAGGCACTGGGGAATGGAGAGAAGACTGTCTGGAGGAGGATGGCAAAGCAGGGCTGCCAGCTTTACTTGTGTTCTGGAGAAATCTAGTAAGACAAGATTAATCCATTGAAATAGGGACACAAGTCAAAGAGACAGAAAGGTTTAAGAAACAGATAGGAGTGGAAGGGATGCAGACTGTTTTTTCACTAATTGGCCTTTTATTGCTAGAAAATCATGCAGCAATTCAGGCATTCAGGAGAGGAAAACAAGACTGGTAAGGAATTCACTGGGGTGGCTAAAATTAAGAGTGACTTGAAGAAGTCACCAGAATGAGGGAATGACTAATTGTTTTCCAAAACAAAAAAAACAGAGAGAAGCATCAAATGAAGCTGGGAGGTAAGAGCTGAAAGCACAAAAATGGGCTTCTTTGCAGAACAGGTAGTTAAGCAGTGGGACCCCTTGTCACAGGAGTCACATAAATGCTTAGGTTTGCACAGGTCACGGTGAAGAGGTTGGACAGGTTCATGGGAAAAAAAAAATACCCTTCAGAGATATTGTGGCAGATAACACCCCTAGCTTGGAAAGTCCCTGAAATACTTAGTGTTGGAGGCTGGAAGAGCATTTGGGGGAAATACCATCATGATTGTACCTAGTCTTGTTATTCTCCTTCAGGTTCTGTTTTGGCTTCTGTTGAGCCTTTTCAGGCTACTTGGCTACATCAATCTCCATCTCACCCAGGGTGGCTCTTCTGTGTTTCTTCTTACATTTGTTAACAAGATATGCACAAAACACTTGGCAAATCTTAAAGTTCAAAAGACCCTTGCAAGCCAGCAATGAACAGAACCAGGACTCCTGACCCAGTTTCCTACTCTAATTAGCCTCTTCCCATCATGCCTTCCAGTTGCAGGGCACTGTGCTATAGCATTTGGTTCTCCACTGAATACTGGGGCATTTCTATTTAAAAGAAGTTTTAATAAAAACAGCAAAACACCTCCCCAGTTATACTTAGGGCCACAATAACAGAACCCTTCCTGTGAAAGTCAGTATGTATTACCGTCTCTGAATCTCTTCAGATCGCTTTCTTCTGGCCTCCAGCAATTCCTGTTTCTGTTGCTTGAGCAGTGCTGAAGCAGAGACAGACTGGAAATCGGCCCCTTGCTTCTTTTCCGCATCTGGGAAAAAACCAAACCAAAACAAAATAGAAAGCTGCTAATGTTTGCTCAGAAGGAAGTTGAGTGTCTTCAGGAGTGGGTTTTCCTTCAGGCAAAAGGACAATACCTGCTTTGGTCCAGTGTTTGCAGAGGTTTCGTGCTCCAAAAGTTGGCTGTGCCAGGAGTTCCTTGAATTCCTCAGAACATTGCATGGGTCTCTTTGCTGCACCTGGAGAAGAGGTAGAAATACAACAGATTTGGAGCCAGGAAGGGAAGCAGGCCTGGCTTTAGAGATGTAGAATAGTCTAGGTTGGAAGAAGTTGCTGCAGGCCACCTGAGTGAGCACCACCCCAAAGCAAGGTCAACTTCTACGTTTTATTTGGTTGCCCCAGAACGCATCACGAAGAGGTAGAGATTTCCACCCCTTCAGCAATTTCATCAGTCAGTCAGTTCCCCATCAGCCTTGGCTGTCTGTGGTTCTCCCACTGCTCCCATTTTTAGAATGCTTGAAAGCTGTGGCGGTGCTTTCTTCCCCCCCTCTGGGCTGATCTATGAACTCGGGAAGTCTTGCTAGGCCTTAGCATAAGTGTAATGAGTCGGGTGGTTAAGCATCCCTTGACGGTACCAGGAGCTCTCACACAGCTAAGACAGGGAGTCATGCTGACTGTTTCAAGGACTCCTGCTGCCTGGCAAAAACAAAAAGTAGAGATAACTAGTTCTTTCATAACAACCTTGAGACATCCCAGTCCTCCCCTGACAACCTTGGAGCATCCCGAATCTGAATCTTAAGTCATTCCCTGATGGCCTTGGAGCCTTCCTTCTCTGAATTGTAACTCATGTGAAATGGTACCAGCGCAGCTGGAATCCCAGTAATTTGCTGATGGCTAAAGCAAATCATCTCCCAAACCTATAAACAGTGGTACTAAGTGAGACCCTTTGAGCTCTCCTGGACCACAGCGAGCTGCAACCAGAAACTCTGAGTGGGACGCCTCTCAGAGCTCGCAAACTTTTCTGTTTGCGAAGATCAGAGGTCTGTCGTGGAAAGCCAACAAGACTTGGGCTGATACTCTCCACTCCTTGAGTCTCGACCCTTCGCCTGTTGAGAAAGATGTTGAAGCATTCGACGTGAATACTTTCACTGAACTCAAGTGGAATTTTTAACAGTATACCTCTGCTACTCACTTATGTATATCTCTTAGTGTCTTTGTGCATGTGTGTACTAACCTGAATATTCTATAGCAAGTATATTACAAATATTGCTTTTCAAATCTATGGTTAAATTAGTGTTGTGAACTTTATTCAACTGCAGATGAATCTCAGGCTGCTATTATACCCATAATCCCTTTAGATATAAACCGTTGACCAAGTCTGGGACTAGGAGTTGATCCAGCCACACCTAGACTCCGACAGAAGTTTAGAAAGCAAAGCAGTCTTCTCTGAACCTCGTGACTCAATGGGAGGGTCTCCCATACCCTTTTTACATTCCTGATCTTTGTACAAATCGCAAGAAATCAATTCTAACTCGATTTTTCTTTGTGTATTTCTCTTTTTTTAATCCTTATTGCATTTTAGGTCTCTCTATACCTAATTTTAGTCTGATTCTAACTTAATTTTCCCATGTACGTTTCATCTGTGTACTAAGTAATAGAATGAACTTTGCCATCAAATTCTGTGAAGTCACACTTTTATATAAATTCCTATTAAATCATTTTTCTTTTGCTAATACCGTTGAAAATGATTCTTTAAGTGGTCCAAACTACTCCATTTCATGACAAAAGCCCTGAAGCCACCACATCTTATCCTGGGAGAATTGAGAGCAGCTAAAAGCTAGAAACAGGACACATACTGTGTTGTGTGAAATGAAGGCAACTGAGGTAACATAAAGATGTAAAGAAGACATCTAAGTGGCATCTAGAGCACACAGTTTCAATGACCTGTCATCTGCTCTCCACTGAGCATAAAGAGGGTATAATATTAAGAGCTTTACAGAAACAAAATGGAGGCAGAGTAGATCAGTGACATCCCAAAGGCTATGGAAGGAACCTGCATTGAAGATCACAAAACAAAAGCACTAGAAACAGGCTGGGTACTCGGGGGGTCCCCTGCATTGCAGACCTGACTCTGATTTATACTTTTTATTCCTTGGAAGCTTTCAAGACTGACAGAAGTAATTTATTTTAATCAAATAAAATAAATTCTCTGGTTCAAAGTTCTTAAAACTTCCAATTCCCATTAATCTGGCAAAGACCTTCTGTCATTGTCCAAAGACAGAACAGGATACTTAATTTAGGGGCACTGATGAGAAAAAGATGCATGGAGCTACACAGTTGTTTAGTTACATTTGCCATGCAGCTGCTATCTCAAGAGGGAAGAGGAGTTTTGATCAATTGAGAAAGCAGCTTGCAAACTGCTATCTCTGTAGCAAACCAATTGACAGATTCCTTCAGTGAATAGCAGGGTCCTGGGACACATCTACACACCAAGCTGGAAATATCTGGAGGGTGAAGAGACTACATGGCTAGTTAGGTACCAATTTTCTGCCTGGTTTCCTGGACAATTGCATCAACTCCTCTCACAACCAGATTGGAGAGAGTGGTTTGAATCTTCCTTTTCGGCGCTGCAGCTGCTGCACTAGAAAGAGGAAACAAAACAAGAACATCAAAGTTTTCCCATGCTTAGAGCAAGGACAGGAGCTCAAACACTAGCCCAGTGCTACAACAAAACTCCAGCCATCCTAAAGGGTGCCTCTCTCCTCTCATCTGTCAGTCTTTGGGAAGGATTTGAATCTAAATCCAAATTGTAGCACAACGTTTAAGATCTCCCATTTCTCCCTTGAGATATGTATTTCCTATGTATTAAGAGAAAACTAAATGTAGGTAATGACTGAACTTTGCTCACAGTTTGTTCCAGGGATGGAGAGGAGGCTGGAATTACTTCATTACTGTGGAGTCACATCAGTTATCAGAGGGCAGTGGTAAAGGAATGAAAGCCATGTGCAAGCACAGGGCTTGATCCAGCTATGACTCAAGTCTTTCCACAGCTCTCTTCAGGGGATTTGGATGAAGGACCTGGCCCCTCCATGCTAGTTATGAGATGCATACTGATCTACTGATCTTGGTCACTTAATAATATGCAAGGTGTACTACTGTCTTCACAGCACAGTATTAATTTAGAGATAAACACACGCCTTAGCACACCTTAGTGCTGACTGTTATAATTTTCCTATCAAATAGCAGCTCTGTTACCCCATGGCACCAGGAGGATTACACCAAACGTGGGGCACTTATTCCTATTTGGTGAATGTCGTTAAGTCTAAGGGATCTCTAACTAAATACACCCCCTTAGAGATAGCTTCTAGGCTCACTTGTATATGGGAGGGAAATTCTTTTCAAAAGCAATGGAAATAAGTGGTTTATCTTACACTGAGGCTGCATATGCTGCTGAAGAGACACCTCCATAGTAAAACCCATCCTGACACAGCCTCTCCTTCAGACTGGGATTTTTCCGACCAACTTTTTTGGGAATGCGACCACCAGAGAAGGTGGACTGCAGATCTGCCCGCTTTGAGCTCAGCTTCTTGTACTGGGACTGTATGTGATACTGACAATATTCACAGTCGTTCTGAAAAGAAATGGGAGAAGCCTGTTGCAGAACACTAGCAATTACAATTTACTTCATTCCTCTCACCCACATGCATCCTTCTAAGGCTAAACTGAAGTAACATCTCTATTGTAGTACTCCAGCATTTGACCAACTCAGCAAACATATGCCGATACTCCAGCAATGAAAAGCAGAACTAAAATTGCCCATACTAATCACTAGAAAAAACCCCATGCATCAAGGAATTTTAAGGCTATTTCTTGGCTCAAGTCAACTGATGTCCGAGGTCCTCTTGCCTAGATTCTGTACTCTTGACTCTGAACTGTATGTAATTTTCTTACTGGTATGAACACAAAGGAAAACTTAACAGAGAACATGATATTTCATGCACTCATTTAAAACTAATTCATCTGTTTCAGTGTCAGTCGGAGGGAGTTTAGAACTGAAGATAGTGAGTTCGCCAGTCAGAGACAGCAGTGCCATAAATGCACTCACTCAGGGTGTTCTTTAACTTTTTATCAAAAAAAAACAACTCCATTCTTGTTGATATTCATCTGCCCCAGCTTTGTATAACTACAATTACCCCACAATCAAACATTTTTTGCCACTAATTAAACAGATAGACAATTCCTTCATGAGGTTCTGCCAGACAGCCTCCATCTACGGTTTGTTCCAGGTGGCACTGGAACATCTCACTGAGAGCCCTGTGCACAGGCATCTCCTGGAGTGGGTCTGCAATCACAGCCTTGTTTTGCTACAGGTACCTTCTGTATTTGTCTTCCTCCCACTCCACACACTTTGAGTTCCTCATTCCTTCATTTTCTCTCCTCCTTGTAACTGCTACCCTACTAACTATAACGCTTCCAACTTAGATAGGGTTCCTTTCAGGTATCTTAACATGACCATAGCCATGAGGTAACCTAGTCCTCAAATCCTTTAAACCAGTACAAGTCAGTACTGTCCCTAAAAGAAAATCCTAACACCTTTTTCCTGTCATCTCCAGTGCACCACTTTCAGGTATAAATATTCTGGCAGCTTGCGGGCACGCTGGACCAGGGAACTCATGGGGTTAAAACAATTTCTGAAAAACACAACCATTCCCAAGAAAAACCTCCTATTGTTTTACCTTGGATGAGTTCTCTGGTGCAGTGCATGGAAGCTTGCACCAGCACAAGGGAGAATGAAAGGGTGTGGAGATGGCAGCAGTCATGGGTCAAGACCATCTCTTTTCACTCCAGCACCAGCTTTGCATTTAGGGAACTACCATACTGTTGCTACAGTGCCATCACAGATGCAACAACTCTGGGTTTCATTTATCAGTTTCTCCACCCCCTTTAGTTAGTTACAAGTCAAGAACCAGAAACAAGTCAAAGAGTCAGAGCATCAGTACAAAATCAGCAGCCAGATTTTTACCAACAGCTTAAGGATGTCCTAACTACTGAGATACAGACCAGGTTCACAATCTGTGCACAAGGATCACCGTTCTTCTTCCTGGCTTTGCAGGTGCCCATGTCCAGAGCTTCACCCATGAGGAGGATCTTCTGGGGATGGTCAACAGACAAACAGATCTAGAAAGAAATCAGAACATGCCTTGAGGAGGACTAGATGGGCTTCTCTCTAGATGTCACTGGTTTGGCTCTGGTCCAGTTTGGTACCTCTAGTATTAACAATGCAGTTTTAAAATTCAGGCCTAGTTTAAGAAAGCCACATGTCCTGCTCAGATTGAGTACAACCACTTGGCTCTGACACCATCATGGCAACCACATTTGGCAGTGGATGGAAAGAGGAGATGTACTAGAGCTCTGTCCCCCGCCGTATGTCTAGGTTGAATCAAAAGTGACTCCTGTGCAAGAAGAGTGTCTACTTCACACAACCAAAGATACTAGGAATTGTGTCTGTAGGTAAGAAACACTTTGAGAAGTCAGTTTTAATGTAGTTCTAAATGTGTACATTTTAGCTAAGAAGAGCCATTCTTAACAGTTAAATACAGCCCTTACATTAAATCTGGTATGCCTTTCTACTCACCAACAGGACTTTCTACTGCTTATTTATGTTAATTTAAGCAATTATATAGCTTAATAGACCATTAATGAGGTTCTTAGTTTTTGCATTAGGAGAATTTAAAATGCTAAACACTACATCACCAGCTACTAGATTGAAATTCCCCTTGACAGAAGTCAGTAAAAATGGTTTCCATTCCAGTACAATTAAAAAGATATTTAAAAAAATTAATTCATTAGCAAAATGAAGCCACCTTAAATATTTTGATACATACAGAAAAGTAATTCATTGTGTTCTGCATTTCGAAGTAATTGACTAAACAAGCAAACTACTATCTATCAGCTTACTACACATAATACATCATTTGTTTAATAAATCAAATACTCCTTCTTCTCAGTCATGGAATCAGGAAACATTTTGCAATCATATCTCATGCTTAAATTAGAAGAGAGAAATGAGTTTCCCCACCTTTTTCGGCTTTGAGAGACCTCTAGGCTGAAATAGGCATTGCACTGAAGTAGCTGAATAATCTGAAATGAAAATACACTCCCTACATCTGTGGAAGAGCTGACTGCTACTGAGAGCAGATTAAACACTTGAATAAACTCTGGTTTAGACGCTTAATAGGACTTCTTGAAGTTCAGTCTTACAGAAGACTAGGAGCAAATACACAGCACACGTACCTGAATGCAATTCAAACTGTTTAGGCAGACTGCTGTAATTTCAGCCTTAACGTGTTATAAAGCTAAATCTCAAGCAGATACGAAAAAATTCAGCTATGGGTTTTTATCTACAGCTGATGGGCAAGTGAAAAATCCTCTCACCTCATCTGAGCCTTCTTTAGGTTTCATAGGATTAGCATTGAGCAGCCCAATGACTGTGCCTTGGTCTGTCTTCCAGTGCTCTTTGTGGACATCACCAAACAAGAAGAGTGAGACACACTGATTGAGATCCCGTAGGTCATTCAGCCGCCAGATACTGAAGGTTCTGCCCTGGAACAGACAATCACTTCCTTTTCAGCTCTCACTATAGGGACACTGACTGCATCCCCTCTTGCTGTTGCTTTTAAAGAGTTAATCTGATTTATTCCCCCTTGGGTTTCCTGATTTAGAAAAGCACAATTCGTAACCTCAGTAGAGGTTAGATACAATATCTCCAGCCATGCCACACAGCCAATTCTGGGATTCTTAAAGGCCAAGATAGCACAATAATACTGCTAATACCAATCTTCCTGATATTAAAGCTGGACAGCACTCTTGCTTGCTGAATAAAAAGGTTTTTACCTCACTGAACAAATAAAACCAAGGTATATCCAGATCTCTGTTTCATCAATGACTTTCTATAGGACATGTACATCATCTAGGACAGAATGGCCTCCAGGGAAATGATAGAAGCAGAATGTGTTGGCACATTTAAAACAAGAGAGCTGTCTAGAAAGAGTGAGAGTCACAGACCTTTTTTTGGCACTGGCATTTAACATGTAACAGTGGATGAACAGATTTCAGACAGATGGATGCTATGGTTACATTAGTCAATGCCACTGTCTGGGACAGTTGCACCAGGTAAGCTAAGGACTTACCCTGAAGACTAAAAGCAGCACTACTGCATGAAACGAGACAAGCCAAGATCTTTAACATAGTAGCTTTTCATTAACTATGTGGAGTTGGCTGATTAAGTTGAAGACCTAATTAGTTTCTCAGGAAAGACAACCAGCATTTCACTTGAACTGAGCAAGGGATACAATGAAGTTACTTACATTATTTGTGCTCTGAGGAGTGACCTTCTTCACTATGACTCCAAATGTTACCCAGTCTATTTCCTCCAGATTCTCTGTAGCAAGTTTGCTCTTCAGCTGGGACAGTCGGATGAGCTTCCGGTTAGCCATTTTCCTGTCCATTTCAGCTGAAGACACCCGGGGTTTTCTAGATCAAGCAAAAGCATATAAAAGAGAAAATCCATTGGCATAAATGGACAATCAGAACCATCCAGCATTCTCCTGGGGAGACTATGTCTTACTGCAAAATACCTCAGTGCCTTGTTTCACCCTGAGTTCACTTGAAACAAAACCCCTCAGGACACAGTATGAATATCAGAAAGCTACTGATTATGCTGGGTTTTTGTCCAAATAGCTGCACTGCAACTAGTCCTGAGCCTGCATTAACTCCCCTCATTTCAGGAAGGACTGAGTATCAGGAGTATCTGAGAAAGGTTTGGAAATCCAGCATGGTTTCTGGCGAGGAAAGACACCATGAGTATTCAGAGACCTCTTGTGGCCACATCGAGTATGGGGATCACGAGTATCTTCTCAGGCTTCTTGGTGCAGAGCAAAATCTGCTCAACTGGAGCACAATCAGGCTTTGCACATGCCCACTGCTTCCCTCCTTCACCACGAGGACATCCCAGGGAAGGCAGTGCTAATAAAATGATAGCTTTTTTTGTTAGAAAAGAGCAAAGGTGAAAATAGAAGTGTGGTAATAAGCCAAAAGTCAATGTTACCTATATACCAATCAAACAGCCAACACTGTGGCTTTGTGTTACATCCCTTAATGACAATTGGCTATCTGACATGGTTAAATGATGTGTATATAGCAAATCAGAAATCCAGTCCTCTGCTCACTACTTGTGTGACTAGCATCACAGGACACTGGACAGATTGTGCTTTCTCTCTCATTACTGGAGGGTGATGACCTCAGGCAGAGCTCAGTGCTGGGCTGCTGACCTTAATCTCAGTCCCGAGAAGGTTTCCACAGACACTGGCTGAGTTGTTGCACTGGAGCATGCAGGCATGTGAGGAGTCTTCTCTCTGGTCACCTTATTGGGTGTGTTCCCTGCGGCAGACTTGAGAGGCTGGAATGCCAGACTGAGGACTTGCCGAGGAGGAGGAGTCTTGTTCTCTTCAGCAGGAAAAAAAGGCAAGAAAGAAATCTTGATAATGAAAGAAAACTTCCAAATAAAAACACTAACTTACACCTGACCAGAGACAGCAGTCTATATAACACACTTGAGAACAAGGTGTAAAACTGTCTTACCTGTCCAGACTGGTCTCCCAGTCAGGTAGGAACTAACTGACAGCTTCAGATCAGTCACATGTAACTCAGACAATGAGTTCTGCCTGCTGAGGAGCTTCCCAGAGCAACTCTCATTTTCCAGGCAAGCTAAATTGTAGGTTTAACAGATGCAAGCCAGACTGCTATCTGTGTCCAAGTTAATCATAGCAGTACAGAGCATAGCACCCATTGCAAAGAATACAGTAATTAACTCTGTAATAAGCTCCATTCTGCTGTGACCAGACTGCCACTGGTGCACTGACTAGTGTAAAACTATCCTGATGTGTCTACACTGCTGCTGTGAACTAGATAGGCACTCGACAAAAGCCCAGTGTGTTTCAGTGAAAGGCAGACTAAGAATGGTACCTGCTGAGGATGCTTTTGATTTCTGGGTTCCTCGTTTGGCTGGCGGTAAAGGACTGCCCAGCTGGGCCGAGAAACATGGTGACTCTTGCAGCTTCTGAACTTTCCTTTCCTTTAAGGGTGGACAGGGAGATTTACCTGGCCAAGAAAACAAAAAAATATTTAAGAGATCTCAGGATCTGGGCTCAAACACTAAGAACTGCTCCAAAATAAGTAATTCCCTGAATAACAAGCCCAAGTCACAGTCCCACATGGAAACCCTTCAGCTAAGTTGCCAGCATCTGAAATATAACAGCTGGAAATGCCCCAGTGACGACCTAAAACTCTGGATGTCACTGAAACCACAAAGCTCTGGAAAGTAGGAACATCCCCTTGCTTTTCAATTTTCCAATATAATTTTGTTACTACACCCAATGTGCTACAGCAACATAGCTGTATTTTCTGGGTGTACCGACATCTGCCAGTAAGAAGGGACACTTCCAGCAGAAGACTCTAGAGCACTTCAGTCATGAAAGCTGCCCCATGTAGAATCAACCCATGATGCAGGTACCAAAACTGTAGCTCATTGATTTAGTCTGTAGCTGCAGGAAACAACCTGCATGGGAACACACCAGACCACCATTCCTCCTTGCTACTCCGTGCCCATTTTAGGATTATCTGGAGTCTTGCCTATAAATTGCATGTTGGTAGGCCAACAAATCATAAACCCATTTAATTAGTCTCATTACCAGGGGTTTTCTTCTCAGGGCCTGAACTGGATTGTTGCCCAATAGCAGTCTTTTGCAACTGCTCCTGTAATGTCTTCATCTGTTCTTGCAATTTTCTCAGCTCAGCTAGGAAAGAGAGGAGAAGAAAAAGGATAATAATGAAGACAGCAGGAAGCCACTGCAAAGAGGGATTTATGAGATCCCTGGAAGTCTGGCAGTTTTACTACATCATAGGAACTTAGAAAACAAAGACTAGAGCCACAATACAGATTCACTTGAGTCTACATAGCTCACAGTTAAGGGACACTTTTCCATACAGCCTGGGGCTGACTTCTCTCATATAAATATTTTACTTGACCATGGTATGTTCCTTGCCATGTTGCATGTATCTTTCCTACTGAACATAAGACAATTTAAATGGCTGATGATTGCACTCCTTAACATAAAGAAATGCTTCCGATGTAATGAAATATCTGGCCTGGACACAGGAAAGCTCAGTGGCCAGCTCTGCTTCCACACTGACTGATATGGCAGAACCTCCTGCCAGTAAGTCCTGAGGGGGAAGGGAATGCTGTGCTGGTGAAAGATAACAGGATGACAGCCCTGAAGACTGAAGGAATATTGCTCTTCATCAGGCAAGGCACAGGTACATAGGCAACCTTCTCTGTCCTGCTCAGCAGAGCTAGTTTAGTCTCCCTGGCTAAATTCAGCCCTCTGACTTTCTTCTGGGAAAATAGGTTTGGTGAGTTTGACCACTGAGCACTGAAAACTGGACTTAGAAACTTTCACAGGGACTTTCCATATTCCCCCTCTGGGCACCATCCTAAGGTGAGAAGCAGCAGACCCTACCTTCTGCCCAGTAGCTCTCTAGAAACAAGATATATATCACAAATCAGATAAAAGATGCTGTTACAGAAACCTTGCAGTTCTTGGTTGGTCTTCTCTTTTGCCTGACTGGGAGCTGAAGTGGGGACAGTTTCTTCTGCCTCCTCCTCTTCCAGCAGGTCATCCACATCTCCAAACAGCGTAGCCAGGTTCTCCTTCTGCTCATCAGTCATGCTGTCCTCAGCATCAACCTCCTCAGTGTAGGATGCATCATCTTCTGCATCGAAGAGCTCATCGTATTCATCTGGTTCTCCCCTCTCATCTTCTGGGGCATCTTCTTCCCCAGGAGAGTTCTTCTCCTCAGTTGCCTCACTTTCTTCCAGAAGGGAGGCCAAGAGATCCAAGTCATCATCAGCTAAGGCAAAAATTAAACTCAGCATTATTTCCATCCAGTTAGAGGAAAGCTGCCATGGAATAAAACATCCAAGATACTCTAATCACAAGCTAATGACAACCAAAACTAAATTGGAGCAGCTAGTGGCATTTTTAAAAAACTACTTCCACTTCAGCTAAAGGAATACAGAGCAGCTTCCTGCAATGAGGATGGCAATGTGGGTGCAGATACTCTCAGCTTGCGATCCAGGCTGGCTGGTAGGCAGAAAACTTGCAGGCTACTTAGTGCTGCCTTTTCCTCCTATGCAACTGCTTGCACAATAGCTGCTGTTACAAAGAAAAGCCTTGGGACCTGCAAAGGTGTAGCCAGGAGCTCTACGGACACTTATGGGGCTTTTGTCCATGGAAGGTGAAGAGGAAGATGCAAGGCAGGCAAGAAACCATATTCTCAGATATGGTTTGCTCAAGGATGAGAATAGAGAGCAAAGAAATATGGACCAAAGGGACAAATAATGGAAAAAAGAAAATCGAGTACAGAGAGAGGAATGGGACAGACAAGCAGAACTGAAGTTCAGAACAAAACAAGAAATTTATTTAGCCTTTGCTGCTGAAGAAAACACAAAGCCAGGGAAGGGACAGAGCAGCCTCACAGAAAGGTGACAACAATGAAAGTAAGGGGCAACCTCAAAGGCCTCCTCAAGTGAAGTCGGTGCAACATAATTTCCTTTGCTAAAAGGTTTACCAAGCTTTCTGAACACTTGAACTTATTAACTAACATACTGGTCAGAAGACAGCTTTCCTACTGAAAGTAAAAGAGTACTTTCCCCCTTACCGTCCATGATTTCACCAGGATTTCTTCAAGAGCCCCTCAAGATAAAAAATTCTCTGTTATGGGAAGAACAACATTGATAGTGTTAAAATGGCTATAGCTTAACTAGAAATACATGTTGTGTTAAAGCTCCTTATCTGATGATTTGTAAACCACCAGCTTGTTTTTGTTTACAGCTGCGGTGGAGGACTCTGCTAAATTTAAAATCCCTACATACATTGGTAGGGATATGCTGAACTCACTGCAGCATAAGGGCATTACTTCTAGAAAAAAGCCCTAAGAGACACAGATTTTAAGAAATACCTACCATGTTCTCCTAGTAATAACCATTTCCATCTCATCAGTCCCACACCATAAGTATAATTAGCATTTAAGTAAAGCAAATCTTCCAAAAAGGATTCAGTCTTCATTTGAAATTGGAAGAAGGTAGGAGGATTTCACTCTCTCCTCACAACACAGTTCTTATTCTTAAAAGCATACGTTCCACATATCTCGCAGCTTCTCCACAGAAACAAGTCCATGAAATATAATCAGCACAGGCAGACATAAATGGTAAGGGGAAGACTGGATAACAAGAAGAGAAATCCACTGGGGATGGATTACTCACAAACCCAAACTCTAACTCTGTGCTTACAGGTTTTCCGGCTGCAAGGACTTTTGTTTCACCCATAAACTCCACTTTCAACATTTCTTTCTTTTCTCTTGCTCCAGAATATTAATTTTCAGCAAAGAACAGAACAAAACTCAAGAGCATACAGGAGCAGGCGTGGCTAGTGACCACCACACGGCCGCGGGCTCCCGCGGTTGTGCAAGTGACACTGGCCCAGGGATCCACCCTGCTGCCGACCGGGTCCTGCCAGGGCCCACCCGGGGGGCCGCGGCGGGTCCCCCCGGCATCTCCCCCTGCCTCTCTCGTAACGGCCAGCCCTGGGCTACCGAGGCCCGGCAGAGCTCGGCTATGCCGTGCCCGCTACCTCCCCTCTCCCCACGGACCACAGCAGCCGCAGGATCGCCATTCCCGCTCCCAGTGGATCCCAGGGATCCCCCACACACACCTCGGGATCCTCCTTCCCCTTACGGCTCCCCTCCCCGCTCGGCCGCCTCCCCCACCCAGGGGAACCCCGATCTCCTCCAGAGCTTCCCCGTGGATCTCCGATCCCTCATCCCAGCCTCTACCCTCCCCGAGGATGGCTTTCTGGGCTCCCCCC
>VYZV01011256.1:346793-372318 GCA_013401275.1 Pandion haliaetus | reverse complement strand
GGCCCCCGCCCCGTCCCGCGCATGCGCGGGCGCAGCTCATGGGTGCGCGCGGGCGCAGCTCATGGGTGCGCGCGGCCGCGGCGGCGGCGCGCGCGCCCCTGCCGTCGTTATAGTCCTGGCAGCAGGTGGCGCCGGCCAGCGCCATCTTGGTTGCGGGAGATCGGCGAGGGGGTGTGCTGATTCCGGATGGGGTTTGGGTCAAGGGGGGAGGCGGTGGCGGCGTAGGGAAGAGCTGCTGCGCAGAGCGAGGTTATGGGTATGAGGATGAGGATGACGATGTCATGCCGTTGTTACACGCTTCGGTGGAGCTGCGTGAGGTGGTGTGGCCTGCCCTCAGGGGCAGCAGTGTGGTGTGAGGCCTGGGTCCACAGAGTGCTGGGTTGGCCTTGGGTGAGCCTGCCTTAGCTGTGCATACCTGCCAGTGTCTGGTCAGAGTGGCCTCCGGGAGTGGGTACAGCAGGTGCTGTAGTCTCTGAATAACCTAAATAATCTCAGCACTTGTGTTAAGCTGGCAAATTCAAACCCAGGTATTGTCATGTGCAGTTCATAGGATTTTGCAGTCCAGTTCTGTATTTCTTTGGTACAAGCAATTATGATTCTGTGAAAAATAATATTTCTGAATATGTACAAACTCACTGCTCTAGTTCCTTTCCCCTTGCATCAATTATATGCAGAAATTGCCCCCAAATTGCCCTTGAAACAGAAGGGTTTGAGCTTGGATCCCAAGGCTCTTGCACTAAATCCACCCTGCAAGATGGTACACAAAGGAAGAGAGGATGTCCCTGGTATTTAAAGGCCAGCGGTACTAGTACTGGGTTAGGCAAGATAAATTGAGGACAAATTCTGTGGCAGCTGAAGGCAAGAATTTCCAGCAGGTGGCAGGAAAAAACTCAAAGAGAGGTGCTTCGCTGAGCAGTTGAAATGCTCTGCTGAATAGTTGTCAACCAAGCTGTCCAGTGTGTGTCGTGTTAGACTCCCTTGTTTTCAGGTTTTCTCCTGAAAACCACATGCCTAGCCCAGGCGTGCTGGGCTAACTCATTCTGGATGTGCCCACCTGTGTGGTGCTCATGCAAAGGTGTTTCAGGGGAGACAGAGCAATGAATAACAACAGGACCTGGGGAGGAGTGTGTGGGTGCTGAGGGTCTGAGGAAGCTCCTTTGTATTGCTGCTCATCCACAATGGAAATGGGGAAACACCTTGTGCCCCATCTTGGCATGGGTGCAAAATCATGGGCAGGTATCGGGACACTGTGTTTTTCATATTTTCCCTCCCTCTGGCTGCTAATTGCTAGTGTGACCCAGGCTAATCAAGGAGCATCACCAAGTTCCCCTACTCTCCATCTAACTGGAGTGATGATGGCTTGCCTGCTCCTGTGACGTGAAGTCTGCAGATCCAGAGATACCTTCCTGCTCACAAATCTCAAGCCCACCCCACAGGACTGTTCTGGCCCCTTCCCAGTCTGGAATTTAAATCTGAAGTGGAATGAAATGCTTCTGGCTCGTGTTCCACATCAAATCAGGGTACTGATCATGGGACATGCTGCTACACCAGGAACGTCCTGTGTTAGAGATACGGGGACAAGTAGTATTTCATGGACATGTAGCATCTTGTCACTTTAAAACACAAATACATTTTATCTTATCTTTCATCTTAAGGGAAAACAAAGGGGATGTACTCTTAAACCTGTGCTAATCAGCATCTGCTGGCTGTCATGATAGCACATCTGTCCTCTGGACTGCAGTTAATGGTGACAGACGAATAATCCTCCTTGTTGTATGAACAGGTTTCAGTGTATTGTGGTTTTATTCTTTGCAGTTCCTTGTCCCTCCTGATTTGCACTATTATACCTAGTGTCTTATCTATCTATGAAGACCTACTTCAGCTAATGCCTGTCTTCCTGTTAGTATTCCTGTGCTTAGATCCATTCTCTTTCTGATGCCTCTTAAAATGATTAATTTTGATATGACGGATGCACGAGTAATTCCTTCTTTGGCCTTTCACATTGATTTTCTGTGTTTTCATTAAGGTTAATGCTCCTCAGATGAAATCAGCTCTATTATCATTCTGTTAGTTTGATTTTGGCCTAGTAGTGCTTCCATCAGATTTAGATCATTGCAGAATCCATAACTATCACAAAGCTCCCGTAATAAAATTGGATTCAGGGAAAAAAAGCCCATAAATCCTACTGTCGCAAGGAACCAATTAAAAGCCAATAAGAGATTGCATCTGCTGGGAGTACTTGTAGTTGATGGAGAAGGTTGCAACCAAGCTGATGAATACCTCTTCACAACAGATTTCAGTTAGCTCTTGTGTTACCTCAAATTATGGATGAAGCTGTGTGAGAACACGAGCTGTAGCTAACAGAAAACAAGAATCCAGAATCTACAAGAGATAATTAGAACAACAGTGACAACCAGCAAATTAAAAGCAACTCCTCACTTTAATTACAGGGACAAAAAAGGGATTGTTTCTCCTGGCATTGGTAGCTGAGGACTCACTGACAGCATGACATGAAATATACACTGAAGCAAGATTTTCTTTGGCCTAAGAAATATCTACAGGTAATTTTCTTGTGTACATTTTAAGAATATTCATCTGCTGAGAGTGAAACATAAATCTTATGCTATTGAGGCTTTTGTTTTGAATTATCAGCTCTAGAATAGTTTCTGTTTCAGGCTTGAAGCAAAATATTGAGTAAAATACTAAGTCACCAAACTTTTTATTTCTAATTCCACTATTGATCTGCTCAGTGTGTTTTCCCCTCTGTGATTTGGATCTTCATCCACAGGACAATTTGGAGAAGCCAAAGAAGTAGGTTGACAGGAGAATTTGTCACGTACAAGTACAAAATATCTGCTATAACTCTGCCAATTCAGTTGTGGTATCCAAGATCCCTAAGGCTTTCTCCTACAGAGTTGTTCCATTCTCCTTAGCTCAACATCACAAGATGACATAAGCTATATATATAAATTTCACTGCACAAGAATCTCTCTCACAGGTTGTACCATCCTTTTAAATGTTCAGAACTTCAGAGTACAGAAGTGTGTTGATCAGCCATGTGTGACCTGATCTTTACCTTCATTTGGAAGAAACGCATTCCTGCCCCCATACCTGAAAAGCTGTGCTGCTCTCCATTAGCCATCACTGATGGACAGCACTAATGCTTGGGCTTGGTACCACAGCTTGACTTCTTTTCCTTGAGAATGGTCTGCATGACCTTGTCTGAAGCTGGGGGCCCAGTGGAGTTTTCCACGTACCCTGTTATGCTAGAACAGCATCCCCAAAGCAGAACCCCTCTTCCAGGTGCATGAATATGCCTTTTCTCCTCACCAGTCAAAGCACTGAGCTGGGATCTTCTCATAGACCCTGTGAGCACAGTGGAGAGAGGACAAACAATGACAAAAATGGATGCTTCTTTTAGCTAATCTTTTTTAAAATTGGAATCCCGTGTTTCTGGAAGTGAAACACCTCCATGAAAAAAGTCAGCAGTAAAGGCCATGGACCAGTTGCTGTTGGTTGTAGAGTAGTCTCATATTTCTAACGGACAGATGACACAGCTCTAAAGCCACGTCAGTGAGGGTGAGCACATGGCTACTTCACATATGCAACACTCCAGTGAGGGTGTCAAGTGTGTGAGGAGACATGTTTGAACACTAGGTCGTGGCTCCCTGGTGTAGTGCCTGTGGGGAAGAGACTGTCCTTTTGTAGCTCAGCAGTGACAATTGCTTTCTCCATTTCTGGTGTATGTGGAAACTGAGAAACGCCAGATCTTAAGACTAAAATCATTGCTATTGTAGTCATATCATAATGTGTCCTGATACTTAAGACCTTTCAATATATATTCTGACTGAATTGTATTATGTGATTATCTGCATAACAGGTATGGAAGTAGCTGTTACTTTTCAAATGAAGAAAAAATGGCATTGATGGAGAACTGTTAAGTCCTGAACTCACCTCACTCTGTCCCACCTCCTTTGTCCCTCCCCTGATTTACTAAATCTAATGCTATTTCCCATAACTCCTGCAATAGGGCACAGTAAATACTGTCATCATAGCTGTCAGTTTCTGTTTAGGAATTCCCACTTTGGACTACTTGAGGCTTGCCTGGTAAATAATTAAGGTTACAATGGTCTTTTACCCTGATTTAGTATGTTCTGAGTAGAATACATGCCCTTTTTATTAAACTTTTAAACTGTTTTATGCTGAAAAGCTAGCATTTTGATCAGACTGTGCAGTAGTAGCAGTTTATGATGACTGTAGCACTATGCTAATGAAGCTGGACACCTGAAGGAAGTCAGTCACTTTCACTCACGCTAGTTCTGTGGGAAGCTTATGGTCCACAGAGTCCTTCAGGGGGATTTTAGGTGTCTCTACAAAAGACATTTCCCTCACCTTTTTCCTTCTGCTCATTTCTTTCTGCATTAGGAATATGCAATTGCCTAAAATCCAGTGACACAAATTCCTGCTTGCTTGCCTTTATTCTGAGTAACTTTTTAACCAATGAGTCCCTCAGATAAGCATACCCAATGATTAGAGTAAGGTTTGGGGATCAGAGCACCCTGCCTTTTGTCAAAGCCAGCTGTACAAGCAAAAACTAATTACAATTGCATTTTGTTATAGTTTGCCCTTTACATAAACCTACTCCACTGTGAGATGCTTTAGTTATAAATGCAGTTTCTCTTGCATTTTATCTTCTAGAGATCCAAGCATTTCTACAGAACACAGTGCCTGTGTATGAAGGAGGATTCAGGCTTCCTAACTCTGGCAACCCAACACCTCTGAGACCAGCGCACTGTAATGTCAAATCAGGAAACATTCAGGCTTATTATAATATGAACTTTGAAGTAGAAGGGTGAGCCAAGAAGTAATAAAATTATATTAAAAATAAAATATTGAACTTTCATATTCAGGTCGTGTGATCATCCCACCCTGCTCCTTCTGAACACCAGCTCACAATTCTGGCAATCAGAATGAAGTGGACTGGGCACAAACGAACCTTGCTGGTGTGTCTCAGGAAGCCTAACAGACCCACCGCAGGACAAGATGGCACAGATTTAGCTACTGGATTGTAACGAGTCCTGGCATATTTGCTTCCAGAAATTCAGTTTTGAACAGTGAAGGAAAAAAATAAAAATCTTTCCCTACATCACGGTTGGCAGATCAGTCCAAAATGACTTGGAGGCTTCCTTCCAACTGGGCAGTGCTAAAGTGAGCAACATTTTTCTTTCTTCAGCAGGAAGATGATGCCATAATGAGGCACCACTTTGGCTGAAGGTTTTCATGCATCTCTTTACTTCCCTTCCCTGCCAGTTTCCAACAGTGCAAATGTTAGCTGTTTGCAAAAGACGTGAAACTCCTCATTTGCATGGATCCCAGCAAGTTGCTCAAGTTGTTTTCTGCTGTTCATGCTGGTTCATATGCTGTTAAGAGTTGTGTATTTTCCTCCCTTATGCAATGGCAAGTTGAGAACTGTTTTTCTGTTGAGATAAAAACACCAGAGAGGACAAGAAGATGACTAATACACTATGGTTCTTTCTACATGAGCTTTTCAGCCATAGGTAGTTGCATTCCTGTTTCAGCCTCCAAAGTATTCACAGGCATAGGTAATTTTATACTTGCAATAGATTTATTTTGAGATGTGAAAATCCATTATACTCCCCTTTTTAAATTAGGTTACATCCATCTCAGTGCTTTCTAGCACAATACTGTACAGGTTCAAATGAATTTATTATAATAAAGAAGAATCAAGACAACACCTTATGAAGGAACAGTTCTATAAAACCAAGTGACTTGGGTACACCAGGAGCTACATACATCAGACCTAAATGATCTGTTTTAAACCTTACCCACATCTGGCTAAAGCAAGAAGTTACATAAGCCATCAAAAATTTAATATCAGATTAGTATGGTCACAAAGGCAGCAATAAAACTGCAATCTAGAGAAAGAGCGGGGTTCATTTCAAGTGCTCGATGAATACAGCACTACTCCATTTTGCTGAAAGCTTCTCAAACAGCTTTTTTAATGTATTAGTTTCCTGATACATAGTATATGAGAGATGAAGTATTTACAGGCTCACAGTACTTTTAATTGATCAGCATATATCCTATCTCCCTTCTGACCTCAGTGATTCAGCCCTGTTCTGTGGGCTAGCCATAAGAGCAGAGCACATCAGGGGAATGTTCCTTAAAGATTTCATAGCAGCAGACACACTGGGAGTTCTTTAACGCATCCATATTATCCTATAAAAATCCTTTTCCTAAAGCAGATTACAAGATTAGTGAGTACAGGGCAGGATAGGAGTTTTAACCTGTTCCCATTGAATTAATGAGAAAAACCCTGACAACCTCCTTCACAGGTTGTAGAGTTGAGTGTTATTTGAGCAGGAAAAAAAAAAAAAAACCAAAACGTGTTTGGCAGGTGAAATTTCAGAAGATGAAGAATTGGAGGGCATCACTCAATTAATGCAGTCCATAACATGAATCTGCAGTGTGTCCAAATCAGGTAGAATTTCTTCACATTTGGGACATGAATACATTGAGATATTCCGCTGCTCTGGCCAGTCTTGACCACCAGTTCCTGCAAGCAGAGAAGATAAATGATTACCTGTTACATTACTTGATTTTGCCACTCTTTTTGTGGAGTGGTTGAAAGAGGACCGGCTTGCTCCTAACAGCCAAAGAATCACGCTCTCTGCAGCTACCCAGGTACCAGAATAGCCACAGGGGAGCTGCTTGCAGCCAAGCAAAGCTCTTTTAAACTGAACACAGCAGGGCCTGGCTCTGTGAGCTGGAGAGGTTGCTTACGGTACCTCTTTGGACAAGGCGAGGCGAGTGCTCCCGATCTGGTGCCCTGGCTCCGTGGCGATTCTGCATCTCTGCCAAAGAGTTTCTGCGGAGAATAAATAAGTCAAGGGCTCTGAAAAAAGACTCAGTAAAAGGTATCTTCCCTTTGTCTCCGGAAAAGGTAAGAGGATTCAAAATAAATCAAAGGATTTGCAAGTAAATCATGTCAACTGGTCATGAATTTAGTTCACAACTGTTGCTCAGAAACAGGACCTAGAAATGCTGCCGTTTTACGAGATCGTGCCAGGGTCCTGCTGAAACCAGGGTCATACAACTGACACCAGCAGTATTTGGGCAGCTACATACCTAGGGACTGGGGCACACTCCTCTGGAAAACTCCCAAGGACTCTTAGCTATTCAGGGCAAACTGCAACTTTGATTAAAGTAGAAAAGCAAGTTCTACCAAAGAAAGGGTTCAGTGTACAGTTGATGTGAAATGTAACTCAATTCTTCAAATTCTGGGCACTCTTCCTGTACCCATGGCTTCCACAATATGAGTGGAGGACACATGGTTAAGATTTCTTTTTTCTCTTTTACAGCTAGGAGTGCTAAAACGGTGCAATTCCAGGGTATCACAGTACTTGGAACTATGGGTACTCACTTACCACTGCCACTTGGAGAAGCAGCAGATATCCCTGGCACACATACAGCAAGCTTAGCTGCAGATTAACCCTAAAATTGAGGCCAGAACCCAAACAAACTCACTTGAATCCATGGGGAGAATTTACCAAGCATGAATCATCCAAAGTGAAAACTTGCTAAAGCACCCCAGTAAGAACTAACACACCTTACAGAGATTCTATCACAACATTAAAAAGAGAAGTCAGCCAATTCTTTTTTTTAGTCTTTTAAAATTCAAATCAACCAAGAAATGAATTTCTGCAAAGTTGTTTGCCTTTCTACTGAGATGCTAGCAAGACAATGTTGGTCAGCTCCAGCACTCAGCGTAACAAGACAGTCCAAAGGCAGCTCAGCCAAAGTCTGTTCTCACCGGCCAAGATCTTCAAGGTTTTGCCGCTCTTTTAGCAGGTATGCCAGCTGGACAGCCAATTGCTCCTTCTCCTCATGGATCTTCTCTCTTGCTGCCCTCTCAGCATGGAAATCAGAACAATAAACTTCCATCTGATCAGAGAAATGAAATCATGCTAAGAATTTGTAACTTAGACTGAACCATAGTCATCTATTATATGTCAAAATAGCAAATCTGTATCGTAGGCTGCCTCTACTCAAAACACTCCCACAGCACCTACACACTGCAAAGTGAAGACCTGCACTACTTACAAGGTGAAGACGACTCAGTATTTCTGGATTCTGTATAAGATACTTCAAGTGTCTTATCTGGGACCGTGCTATTGCCCTCTGCTGTACAGAGGCAGAAATGAGGCATAGAACAGCAGTGAGGAGGTGACATGACTGATGACACAGACAGATCTGTGGCACAGATAGTGGAACTGGGCAAAGATGCCAGTTCTGTGCCTTAAATGTGAGGCAGACCCTTTTTAGTCACTGTTTACACACACTGGTTTGAGTAAAATCATCCCTAAAACATATGCAGTGATTCTTAAGGCAGTGGTTTTAAATACACAAACACATCTATTCCCAACTTTTGTTTGTTGTGCCAGACTCCAACATACACAGTTCCTCCTACAGAACCATAGGATACAGCGGTAAAGGCTCTGCAGGGATCTGCAAGGCAGGCCGAGTAAGGGAATTATGCTTTGGAATTGAGGAAATGTATTCAGTATTCCAGAGTGAGCCATTAACAACCTCTTGGTTTCTGAATATTGGGTGGGGGAACTAGCCAAATTCTGAAGAAAAGCTGATACCTGAGCACGGAGCACAGCCATGGTTTCAAGGTCCTCCTCTTGCTTAGCAATCATCTGCTTCATTTCATCTATCTGGAGCTGCTTTGCAGCAAGGGCTTGTTCTGCCAACTCCACCTTTGCATTCAGTTGTTCCACCACAACTTTATCCACTCTGTCCAGCTGCAAGGAAGAACTATGATTATAAGATTAACTTCAAGCAGGGTCATATTCTATGTTCAAGTTTGCTTCTTACTCCTCCTGTCCTTGGAAAAGCTTCCAGTTTTGGTCATCAAAGGAACTTGGAGCAAGACAGCAGTGGTGACTCATACTTTATTTTAAACATTAGTTTTGAGCTTTCAAACTACATTGTATCAAGTTCAAAGAGAACTCCCTAATGGATACTGCAAATGATGTTTCTCCACTTTCCAAAATTATACAGAAGAATCTGGCACTTCCATGGAGCCTCAGCTATGAGCAAGACCTCATTGTGGCAGGCATTCTATTTAGGATTACAAAAATGTTTAGAGGTCTGCCTTCCCACATTTACAAATTATGCTGCAGGAACACCTATATGCCGTTGCGTATCACTGATCTCTAAGGTCTGGACTCCATACAGCACTGCAGATTAGACCCTACCTAGAAAACATCACGGAAGTACTGATGCATGGATAAAGTTTTCTGTAATTGACAGCGCAGGATCTATGTTTATGAGAACAATGCTGCTATGTTGCATGATGTATTATGTGGAAGGGATGACAACTATTTCCTGCCCAAATTTGTTCCTGGATACATTCTCCCATCCCTTCCCGCTCCCCCCTAATTAATTATGATTTCTTCTTGTGATGAGTTTACCTCTTTGAGTTTCATTTCATCGATTCTTTTCATTGCCTCAGTGAGCTCAGGAACAAGTTTGCTATATGCATCCTGCAAGCTACTATATCTTGCCCTGTTTAAGACAAGAAAAGAGGTGAAAGTTTGAAACACTTAAAAATTCTTTGAAATCTAAATAATGTTAGAATTTAGAAAAAAGCCACCACCAGTTCCTTGCAAATGAAACTGCTGATGAGAAAAAAATCATGCTCCATGTCCCAACAGCTCTTCCAATGAGTTCTGTGCTGCTCTATCCATGGACTGAGTCCAAACAAATGTCCTTACTGATCGTCTGCATTTGATATTGAAGAATCCATCACGCAATATTTTTATATCAAGCTCACAAATTCTGTTCAAAATGTAACACCTCTCTTAGGAAGACATCCAAACCTTGACTCAGAGACTTCAAATGAAGGAGAATTCATCAGGAGAAGAACCAGACACAGACTCCAAAGATAATGAGCAGCTTGTCCAGCAGCTAAGACAGGTCCTTCAGGAAGTTCAGCCTCTCTGTTCAGCTTGGACTGACATTTGCATGCTCCTTACATGGACTGCACATGACAGGGAGCGGGGAACCAGAGCAAATGGTGAGTCTCTTCACCTCAGCTTCACTGCACACTTACCTCTCCTAGTTGCAAATGTATTGTAGGGACCGCAGACCTCTTCATTAATGTCACTTTCCCATTATTGTCACCACCTGACTTGTCCCTGCCCTCCGAGATGTGGACGCATTTACCCCTGCTAGTCAGTGGGACAACTGGTGTCACTTTTCTGCTTCCTCTACCTGTATATTATACCTGACCCTATTCCACCTTTGACTTTATGACAAAAGGAAGATACAAGTCAGAGCTTACAGCTCAAATTTTCCTACGTGAGGGCTTCAGTAGATGAAAGAATACAGTTTGGGCCTAATGTGGAGACTCCAGATTCAAAATGACATAGACACTGAGGTGAATGCAGGTTTCCAGTTCAGACTCTACAAACATAACATGGTTTTAAAGGGTGCAGAACACAAAACTAGTATTTCAGATTCAATTCCCCTTTGGCCAGGTTCCCTTGGACTTCCCTTCCTCACTGACAATACCTTCCTGGAATATAAAATCAAGTCATACTCACTTTTCTTCATGTGTCTTGGCTTGTTCCAGCTTGACCTCTGCCTGCATGCTCTCCACCTGAAGTTCCAGCTTCTTGATGGTGTATATTAGCTGCTGCTTCTCCTCCAATTCCGATGCAGCAGCCGAGCTTTTTCTTTCCAGTACTTGGCACCTGACAGAACAAGGAAAAAAGGTTGATCTCTCCTGTTCACCTTTCCCTGGTGGATTTGGCACACTAGGCGTATTACAAAAAGAATCTTTGTGTGGTTCACTTCAAAGGCTTATTTTGATGAAGAACAAGGAAAGACAAAAAGGAATCTATACACAACCAACAGAAAACAAAGGTACTGAAACCAACACTCACTTTCTTACTATTATGAATCTCAAAGAACTGGAATTTGACAGAAAACTAAGGAACTAATGTGAGGGTCTTGTAACCACTTTTTATGACCTATGCAATTGCTCTTCAAAAGCACAGACAGTTCATGTGAAAAGGGTCATAGCCAGGTCCCTTAGCTTCTTCCCCTAAGACTAGAACAGGGATTGATTATGTGAAGTGGAAAACAGGAAAGATTTGCCTTTACATCAGGAAGGGTTAAAACCCAAATCTTAAAATTCAAGGCACTGGGTTCTATTTGTAGAACCAGGTTGGCAGCTCAGATTTTCTGACAATTACTGTATTTCTGTACTTTCCTCTCCACTTACAAAGAAGGAGCAATCTTTTACAGCATTTCTATGACACAGGTATTTAAGTTGGTATTTGTAGAGCTGGTGAGTTTCCTAAGGTGGGAGCTGTCATACAAATATATACTGGGTGTCAGAGCAGAACTTTTGTTCTTCTGAACCTTACTTTTCTTGCAGCTTCTTCTGAATCAATTCTGCTTCTTTTAACTTCTCGTGGGCTTCCTGAAGCTCTTTAAACAGAGCACAAACTTGCAAATTCAGGGTTTTGACTTCACTGCCAATCTTTTAGAGAAAAAATAAGGAAAATTACAAATGACAATTCAAGATAGCAAAGTTACAGGCCAAGATACCTAAGCAAGAAGTATCATTCTTTCTCTAGAGAAAACAGCGTAAGTCAGTATGCACCGTTACACTCTATACTCAGTAATAAGGCCCGGTCCACAAGGCATCACAATTACCATCTATTCCTAAATATGGTAGAACCCCATTTTGACTTAATTCTTTCATAAAATCCAGGTGACTCCAAGACAACACTATTACTGACTTTCCAATGTTGGATAGAATATACCTCATGCAGATGGGAAACACATCTACATTTTCTTTCTCAAGAGTTCACAATTTAAAACACATGAAAAAAGCAGACAGATTTAGTGATTACTGCTGCTCCTCTATGCAGTAGTTACAGTCTGTCAAAGAAACATAAACAATTGATCTATCCCTAGGTAGTCTTCCAGTCTGCTAGCATCAGTGTGCTCTTTAGAAAGAGGTGTGATGGCAGTTTTAGGTCAGAAGCAGCAGTTTGGAAGTAATAGATGAGGCAGACTAAACCTTAGACTTTTTCCTCCCAGTTATATCCTGCACTGGCATTATCCTTTCCATTCTAGTTTGCTCCATTCTTGTTTCAGGCAGAAAGCAGAGGACACAGAAGTTTTTATGCATTGTAATTTATTTCAATTACACATGAAACCCCTCCAGCCAACTGGCACTCTCCCTACACATACCAGCCTCTCCCACACCACACGCATGAGAACCACAGGTCTGGAAGAGTTTAGTTCTTGACTTTTTGAAAGAGAAAATATAACCCCAAATGGTAACTCCATTACCATGCATTCATGAATCAACTTTGCAAATCAAGATGATTTCTAGTAGAACTGTAATCAATTTTGTTGTGTTTCTGGCCCTTTCATTTGGCCTTCAGACCACAGGAAGACCACTGAAGGATCCTAAAGACAGGCAAAAAACAAGAGGAGGAAAGAACAGCAGCTGGGTTCCCCAACCTAAGACACAAAGGACACCTTAGAGTTTCAGTTCTTAAAATATATCTCCACGCTCTGGAAGACGTGAAACCTTTGATTCCTGCTGGTTTGTAGTCTCTGGAGGTACATCCTGGAGCTTTCCTAAAGAAACATCTGAATCTCATCATCTTGCTAGCATCAGTTCAATTGTCCCTAGTACTGTAATTTTCATTGATAATGTCTTATCAGATGGACGGAAAGTCTTCCAGTCCAGCTTGGAATGAGTTGGGTGGCTGTGACTAAGAAGATACCAGGTGTATCAAGAGCATGCCGCTGTCCTATTTCCTTGAAAAAAAGATCCAGTTTTCTAACAGGGAAAGTCCACCACTTCCCCAGGCAACTAAAGCAATAGAAGTTGTTCATCCATGATGACCTGTGAACACTTCCAGCTTTCATCTCAGAGCAGAAGTGTGGAACACAGCCAGTGTGACTGAGAGGCAGACAGAACACAATTGTCTACTGACAGATGTTGCTGAGGACACCCTTCACAAGCTGCCCAAGCTAATATCATTCATCAGTCGTACCAAGCAAAAGGGACTGAACATAATGGTGTAAACACTCACAAAGCACATTGCACTGTGCTTTTTCTATCTCAGAAGCAAAAAGAGATCGTTCTTCTACCATCGTAGCTGCAAAACAAGCCACAAAATTATTTTATGCAGCAATCCAACTAATCCAATCACACTTACAGATGAAAGCACTGATTTTTGTAGGGTGATGGCATTTCAATTTGCAGAAAACTAGACATCAGTAGAAATTGCCTTAACAGAAAACATGTCAACAAACGAAACCATATATCACTGGCAAGAGTCTAACTTCTAATAAAGCTGGACTGTGAATTCTTGGTTCCTGGCGAAAGCCAATGTAATTCAAGATATTTTACTTAATTGGAACACAATCAATCCATGCTTCTGGAAAACAAGTCTGGCAGCCTTGCTGAAAGAAAAGGCTAACCTGACTAAAAAAATCCCATCCCACAGTACAGACTGTCTCTCCCCAACACCCATTTCTTAGCCTGCCCATGAAAGGAGCAACACCTAAATCATAGCCTCCTAGACCTCTGCTTTTGGGAAGCTTGCAAGTAACCTCCCAGGGAAGGCAGAGCACTAACTGCAGTGGTGCTTCAAGATAACTCATCTCAGGAGACCTGACTGAGGTTAGTGTCCAGCTGCCTGTTTGGCAGAGGATGTGCTCTAGCCTCTTCTGCCCCAGCCACTCCTCACTCTCCGAACAGAGCCAAAGCAGGTTTGAAAAAACCTTTTCCCTCTCTCCCAGGATGTCTTCAAATGCAGAGCCTTCAAAAACAGTGTACACTGCACCCCCACATTGTTTCATTAAAGATCTACATGTTACAATAGGGGGAGATAACATGAGCTCCGCTGACAAGAGCTCTCCGAAGGAACCCAACAGCATATAAATGGAAACGACTGACATCACAAGCATTTAACTATGCTGACCTCAATATCAGCACTTAGATGAGGAGCATCTGGCTCAAGCTGTAACTCAGGCAAAGTTGAGATAAAAAAACTGGAAAGAATTAACTGTGACATCATCTCTCTTCCCTAGAAAGGACATCTCTTGGCCGCACTGCAAACTGGTCTTGTTTAACTAAGCCAACCCTGCCCTAAAATACCTGTCCTGGCCTTCAGAAGGGCACAGGTCTCCAGGAGATCCCATAGCATATTTGCTATCCCCATGCAGCACCTCAGACAACCCACACTACCTCATATACAGGCACTCTTAGTTTCCTGTATTATGCAGTTGCACTGAACCTGAATGGACCTCCACTGCTATGGGAACTTACACGCTTAACCTCACATACAGAGGCTTACAACTGTAGGCACCTAAATTTACATGTCTGAATCTGGAGCTGAATCCCAACCCCAACATCCATTCAAACCCTTAATTGAAAACATCAGGACTGAGTTTGCCTGGAACTACATCTCAATCTAAGATAGTTATGCCCCACCATAGCAATACATCCCACCAAAAACATGACACCCCCCACTCCCCCAAATGAGCTCTGCATTTAAAGTCTGTTTTACAGTATGCTGTCATTGGATTCTGATCCAAAAACTGACCTAGCCAGCAGCAAGAAAATTCACCCAGTCTAGAAGACTTCCTGGAGCTAGAAATGACTGCATCTCCCTCTGTTTAGTGGGCATGGCCAGGGCAATGAGGTATACCTGCAGTTATGCTATGCTTTCCTAGTTCTTGGCCACCAATCTCACCCCTTTTTGGTGGCTAGTGTAATGTGGAACCACCTCTAAGATATGGATTGGAGAGTTCAAAAATTCACTTTCATACCCTGTGCAGGGTAACTGCCCCTTGCTCCCTGAGTGCAAGTTGAAATCTAGGCCCTGAGGTTGTTGGCCTCAACAAGTAAGCTGTATGTTATTAAATCTCAGCTCAGGAAGACAGGTACTTACAGCCTCTGAACTCTCCTCTTCTTCCTGTTCAGTTTGTGTCCCACTCTCCAGGCAGTTGCTGGCTTCCTTCTCCAGCTTTGACAGTCTGGAAAACAGAAGGAGCCAATAATGAAAGATTTGGCATATATTTAAAGTGAGATTGTGACTGTTCAAGGATTTAATGCAAGTGATATACTCTCCTAACATCACAGCCACAAATGAGAGGCAGAACTGAAAGCACAGACATGCAGGAAAGCCTGCACAATCATGGGGGTTCCTGAAGAACACAGGACACCCAGCATGTATATATAATTAAAATGGATGTATAAGTCTGCAAGTGTGGTGAAGGACAGTGACATTCAGCCCACCGTGATCGATCTTTGGTACAGTCCACAACTGCTAACCCTTTGGAAATGGGTCGGTCTGTTCACTGAATCCAGTAATTAATATTGCCTCTATTTTCCTTTGATATTTTCAGAGGCTGAGATTTCTAAGAATCATTTGGCTATGGCTCATTACCTCTTCTAGGAAGACCACGTAAAAGCAAGTACCATGACACCAACCTTTCACAGTAGATAATGTCCTGGAAGTCTTACTCTGTCTCTGCGAAGTGGGGATTTGCAACAGCTACTGCTGAGGCAATTTTCCACACCTGAACAGTCATGCTGATTTATACCAACATAACTGAGCTGAGACATACCCTCACACAGGTCTCACTGGAAAAACTCTCTCTTAGACAAGTTTGGAATTAAACTTATTTTAGACATTTCTAAGGAGCTTTTCCAAGCTCACACATTGCTAAATGTAGCTTGCCAATATCACGAAGAGGACTGTAATCCCTGTTTTATACATAGTGATTTGCTTAAGGCCCCACACACTGATGATTCATACAAAACCAAGTAACTATGGAGGAGTGAGTGGAGAGAACATCCTCAACTAGTCATCATATCATTCTGACATAACCCAGGGAAAGTTGGAACCCAAAGGGAAATGGGCAATTTGTCTTGATCTGTGGTGCTATAGGAAATAATAACAAAACGTGGAAACTCTTTTGCTCATGGAAGAGAATTTGTTGTTTATCACTATAAGGACTACCCCAAAAATAAGTTATTGTTACTGACTGCTTGGGAAATTCCCTATCCAGGTCACACTGATATTTCAGCTTGTCTCTCATCAGTCACAGACTTGGTAACTGCAGCAGTCCTGGAAGAGAACAGCTCCAAATGTTACAGTGCACCTGCTTCATACCTCTCTTTGTGATCCTGTAGCTCCCTCTCAAGTTCTTCCCTCTTCTGAGTTTCATTTCTAAGGCAGCAGAGCAGCTGGCTCACAGTTAGCTCCTCAGACTCCAAATTCTTTGTTTCATCTGCAGCTTTGCTCCTGCTTCAAACAAAACCAGATGTAAATAACAGCTATGATTTTACTAGAGCACTCCCTTATCTGTAGTTCTGGGACCCACTGTGACAGGTCACCATTTCACACGGTGCTGGAAACCAACATTCTGAGCAAAGGGCTCATTCCCAAGAACAAAGACCTGCCCACAAGCAGCCAGCTCCAGTCCCCGTGTGTGCAAATGCAGCCCTTGCTTTGTGCAGTGCTCAAGACAGTCCCCATGAACCTGGGGGAACAATTTAGTACTTAAGCAAGGAAAACAAAAGCAGTCACGACAATACAAAACCCAGTGCATTTATTCTAACCTACTTTGCAGCCCCTTTTGCAAAGTGCTGCTGTCTGTTCCCAAAATAACATTTTTTTGCCAATGAAACATGCAACATTTCTTATCTCTGTCTCATTCCTTTCCAGGAAAAGAAGGCATGTTCCACTAAAAATGGTCATCAGAAATTGCTTTCTTTTTCAGAAAAAATCTCTTCAATATTTCACCTCCTTCATATTCTATAGCTCTTTTCAAAATCCTATTATGCTACTGTAGAAGTGAACCAAAACAAATACAAAACTACCTGAAAAACAAGGTAAGTTAATTTCATAGGGATAAAATACTGTATATCATTCCCTCCATTTTTACGTCCATCTAGACAGAAAGTCAAAATCCCCTAACTATATAGTAAGATAGACAGGTTAAATACACTGTACATTTCAGAAGCTCAGCTGTAAAACAGCATGTGTTTAAAACTTTGCTTTTGTAGTTCAGAACAGAAAGTAAAGCATAGTCCTCTGTGTGCTCCTGAGAGCTAGAAATCTTTGGTAAGCAAAATTCAATACCCCAAAGACAGTGTTCAGCCAGGATATTTTAAGTAAATAACTTTTATCAGGGGATTTTTAGTGGACAGTTCTACTCTGCAGAAATAAACCCGTCCTGAGTGGATCACATTTCTCTGAACCTGTTAACAGCACCAGTCTAAGGTTTCAAGGCTAGACAAACACACGTGGTGATACAGAAAATATTTTAAGAGGTACATATACCCCCTGTTCTTGCAGATATGGCCCAGGCACTCATCAAAAGGTAAGCAAGTCCCACAGAGAATGTCTTCTTGTAATTAGAGTGTTCTCACAAGCCACCGCTAACGACAAGTGAATACTCACAGCCCAGTCTGTGGTCAGCAACTTTCTCAGTGTCAACTGCGACCATAACTTCCCCCGCTTCTGCCCCTTCAACTTCTTAACTGTATGCTGAGGGACAAGTTTTATATGTCATTACATTAAAATGCTGTTCTCCCTTGCAGGGATGTAGGGAGTGACAACTTGTACATGGAGCACAGCTTTCTGGCCTGCTATGCCCTTAGCATTTTCTATATCCTTTCCTTCCAAAAGCAAAGGCCGCAAAGTAAGTAAAAGAGTTCAGCCACAACCATCTAGCTGCTAAATTGGGCAGTATCCAAAATGGAAAGTTTAATAGTATCAGCTGTCTATGTCCATGAGGAGTAAAGGTTCAGCTAGGGGCAAGAAAGTCCCTTGTGCCCTGGAGCTGATGTAAAGATCAAATTTTGAGAAGTAACCTAAACAGAACGCTGGTATCTTAAGACTAGTAGCCTGAAAAATAAGGACTATGTCACTGCACTGTCTTTCTACCCCACCATGACACAATTTATACCAACCACACACAAACAGAACAAACAGGGTTCAGATCTGAAAGACTGCATGACCTCTGATTCTTACTAACATCATTGTAATTGGGTAGAGGACAGATACTCTATTAGAAGGTCTCCAATGACTAGAAGGGAGAGAGTCCCTGCAGCCTCTATCTTTATCTTTTCTGTCTGGCCTCCCTTAAAAGCCTTAGAAAGTTGGCAAGCCAGCATGTACATAAATGCCTGGCCAACTGGCCAGAATATGCACTCCCTCTTGTCAGCTAGTGAAAAGCGGGAGGAAAAAACCCAGAGAGCTGAGGGTCCTTCTGACAACGTAGGAAGGTAGAGCTACTGCAATGGAGGGATGCAAGGCCATAGAAAAACAGGGTTTTCTAGTGCATTCCTCATAGAAAAAAGTTCCCTCACACTGAAAACCAAACACATTGCAGAAGCCTGAATTACACAAGAACCTACGTACATGTAGATAGCAACGTTACCAGTCATTTCACCACTATTCTCTTGACGTTCCTTTGCAGTTCTATTTATTTCTCCTTCCTAGGAAAGAAAAGCCACTATTAGCTTAGTATTTGAACTAAGCAGGACACAGTTTTTATTTACTTGAGTTAAGGAAGGAAGCAAAACAGGGAAAACTATTATCATGCAATAAAAATAAATAAAACACAAAACTCCTAGAGATCAGTTTCATGTTTGGAAATTCTTAACTCAAATACTTCACATGCCTTTCCCTGTATCTCTTCCAGACTCAGTAGAGAAGAGGAACAACAATGAGATTTGGCCTTCTTTCATCAGCAACTTCCATGGCCACTCTCCCCTATAAAGATGACTAGGCATTACACAGCAACAACCAACATCCCTGCAGGTGACTTCAAATATAAGCCTAAAACCCACTCTCCTGCCTCCCAAAAGAACCACTCTTGCCCACTACAAAACTCACTCCTTGATCTTTGTAGCCCAAAGGAGAATCTTTGTAGCAAAAAAAGGGAAAATGCATCCTTGAAGGTTTCCTGCAGTCTTAATTTTTCTTCGACAACTCCAAACAAGTTTTAATTAAATTCTCTTAATTTCTTGTTGCACTTGTACTTTCCAGAGAGGAATCTGCTATTATGGGGATGGCAGAGACCCACATTTTCACATTTCGCCTGTGAAGATTTTGCAGATACAAGAACACTAGAAAAAGTAGATTTTTGTGCCTCTAGGGAACATTCTACAGCTTTGCACTTAGTTTTCTTTGCCTGCATCTCTACATATCTGTCAGTAGAAAATGCCCCCCTCTATGCATAGGTGTTGCCCCTTAATAAAACATAGTACCGACTTTCCCAAGAATTCCAACTAAGATAAGACTCTTAGCATTTTGAACTAGTCCAAAGTCACCTGCTGGACGATGTTGTTTTTTCCAGAGAATATTTTTAATGAGATGGAGGCTACCTATGACATTCATTTACTTTAAGCATGAAAGTGGAAGGACAAAAATAATTTCCAAGTCCTTCACCACTACATCTTCTAACACACAAGTGCTCCATGTCAGGTAATCTAAGAGACCATAGAATCATAGAATCATTTATGCTGGAAAAGACCTTTAAGATCAGAGTCCAACCATGCAACTCTTTTCCCAAATCCACTGTGCCTATATCTTGTGTTACTGCTGTTGCTGGTAGTTTGCGGTTCCCTCTCAAAGAGGCATAAACACTTTTCATTGGCATGGGTATAGATTCACCCTTTCTACTAAAGGAAGACAGGGTGCTAAATACCTGACTGTAGAATGTCATAAAGTAAACACTGTCACCGTAATTACACTCAGACCTGAATTCCTCATCATTTAGTCTAGTATGAGAAGAAAATTCAGTTTGCAAAAAAAGGAGGACCAAGCTGGAACCAAAGTTTCTGGCCTCAGGTCACTGTGTTCTTTTTATTCCCCTCACTTACATTCATCCCAATCTCCACAAAGGAATCCTCTGCTGAGGAGGTGTTCAGCTTGACCTGCAGTTCTGAAATGATGGCTAGCAGATCTGCCTTCTCAGCCTGGAGCCGCTGCACCTGGGATTTCAGCTGCCTTGCTTCCTTCTCAGGAGCCATGCAGCACTCCTGGGATAAACAAACCGTGCATTAGCCAAGCAAAAGGAAACACTGGCCAAAGAGCACAGAGCCTGAACATAACAACGGTGTCCTGCATCCCTTCTCTGTTTAGGTTTGCCTGGAAAAATACAGTGTACAGATCCCTAAACTATGCTTCGGTCCACTAGACAGCAAGAAGTCTACACTGTGAAACCAAGTTAATCAAACGATGAGCATCATACTTCTGGAAAACATGGGCCTGGTTCTCTGAATGAGCAGACAATTAGGATGTAAATCTTTGCCTGAATCTATGCCTCTCACTACCACATAGGGTCTCAGCCAACCTACAGAATTATTGTCCAGAACTGTTGTCTTTTTTCACCCATATCCTATTCCTCTTTTCCCAAATCTACCTATGATTCTAGGGAGAAAAAAACACTGGGCAGAGAGCTTTTCCACACAACCCACTTTCAGCCCTCCCCCACCGTACAACTTCTCTATACCCCATCTCCATGTATAAATCTCTCCCTATATCCCTTCTCTTCCACAAAGTCTCTGCCCCTCAGAGATTCTCCCCAAAGTTAATCTCTCCTTCCAGTCATGACAGTCTCCTTCACCTTCTGCCTCTTCCCTTTCCCCAAGATTCTCAAAACCCTCTCTTAAGCCTCTACATAACGAGGAAGCCTCATTTTTTTCTCTCCTTTAGATGCCTCTCCTCATTATGAAACTTCCCTGTGAGTTCTTCTTCCTCATTCTGTAATCTGAGCCTTCCACCTCCTGGTAATGCCTTTATTACACCACATATCATCAGTGGAAATTGTGGACAGTTCCTGGAGTGTGAATTACATTCTAATCTATCACTCATGCCAGATCTCCAAACTCTTGCTATACCGACAGTGTCTCTCATCCCGCAGAACCACCCTACCCACCTGACTTGCTGCTGTCTGATTTTGTGCTTAGGCTGTAAGAGGATGCAATTAGAGTAAGCTCCAGTGAAGAAGAGAGCTTTACGGCAACCTGTGCAAACAGAGGTACGATTTTGAGAGAAACCCTCCTATGAATGCTGGTTCATCCCTAAGGGAGGCAACACAATATATCTGTGATTTACTTTGAGTGAAACAGAGATGTCACAACAGCAGCAATGAACTATAGTCTATCTCAGTTAATAGTTAACAGAGGTGAAAGAAATTAGACTAATCTTAAATTTGTTAGCAGAAATTTTTTCATGCTCTTTCTAAACAAAAAAAAAGAAAAAAATTGAAGTGGAACTAAAGCATTCAAGAGAGAAAGTAATTTTGGCTTAAATGACAGTCAGCCTGAAAATCATGGTCAGATACGAAAATGTTGCTGTCTAAATTACAGTTACCACTGGCTGATAAAACTGCAAAGAATCACAGAAGAACCAGTGCTTACTCTGTGAAGCTTTTGGAATGAGATAATTAGAAGAGATTTATTTTGACTTATCTGGATGTTGGATTACTGTAGCAGGTTGGATCACTCTGTCAATAACATACTATAAGTATTCAAAGTACAAGAACTTCTAAAACAGGTAAAGGCAGACTAAATCCTCTACTTCCCCTTAAAAACTATTCCAGATTTATGAAATTCTGAGCTTCCTTGACAATCCTGAAACACAACTTTTAGCCTGTAAGGATTGTGTAAGTAATACTTACACAATCACACTATTTATACATTACTTTCTTCCCCCTTGTAACTTCGGAACTCATTGGCTAATTTTGATTTACGTGCTGAAAAATTTCTTACAGAGTTCCATAAAATAGGCAGTCAGGAGAGGAAAGGAGAGTCTACTAGTGTCTCCATTCAGAAAAAGGCTAATACACTCATCCTTCATCAGGCAACAGAGAATCCACATGGGTCCTGGAGGTACCAGATACCAGGATGCATCAGTTTGGCTCTGCATGAAACTTCTCGTTAAACACCTCTTCATGTGACCATGTGGGACACAAAGCAGGTTTTGTTTTAATAGGCTTTGTCCATGGGGGTCTTCAGTACTACCTGCAAAATGTTGCCTGGCTACTAAGCAATCACCTGCAATGTTAGGAACGATGTGTTACAGAGCCAAAGGTAAGACAGAGGGATGAAGCTCTGTCAGACTCAAATGGGGCAGCACAAGTACAGATCTAATCTGACCTTGGTAAAAGAGTTTTCATGAGAGGAGAATGATATAATAAAAATAGATGGCAGGTCTTTTTTATTTTTTTCCTACATGTCAACTTTTCCCTGGAAACACAAATACAAAAGCAATTAAATGATCATGAGAGATAGATAATCTAACCAGCAAAGGGAGGGATAGAGTCAAGAGATACCCAATGGTAAACAAAAGAAAGAATGAAAAGTTAGCAAGAAATGTTAATTTCTTATTTTTTATGTCAAGAATGTTAATTATTACTGTTCATTAAATGTTAATGGAAACATAAACCATCTCAGGTGTGGCACAATTTTGTTACTACACTCTGAGAAGCCTCACTTTATAAAATAAGTCAGGCCAAGACCTCTCAGAGTGTAAGGATAAAAAAGGAGAAGTTAACAAATCTCCAGACCTTCCAGTGTGATGAAGGGACTGAATGCTCCAGACTTTCAATTCAAAAGTGTGTCAATCCAACCAATTCCATACTTACCATTTCAGCTCCTTCTTCTCTTTCCTTTAAGCTCTGAAGTTGTTGCTGTAGCTGTTCATTTTCAATGCACTTGGCTAGCAAGCACTGCTTAGCCTCCTTAAACTTTAACTCATAAAATTCTCGTTCTTCTTTCTGCTTCTCTCGCCAGATGGAAAGCTCCTCATATCGGTCCTTCATAGCTTGATTATGCAACTTCATGGCTTCTAAATGATAGCCAGAGACAAGACATTGATTCACATTAATACTCTGTCAATGAAACAGATTTCCACCACACTGAGCTCAGAATTCTTCAGTATCAAATGGCTTAGCAATAATTGGGTATGAAATATGAACCTCCTTCTCATGTACCTTAAATACCAAACCAAAACTCAACTTAGTATAGTCTGTTATCACTATAATAAATAGCATTAAATCCACTGCTGAAATCACATGCCCACACTCTCTCACTTGACTTATTCCTAAACCGAGAAGTACAGGCAAGAAATATTGTTCACAAGAGGTACTTGGTACCTTCATGCATGTGTTATCAGATGATCAACCCAATTGAAACTACCAAACTGAGATTCTGAAACCACTGAGACTTGGTACAGAAAACAGACATCCTAGAGTGGTAAACTACTGCATGAAGAAAGCTGCTATCAAATCAAACATCTCAAATATGCCCAACAATGCTCTACTTGAACATTTGATTAAGATTTGATTGAAAGCATTGAAAAAAATACACCCGACAATTCACAGCAAAGTCAGTTCCCCCTAGCTGGGAAGCCATGCATATGTAACAAACTCAGTATGTAACAATGTCAGTCTCACTACTGCAAAACGCTCACAAAATTTTTAGGAAGAGTCAATGAAAATATTTCAAACTTGCTTTTTTTAAAACAACAAACTCAATGCCAGTTGCTTAAAAATCTTTTATACATTGTATTTTCCAGTAACTTCCATTATGTCCTGTTGTCATATTATAAACAGGCAACAAATCCTTCAGGTTATGTACATAAATGTAGCTCTGGAGAATGATTCTGCAAGGTATGAGTTACAGCAGCTGTCAATATGGTCCCAAAACATTATCTTATATGATACAGGACCTTTTAGCATAATACCAGAGGTACTTCTAGAAATAACTTTCCTGCCAGATACCCATGAGACTCCAAGGCAGAGAACTTGGACCAGGTCCAAAAATTATTCAGGTAGAATACACTAGTGTAAAATCACAGCACATAAGATACATGACTTCATGCTCTGCTGCCATATAAACAGTGAGGTACCTCTGTCTTTTACACTGAAAATTCCCAGATCCCTTGGGTTTTGCTCTTTTCATTAAAAAAAAAAAAAAAAAATTCCTGACACCCAAAACCCTGGAATCCAGAAACAAATCTATCTCACCTGGAAGACTCAAATCATTAGGCATTTTCAGGGAAACCTATCAATTTCTCCCAGATAGACCCTGTCATGGCCACGACTTCCTTTTGAAATACAGAAGGTGCTGCCACATATAAACATTCATAGTCATTACTACACACAGTGCAGCACAGCCTGCTCCAATTCCCCTCTCTGTCCGAGAGGATGTGGCTCTTTCCAGACAGCATCCTTACACAAACTGTTCTGGGTACTGTGCAGTACCCACCCCTCTTGATGCAGCTATGCCAAAATGTTTGTCTGCAATGGAGCTGCCCAACAGTCCAAAAATACAAACCCAAAAAGCTTTTAGAGGTTGATGAGCAAAGACCATATCATAGCAAGAGATTTTTCACCTCGCCTCCTAAAATACACAGTGCTATACCGCTTATATAAATAATTCTAAAGCAAATAAGTCACCCATACATTGGGCTGTTCTCCCCCTAATCTTCCATACCAATTTAATTCAATGTGTCATACCAAACTGGCCTTGCTACTTGCAGAATCTCTTATAGAACAAATGCTACCTGGGTATAAAATGTTACCCAGCAAGGGTAAATGAGCACAGAATTCATACTCATAGGACAAAAAAAACCACCAAAGAGACTCAGGGCTTTTGCATTTCAAGAGCAGTTCACATGCACATTCACCTTTTAACTCATTGTTCTCTGTGATTAGTTCTTTCATTTGTTGTACCATCTCTTCTGGGGTGTAGGTACTAAGGGCAGGGGCTGCCACGCTGTCCATTCCATTTTCCATTTTACTCCTGGGATGCTCTCCATTTTCAGCAGGACGGCTCTTCAACTTGCTAGACATCTCTGAAGCATCTACTACAAGGTTTGCAAAGAGAAAACTCGATTTCTTGCCCAATAAATGTTGATAAAGAAAATATAATCATACCTTTATTTATTAAGACAAGCAAGCCACATGTCTTGTCATAACACACAGACACCTTCCAATCCCTCTGACCCTTCTACAACAGAGTATGACTCTCCACATCCCATTAACCCCTCACAGGACCACATGAATAAAGCAACTGATCCCCGACACATCTCTCAGCCAAACCAACGCTTCCTCTGGGAATGAAACAACAAGAACCCCCGTCTCACCCACCCTCCCCTCTTTCCCTCACCAGCCCTGGCCGTGCACAGCCTGACAGTATTTTGGGAGGCCTGCACCTTCCGTCCCTGAGGAGGGCGGGCTCCGACACCCGCCCGGCCCTGACACGGCCTGGTCCGCCGCCTCCCCCCGCCCCGCTCGGCCTCAGCGCGCCCCGACGCTGCATTTTATGCCGAGATTCCATTTCCGCTGATTTTTAACTTTCGTTTTCGCTTTCTTGTCCCCTTTTTCCTTATCCGCCGTAGCCCGGCACCCGGCCGCGGTACCGGGGGAG
>VYZV01011256.1:317524-330432 GCA_013401275.1 Pandion haliaetus | reverse complement strand
CCATAAGTCTGTCTTTTTTTTTTTTTTTCTCCTCATCCCAACGTAGCCAGGCGAGGGGGTGGGGGGTGAGTGAGCGGCTTCGTGGTGCTTTGTTACCGACTGAGCTGACCTGAAACCACGACACCTACAATGTGAGCTTTATTCATGTAGTCACCGTTACTGTAGTATCGTGATACTCCAGGACCTCTGCTTCACCACACTACTGTAATCAAAGAAAATGGTGTTATCCCTAGTTACAAATGGGAGTCTGGGATACAGTGGGACTAAGACTCATTTTTTTAAGTATTTGGCCTTCGGTTACTTGCCCAAAGTGTCACAGGAAGCCAGTGGCAGAAAAGGGAATTACACTCTGGGGTCCTGAGTCCAAGCCCCTACCTGCTGGGCCAGCTTGGTTTTACTGTCTTTCAATGCATTTCTGTTGCCTTTCAGAAAATGTTCTGCAATTTCCAATCCATGCAGGACTCATTACTTTCTCAAATGTCTTTAAGGAAAGGTGAACCAAGGGGGAAGTGATTTTAAGAACCAAGGACTCCAGTTGCCTTGTAGCACTTCTGGATATTGGATAGAAAAAGATCTTTTGCTTAAGAGAGATCTGAACTCTGATCTGAACTGTGGAGTATAAATCATAGCATATATTCATCATATCTACGTAAGCTAGCACTTGTCCATAGTAAATTTCTTGTCCCTCAGAGGGAGAATGTAAGAGAGATGATCTCAAATAATGTTGGGTTTCAACAGTCAACCCAACTCACATTAAAAGCATCAGTTTCAGACTCCGTTGATTTCAGTGAGGGTTGGTAGATTATTGAAATGAGGAACTCCCAGCACAATCCAGCACAACTCTTGGTATGATTCAGTGTGATCCATCAGTTGCCACACAACAGGCAGAGCTATACATTAGCTTGAACTTCTGCATGCCCCCAGGCACAGCCATGTACTGCAGTGGTGGAATTCATTCTGTCATTACAAATTAATTGCATAGGCTGCAAAAATCTCATGAATTCTGACTTTTCATCTATTTAAACCCAACGCCATGTAACCCTCCTGCCACAACTCACAAGACCCACAGGTATCCTTAATTTGGAGGCAAGCCACCCATGGCTTGTTTGCTGGAAAGGGAACAACAGACCCTGAAGCAAAGGTGCTGATGGGGATGCTGAAATCTTGCTCTTTGTCAGACAGACATCAGGCTGAGCCAAACATCAGGTTTCAACCTATGCAGAACTTGGCCAAACCGTATTATTAATTTGGCTTCCAACACAAGCAGCACAGCACTGAAATGCAAAACTACCTCGGTGAGTAAACTGTTTTCCATATACCCTCAGATTATAGTGAGTAGGATTAGAGCTGTCCTGGTGTGGGCAGCTTCCTCTGATGTCAGAGTGAGAGCTGAGTCTCCTGGTTCAGCACCATGAGTCCTGGGGTGGTTCAGTGGTGAGCTATCTGGTGAGCTCTCCAGCCCCATCAGGTTGTGCTCCCAAGACAGTCGCAGGAGAGAAGTGGTCACCAAGTCCATCACACCTGGAGAGAGCAGCTTGCCAGGCTTAGACAATGTGACTGCTGGTACCCAACACAGTGCTAAATATTTTCACTTCATTTACTGCAAATATAGTTTCACCAATGAACTGGGCAAGGACTTAAAGCAAACAAACAAGCAACCAACCAGCCCCAAAACAAGAAACAAAGGATTTCAAAGCAATTCACTTACATTATTTAAGCTATATTTCTGTGTCAGCCAACACATATTCAGCAAACTTTATCTCTGCAGCATAGAGCCTGATAAAGGTCTAATTGCCCGAGAAATGTACAGCTCTTGGGACTGCAGTGGCAAAAGCAATTTCCTTCTTTACAACTGAGCCTTAATGAAAACCCCTCCTGATTAATGAAAGCATGAAAGATTAAGGGACAAAGGTAGGGTGTGGAGCTGGGCTGCGGCCAGCCAGGGTCTGCATGGGCTAGCTGGGGGCAAGAGGAGCCCCAGAGAGGGCAAGGGGTGCCTGTGCCATCCCAGCCAGCATGGGGGGCCCTGCCGCATGCCACTGATGTGGCTGGTTCTTCTTCCTTCCACCCATCTTGGGGAAGCCCCTGCCTCCAGGATTCCTCAGTGCTGTCAAGTCGTCCCGGGACACAACCAGGGCATCGCTGCATTGGGCCCCAGCCAAGATGAACTCGGCCCTGTGGCCGCCTCCGCTCGCCAGAGCAAAATCTGGCCACTTGTTGCTGAAGCGTTTGGGGATGAAAGTGCTGGGATTGAGGAGAAGAGAAGCCTTTGTAACAACAGTGTTTCTTTGTTTCAAGTAAAAGAGCCAAATTTAAAGCAGGATACAAAGCTGACCCTGGGGTGAAAGACATCACTGAGCCTCCTCAGAGGCTGCTCTCCCACCCCCGAGCCAAACCCAGAAAATCTTTGATGCATCAGCATTTAAAAGTGAGAGAGAGAGCAACACCACCCCCCCACCCCCCAATCGTTCCAGGAAGAGAATAAAACAGCAGAAGCAGCAAAGGGTGTTTAATGTGGATTTTGCAGCAGATATTGATACAGGACAATTTGCCTGTTTCCTTTCTGGTTTAGAAATAAGACTTTATTGACACAGAGATAGTCCTGGAAAAGCTAATGAAGCATAAAGCTGAGTGAAAGAAATCATGTTCTGGGGGCTGTTCACAGCAACTTTTTCTCCATGTTTTTTTTTTAACCAATTAAAAAAAGAGGAGTTAACACCTGTGCCTGCTTTACTATGCCATTTTTCAAGTTCGCAGTTGTTCTCAGGGGAATCAAAGTGACAGATTTATGCAAAGCTGCAATTCGGGTTTTTTCTTGCCCTGGAGCAAGGCTTTTATCCAATGCTCTTCTTCCCCCCTTCATGAGGGGACAGCAAAGAGGAGGAATGCATTACACTTGAAAAGGCAAAGAAAAAATCTTTCACAGCTGTTCTAGCAGCTGGGATATATTTAATCAGAACTGGAGATTAACATACATCTCTGTGAAAGACATATTTTCCTTCCCCTTATGGTTATGTTATCACCTGTGCAGCAGACAAGGCTTGGAGCTGAACCTCAGCAGCAAACACAGCAAGAGGATGGAGGGGCTGCAAGTGACTTTGTACTCTTATTCGCAGTAACTCCTGGAATGGGATGGCCCTCCAGGTAGTGAGGACAATTTCTTTGGGCCATTTACATTGTGAAAGCCCCTCCTAAGTGTTTCAGTCTCCTGCAAGACCTCAGGCTGTGCCTGTGCCCAGCTCCAGCTCCAGCAAACCTCTGCACAGCAGGGTTTTTAGCAGTGTGTCTGCAGAAGGCAGTTCTTCTCTAACTATTGCATTGGAGATGGGAACAGCACAGAACATCTTTCCTGGTGTCTCAACAAGTGCTACATGCACACAGATGCAAATGAGTAATGGTAAATCTTCAGTAGCACAAGAATGTCTGCTGCCTCCTAAGCCTTTGTTCAGGATGGTGATGGTGAGTGGCAGTTTGGACTGTGCCCTTCCAGAGAGCAGCTATGTTTTATCTTCACTGCTCAGTGTGCAAACCTCCTGAAATCCCCTGTCCCTGAATCATTAAGGATTTGAGAGGCAGAACTTGAGAGGAAGAACTATTAACTTATATATGGGCTTTCCTGTGATGCTTGTCTCCACATTATCTGAGTGCCATGAACACGTTAATGGATATAAATTCACAACCCTTATGTAGTAAGAAGCTGGTACCTATGTGAACTACCAGGCTTGGCTTTTTGGTTCCCAAATCTTATCCTTCCAGTCAATCCCCACCTTTCAGCCAGATGTGAAGGTCTCACCTCTACTCATAGGAACACAGTCTTCAACACAAGCAAAACAAGACATTGCTCTTTAGCCTTCCCTGGTGAAGAGACCATTGAAACATTTTCCACATAAATCTACCCAAGATAAACATGCAAAATGTAATGTTTCATCCCGAACAGTTAATGCAGTCCAAGGAGGAGCCAGGCAGCTTTGCTGACAGGCAATATAATCCAGCAAATCATTTGCTTAGGCTGCTGCTGCTGCTGCTGGATTTTGTAGCCTTCGCTGGCTCCAACACCACCTGCCTTGTACATGTGTCATTCACCCTTGAAGTGGTGGCCAGGGAACAGCTGTCCTGGCCTTGGCATAAGACCTTGCACTGCCTGCCCTCTGTGTGCAAATGCACCAATCTACTGCACAGCAGCATAGCAGTCAGCCTCTCCCAATGGAATATCAGCAAGTTGCATGGATGCATTTCACTTAGCCAAGGCAGGTTCAGAAGTAGAGGTGTTTACTCCTTTGTAATGCCAATGGCGTGTGGGAGCATCTCATTGCCAAGAGGTTTGGGAGCAGGACTAGATGACCAACACCATCAGCAGTGCAGCCTTCATTGCTGGCATCCAAGTGAGTCCCCGATGATTGTTGGTGCCATTGCTAACCCAGCTCCTGGGGGAAGAAATTCCCCTGAGTCAGGAGGACAGTTTTGCTCAGCAACAAGACAGATGATTGCCATGAGAGGAGGGAGCAATCTCTGGTGGGGGAGCTGGATCAGAGCCCATTTCACTACCTTGGACACTTGCTTGGGTTAACTCACTGGGTTAAGCATAGTTTTTTATCCTTTCCTGAGGGCAATTTCTAAAATCCAAATAAACGTCCTGCACTATGGCAGGGGGGATGTGCTTTCATGTCAGCTGCTGTGTGAACACTATGTCTGTGTCAAAGACCTGGAAAGCCCTATTCAAAAGCATACCAAAGAACAAGACCTACTCAAGACACAGAAAAATACAGAGCTCATACACTAATGGAGCAGGGCACTGAGCCATTTTGTGAGGTTTGTCTAGATGGTTTGATGCCCGTCAAATGGGAGTGATGGTGGGGTCACGTTGGGAAGGTGGGCAGATGAAGGAGAGCAGGTCTCTGGCTGCAGGCAGGTCAAGAGCATGGGGACCAGTCTAGAGGCAGGGCATGACACTCAAGCTAGGCTCAGCTTTCTGCAGGACAAGAGGCAATGCAAACTGGCCAGTGTGAGACTGCTGAGTGAAAGCTGATTTTATGGAAGGACTGACAGCTCCTGTGGGGAAATGCAGGTGTCTCTGATGGTGTTTATACCGGACACCTGCAAGCAGTGCTCACTTAAAAAAAAAAAAGTTTAGGATTCTAGTTGCTCCTTTTTTTTTCTCTCTTGTCCCTATTTCAGTAGTTTTTCAATATGATGTTCAGTAAGTTAAATTCCAAACATTAATTCCTTCCTTCATTCCTTTTTTGCCTAAAATTTTCCTTGAGCTCTTACTTCTCTCACTGCCCCTACTCTCCTGTCCTGAGTCTTTCCTTGCTTTTCCTCCCAATTCCTCTGCCTTTCCCCTGCTGTCTCTGGTTTTCTCTTGGGCTCTGCATTGCTGTGTCTGCCTCATCCCTGATGTTATTTCCTATTCCCTTCATCTGTGGGACTTCATGGAGTGCAGGAGCATTTCTCACCTTGGTAGTAGTCTACAGTAATCTACTACTCAGTAATCTGTGCTACCTTGCCCCCCTTTCCCACAATCTGCCTCTCCAGATGTGCACACACATCTGTACAGAAGGTACAGGTACTCCCAGAGCCAGGAGGCTGGAGTCAAACCCAGTTCAGGGAACGGCTAGCTTCAGTGGGATCTCCCCCGCCAGATCCAGAGCTCCTTGGGTGTTGAATGGCAGGCAGTTATGTTCTTTACCACATCCATGGAAAAACGTCAGCTACGCCACTGATTAGTGCAGTCTGAGAGAAGAGAAACATGCTGAATAATAAGCATATGTTGTCTTACAATGGAAAATATTTAAGTAAAAATGCTTTAAATTGCATAAAGGTGTTTTGTAAGAGAACTGTCATATACCATGAGACAGCTTTACCAGAAAGAATATCTGTAATGAGAAACAAATCACACTGACCTTTGCTATAGGGCTTGAAAGCAGGTTTCTCTGGGGTTGTGGAGACTCATTTGCCCTCCAGCAGTGGAAGAATTAAGATGTTATGTTTAACATAAACAAGAGAGGTTTAATCCCAAATCCTCATGTGAGAGCACTTTGTGTTCTCTTAAAAGTTCAGTAATTCCATAAGCAAGATGGACAGTTGGGTTATTTTAGGCTCAGCGAAAGCAAGGGAGGGACAGAAGGGACATCAAAGGGAATTAACTCATCAGAGTAAGAATCCAGTTGTGAAAACTGAGCAGAGTTTGAATTCAATTGTATTAACTATATGTGGTGCCAAGGTCTCTCATTATAAGATGCTTTTCTCCCCTTTTTGTTTTATCTAGGCAAACCGCAAGAAGAAATGTTGGTCTGCATGGGACCATCCCAAGTCAGGGCTGTGCAACCTCCTGGACACACATGCGTGTTCCTGCTCAGTCAGTAATAGCATGAGAGTCATGGTTCTCATTACCATATGGGTTCTATGCAAGATCCTCTGAGGTCAGATGCTGGTTTCTGAGTGATGAAGGAAAGGTAAGGTGGTTCCTGCAGACTGGAAGGCTGCACAGGGAGAGATGTTGTCTCTGATGACCTGCCTCTGCTGGATCTACCTGCACATCATCTCTGCATTCAGCAAAGACAGAACAGGCTTTGGTTTGAGAGCATCTCGGCCCTTTTGAAAGGCGACCCCTTCCCCAGCTCAGGTTTGTCCTGCTGCTCCACTGCCAGGGGCACAGGGAGAAGTCAGCCCTGGCAATCTGTTACCATTTAGCAGCACTAAATTCACTTTAGAAGAAGACAGTGTCAAACATGTTACCTCCAGCTGTGATTCAAAAATTGAAACAGATTCAACTCCTTGAAAACAGGAGGTACAGGATATAAATCCAGAAAACTTGAGCTATTAAAGCAAAGGCAAAACATTCTACATCTCCATCTTCTTATCTCCAGACAAGAAGCCAAAATCCTACAATATCACTGCTGCATTAGGACTTAGACACGTACAGCATCACTTTTTTCATCACTCCCCTGTGATCCTGTAGCTGAAGAGACCCAGTGTGAATGACTGGAGGGATGATTGCTCTGACCCCAGACCACGCCAGAATTCCTTCACTTGACTGAGCTAGGATTGAAGTGCAAATTTTACTTTGCCAATGCAGTTTTTCTTCAGGAGTGACCAATGGAAATTGCTCCATACTTATGTAACACTGGCCAGCAGAAAAAAATGTGGTTCTTGGATGCAGGAACAGAAAACCAAATAGGAGTGGTGATGCTACCCTCTCCCTGGCTCTTTGGAGACCAGTCTCTACAATCCAGAGTTCATCTTGGGTCTCTGCAGGAGAAAATGATGTTGAAAATCTGGGGCAATCAAGCTACAACAATGACTGATAGTCTGGTCACCCCACCACCGAGTAAAAGAAACTATTCAATTTATTCAAGGGAGGGCTTGATTGTTGGATTATAAATGCCAAAACTGGGTGAGGATTTTTGATAAGAGGGTTCCATTTTCACATAGCAGACAACAGTGCTACGTGATCCCATGGCTGGAAGCTGATGCAGGCAAATCAAGAATGGGAAAAAGTACAAGATTTTGGCGTTGGAACAACTCACCAAGGGATGAGCTTGCTTTGCCACCATCTGAGATTTTAAAGTGAGGGCTGCATCTCTTTCTTCCACTTTCTTCTTCTAAATTCAGTTATGATCTCGACACAGGAGTCCCTGGGTGTCATCTTCTATCTAGCGTGGTCCTAACAGTCCCTCTGCTTTTAAAACCTCTGTTTTATAAGAAGTGCATTTACCTGGACCAGAATTCACCCCAGGGACAGGGGAATTAGACATCTTTATTCATTCCTCCACAGCTGTGGGAATGATATGTTTTGATATTTTTCCCATCGCCAGTTGTGTCAGTGGTATGTGTTATGCAGATCTGTGTCTACTGGGAGCTATGCTCAGACAGCGCATTTCACATTGATTTATGAACAGACTTCTGAGCGCAGCAACTTCTGGCCTCTGCTGACTTGGGCTGGAATCAGCTTGCACGTTATTGCTATTCTTATTCTTGGACCTGCAGTCATGGCTCACGAATCAGATGCTGCAGAAATGCAGAGCTGAGGAGGTCCTTGCCTCAAAGCTCTTCTGTAAGAGCCTGGCAGGAAGCTAGGGGTGGATGTGGGTAGCCAAGGGAGCCCAGGGAAAAGATGAGTGGTGAACATGATCAGTAGTGATGAGCTAGAAAAAGAGTGTGTGTAGCAACAAGTTGGGTAGATAGTGGTGGGCCAAGGCTGGGTCTGCCCAGGAAAAGATGTTGCAGGACTCAAGACTGATGCTGAGAGGAAAGAGCCTGCATGGCATCTTTGTTGTGTGAGTGGTAGGAAAGGCACATCTGGGAGAAGCTACAGGAAAAGTGTCTACTCAACTTGAGAATAGAGAGGAAAGTCTAAGGTGAAAATGACATCCAAGTTGTAAGCCCAAGTGATAGATAAGCGGAGGTGATAGTGCCAGTGATTGAGAAAGGGTCACTTGGAATGAGAGTAACAGTTCCCCTTCAGCCACAATGGGTCTGAGAGGAGGGCCAGATGTCCCCAGATGTCAGGGAGCCAGGCTGAGATGGGAGTTTGGGTAGGAGGACACAGATAACAGGACAGAGGTCCCTATCCAAAGGAAACTGCATTTAAATTGGTGAGACTTGCCAGAGATTGGGGCAGAGAGAAAGGAGAGCGGGACCATGTGGACACAGTGAGGGCAGGATGGGGGAGATGGACAGTGGGGAAGGATGAAGGCTGAAGGGGCCAAGAAAGGGCAGAAAGTTACAGTGAAGGTGTAGGCAAAGATCTCCATCCATACCAACTCTTTGATCCTTCTACTCATTTTTCGATTCAAATTCTAAACGGTGTTACAGAAAGCCTTTTTACTGCTGTGCATAAAGTAAATCTTTGCGAATTCTTTGAGACAGCAGTGTATTCCCGGCTGATCCCCAAAGACAGATCCTGTTTCTTCATGGTCATCATTACTCTTTGAAAGAAAGAAACATAAAGAACTACAGAGAACGTTGGCCAGGGAGTATGATTTTTTTTTGTTAATAGGAATCACCGAGCCCTGACATTGGTACAAAAATAGTTAAATATGATGGACCAAATGTCAAACTATGAGAAGGATGACTCAAGTTAGAGAAGCATAGACAGAAGAAGCTAATGAAAACATTTCTTCCTGTGGGGACACTAACACAGCCAAATATTCATCTTTGTAGGTCACCCAGTTTAAAGAGGGGTGGGCAGGAGGAAAGAAATCTGGGTTTGATATTTTGTACCCTGGACTACAAAGGAATCACTGCGGATATATAAATAAAAGACAGCTGGACTGAGGTTTCAGATCACCTACACCCATCAGAAAGGCAGCCAGACTCCAAGCACCATGCTCTCTTGTTTGATACCTGGACTAATGCTCAACTCTGTCAATACTTTAAAGGCAAAGAGAGAGACAGAGCAGAGCTATGTTTTATTAAAAGGCTTAAATCACCCGCATCGCCACAGAGACAGCAAAGAAAATGACACAGCCCGGAGGGAGAAACCTTTGGTTTAAATATCTGTAAAGACGTGTGGAAGAAAAGGAAGAGCTCCTGCCTGGGAAAACCGCAACCCTCTCTCAAAGTCTACAAGACTATCTAAGCGGAGGAAGTGAATGAATAACTGTGGCACATGCATGAGTGGCTGAAAGTGCAGCCCGAGCAGTAATTGGCTCTATTGGTGCTCCTCTGATTAGCTGGTTTTGGCTACAGCACTCATCAGACCCATGCTGAGTTCACAGCACAAAAGTATTCATGCTGCACTGAAGAACGTCTCAGATCAGCCAGTGGATCCCTGCAGAGAAACAGCAAACAGAGATCTGAAGGATGCAGTCTCCAGGGAGGGTTTCTAAATCCTTACTTCATGTCACTAATTCCTTGTTAGCCAGAACTGGAAGAGAAAGGACTCCTGGAACGGATTCAGATGCTCCTGCTACTTCGCACTACCTCAGAAATGAAGGAAGAGAGAAGAAAATTGATGGTGCTTCTGTGGAGAGAAATTTAAGAGCAAAATCACGTTAATCACTGTGATCTGAATGTTAATCACTGTGATCTGAATGTAGGCGGTTCTAATTCTTTACTAAAATACTGATCTGAAAGTTGCTAATGAACTAAAGAAGGAAATAGCCCAAGGGACCAGCTTGTTGGGGTGGGAAGGAAAGGTTACACACTGATGAATCTCCAGAGAGCCTCCTGGCAGGGAGAGGTCTCAGTTAGGGATGTCTCGCAGAGGGCACGGGAGAAGATGAGACACCCTGAGCCCTTACAACACGACTGGGCACAGCACCAGCAAACATAAATTGTAGAGAACAAGGAAATCAGGCACCTTCAGGTGAGAGATATTTTTATTTTTATGTGAAGACTTGCATACCTACTGCATCTGCTCCAGGGTTATGGCCAAGACCCCTTTTCATCTCATTCAGCTCTGAAGTCAGCTCCATGGACTCCCGCTGTATCCTCAAAACACTGACACAACCGCTCTACAGGGTGATAGAGAAATTCCAAAGAACATTAATTACTTGCTTCCACACTCTGGTAATCACCACCAAAAAGAGAGTTGGAGGGCATCACCCAGAGCCAGAGTACACCAGCAAATGCTGTTACGTTTTCTGAGATGGCTCACTGATTCACTCTCATCAAATATAAGCAATTTAATTCAGACTATTAGCAGTAGCATTAAGGAAAGACACATCCATATTTTGAGTGTGAGCTGCCCGTGTCCCTCCCTTTCTGACCCGGTCCTCCTTCCTAGCTGCTACGTGGCGGCTAACTGAAATGTGAGGAATAGCAGAACAGATCACAGCTTAGATTAGACATTTCCAAAGTTATTTGAGGACAGTTGACCATTACTCAATTGCAACACACAGTAAACAGAGATGAAGCTTAAGTATGAGGCTCTTCTACCTAGAAGATATCAATCTCATATGTATACACAGAAGAAATAGCAATTGTGTTTCACACAAGCTAAGAATTTGGTTCCCAGGATAAAACCAACCAGCCTACAACAGGCATTACAAGCGGCTCATCAGCTTCTCAGGGCTCTACCTACCCAGCAGCAGTGCTGGAGTAATAACATACCGGTATTTTGGTGCCCACACCCAACATGACATTCATGTTGCTGAAGCCACTAGGCTCTGATGCCAGTCGTACTACATGGAGAGACATGGAAAGACCACTTGGATGGGCTGAACATTTCTCCCATCACTTGCAGCACTTCTCTCTTTCTTCACATGAATCCCATGTCTTTGCCAACATCTTGAAGCACCGTTTCTTAACAGAAACCTGAGGTTTGTACCTCATGTACACTGGATTGTACAAAATGCCTCCAGCACTGCCCCAGCTTTGTCTGAAGTAAACAGCAGCCTCGATTCTTTGTTTTTCTCCTTAGTTCATTTTTATGTATCTAAAAACTATGGAATGAGGCTCTGAGACCTTCTCTACCACAGTTTAGTCCCTTCAGTTTCCAAAGAAAAAGCAGTTTTTCCTGATGGTTAACATTAAAAAAATTTTGAGCTTGTTGGTCTGTTGGGATTTCCTGAGGATATTTTCTTCAAAAAATTCTTTTCAGGATTGCCTTTTAAGCTTTTTTCCTGAAAGTTGGAAGCAATTTGTTGATCTTCAAGAAATAGATTATAAAAAAAACTTAGAAAAGCTCTGTCATTCTGTAATTTTTGTAGGGGAAAAAAAAAATCAAAATCTGTTTCTGTTTTAGCAAGAACCAACTTTGCTGTTCTTGCGTAAAGCTATGATGGAATACATTGTAGGACCATGCCATCATGAAATACGAGTATTACCTTCGTTAAACTCTTCAGCACACAGCTGAATCTGATGAAACTATTCCAGAGGGAGACACTTGTCACAGAAGAAGTCTTGTCTCGCTGTCATGAAGTTGGCTCAGCATTATTTAACTGATGATTCATTATTTTGCACATTATTTTGAACACCAGTCATGCATGAGGACCCCCCTGTACCAGGCACAGCATAAACATGGAACAAAAAGGCACCTTCTGCTCCCAAGGACCCCTAGTCCTTGTAGAGGACTGGAGAGGCAGATGGAGACAGACAGACAGACGGATGATGAGATTAAAGGAACCAGCCAGGACATGCTGTCAAACTTTTAGTAACCATCACTAGGTTAGGGAAAGATTTAACTGGGACTGTGTCTCCGTGATATTCGTATTCTAACAAAAGTTTTTAAGCATCCCATGCCCATTCCTGACTCTATCATCCCCAGTGAGATCAGATGTGGGAAAAGGAGAATACTGAAATAGAAAGACGCTATTTCAGACTGCAAGTGGTGCAGGGCCCCTGGGGATCCTCGGGAGAAGCTCCACAGCAGTTTGTATGTGAGGAGGGGGTCAGTCTCTGAGCCATCTGCCAAACAGCTGGAGAAGTCCAAAGCTGCCTCAGCTAGTTCTAGGAGGAAACGGTGGGAAGCTTTTTATTTTTACCTTGCTCACCAGGTGTATTTTGAAACACAGTTGCAGGCTGCTAGGAAGAGCTGCTCTCCTCCACTTGCAAGTTTTTCTCAATCCTCATTTGAAGCGGGAGAAGTGGGTGACCCGGNCCCCCCATCTTCAGTTTCCCAGGCTCTTTTTTTCCCAGCAGGAGCAGTGCACAGTCCCCTGCTCCACTGGGACCCTCACACTTCCAGCACCCTATGAGTCGCCCCTTCACCTCCCAAAGCCCCGGGTGCCGCCAGTGCCCACCCCGGGACCAGAGGAAGCCGGGCAGCAGCTGCCCTCACCCGGGGTGTGCTTGCCCTTCGCATCTCTACTCTTTTACATCTTGCCTCTTTGCACTCTCTGTCCTGTCCACCTCTTCCTTTCGCATTCCTCCTCTTTGCAACTCTGTCTTTGCATCCCTCCCCTTTGTATCCCTCCCTTTTCACCTCCCCCTTTGCACCTCTCTCATTTACATCCCTCCCCTTT
>VYZV01011256.1:224539-316385 GCA_013401275.1 Pandion haliaetus | reverse complement strand
CACGGCGCTGGAGAGGGGCCAGCGCCTGTTCGCCGAAGTTTGGCATGGGAGTTTAAAACCCATCCCCAAATACTCACCCGATAGCTTTCTCTCAGAGTCCCAGCCCAATCCTGACTTTGGGATCATCGAAAGAATAAGAAAATAAACCACAATGTGGGAACAGAGCCATTGCCGTGACCTTTCAGTCCAAGAGCGTTTGCGAAATAGTACTCAGCGGCTTGTTTCGAAATACTTGGTATATTCTTACACTGGGTGCCTAACGAAACACAGTTTGATGCTCTCTAGTGCTCAGTCTGTGGCAGTATCTTTAAACACGTTTTACACAAGTTATTTATTGACTGCTTGAAGGAGTACTTAAACTCCGGGATCAAGGGCAAAGCAATGCAAATTCCATAGGAACCGTGGGCCAAAATACAGATTTGCCTCATTCACAGGGGTTCATTGATGTCTGCATGGTGGAAGGAGCCTCTCAGGTCCTTACTGCTGCTGCCCGGTGCTGGAAATTGCCGTCTTGGCAACTAAGTGCCATGAGAACCAAGAGCCACGTGCCGGCTAAAAGTCTGTCTGTGTGACTTTGGTGGCATTTGTTGAGCCAGGCTGAGGCGCGAGGGGTGACTTCTGCGGGAGGGAAAACGATGTTCAGCCTCACAGTGGGCTGCTCGTGCAATCTGTGTTTCAGAATGGATGAGAACTACATCCTCCTGCCGCACGGAGTCAACTTCCAGGAGGCGATTTTCCCAGACACCCAGGAGAACAGAAGGATGTTTGCCAGCCTTTTCCAGTTTTCTAACTGCTCACAGGCGCAGCATGTCTTGAGCTTCTCCAGTGACTGGGAGATTCAAGAGGACAACCGGGTAGGGATTTATTTGCTCTCCGTTGCTTGTTTTCTAAGTGGGCACAGGTATTCCCATGTCATTTGCAAACATATATATATGAATGCAGAGCAGCAGGTCCCTGATTTTCCTGGTCTTTTGGTAGTATCACTGGCAAAGTAACACACTGGTGGGGAGATGTTAAACTCTGTTTTCAAAACTGACCTCTGTGTTAGCTCTTTAGCTTCCTGTGGACCTGAGCAAAGGTTGGTATCAACCTGTTCATAAGCAATAGGTTGGAAACCAGTACTGCTTGCAATCCTGTCCTACTCCACACAGGTCATTCCTGGCTTTGCTATCTCTAGACCCCATACTTTAATTTCAGCTGAAATGTTCAGGAGCAGAGCTTTGCTTTTTTACTTCTGTGTTCATCTCATGTAGCGAGAGCAGTGCCTGGACTATGACAGACTGTAAGGGATTATTCTTGTCTAACTCTACATAACAGCATAAGCAGCTACTGAATTAATTGCCCTAAGCTCTCTTTGTAGCAACTGGGGGAAAATAGACGGTTGAGGGCATGTTTCGTCTGAGTGATGAGGGCATGGTTCGTCTGAACAACGCCGGCACCTACTTCTGAATGAAATGCCTCTTTCTCCTCTCAAGGGACGCCACAGCAAGTGGTTCACCCTCTAGGCGATCTTCCCTTAAAAAAGCACATTTTTAGTATGGAAAGTCCAACGATGCCCATTGTTAGTGGCTTCTGAGCCCCTTTATGGAGCTGTAGTGTGTGGAATAAATGCAAGATTTTAATAAATACTTCCTTGGCAATGAGGAGCAACCTGCAGTTATGCGTGTGCGTGTTCTGGATGTGCATATACATTTGCAAAAGTGGAACTTGGAGAGCCATTTTAGTGCCAAACCTTGTTTTATGAGGCTGGTGGTTTCCACTAGTAGCTGAGAACATTTTAAGTGTCTCTTTAGGTCAGGATGGACAAGGCATGTGTCATCACTTGCGTCTTCTGTGGATTCATCCAAGGCACAATATTTACACATGGCAGCAGAGGCACTAGTGGCTTTTGGGAGATGGATGGAGGGAACTCGGTAGCTAGCTGAGCCCTTTCCCTTCACCAGCTGGCCGACCGCCGGCATACAAAGTTTGAGCTGCTGCATGGCAGTCTGGCCAGTGACACAACCTTGCTCCTTGGGACGCCCCATGAGTGAGTGTGTTCTCACTGCTGATATTTTGGGGAGGGAGGAGTGGGGAACAGTGATATTCAAATATATATTTGGGGACTGCAGCAGGAATGGAGAAAATAAGAAAAAATGAATCATCTTACAATTAGATGGCAGAGCTGTAACCCTGGCTGGGCAAGAAGGGGGAGGTGGAGAGCCCCAGTCCCAGCCCTGCCTCCTCCCTGACAGCCCGCAGGCTCCCCAGTGCCTCAGGCAATGCGTTTGGCAAGTAAAGGTGCTGCTGCTGCCAAATCCACAGATTTTGCTCCGGGGGAGCAAAGTGGCATTGGGGGTCCACCAGATCCAACTCCTGGTGTCTGCTGCTTGTGATGCCTCTGCACTGTTTATTTAGCCGTGCTGAGCTAAATATAGGGGACCCTGATGGGTTCGTGCTCGTTTATGCCAGCAGTGAATCTCGCCAGCTAGATTTAATGGAAATCACAAGGCAGAAACCTCCAGGGTAAGTTGTGGCAACCGAAAGCGTATGTATCAAAAGTGCATTTCAGCTGTTGTGCTCTTTGACCCTGTGCAGCTGTGAGCAGACCAGGCGGGGATTAGAGCTGCTGGTTGCACAGACTGGGGCTGGGGGCTTTACATACTTCAACACCCACCCGTCGAGTGAATAAATTCAGCACAACTGATGGACACTTTGTCTCCCCTTCATAATGAAAAGTAAAAGCTTCCTCTGCACCAGTTAAAAATAGTTTGGGCTGACTGTGCTCCCATTCAGCTCCTGCATCTGTGTTTGCCCAGGCAAGTGCTGGCTCCCGGCGCCTGCATGTCCCAGCCTCGGAAGGGGATGGCATTTCTGGCTGCCATGGTATTAGGAATTTGTTCCCCAGCTCTTCCCAATGCAGGTGCCCATGACCAGGGTGCAGCTCTCTTTAGTGTTTTGCTTCTCTCTTCACCTTGTCACATCCAATGGTGACTTCCCCAATTGCCACCATGTCTGCTCGCATCCCATCATAGTGCAAACAATTTCTATTTCCAAATGCGCTTGGCCGAGCTGCCCTGTGCTGGCTCCTGAGCCAAAACCTGTGGCGTGTGCCATCTTTGTGGCACAGAAAGGGAGCATTGCTCGGAGCATTATTCTTGAAGCTTTTTGGAAAAGAGGCTCTTTGGGAGCCTGGGTACACCCAAGGGGGCTTCTGTGGTCGTGTCATGTTGTGGAGAGCTTGGACAGAGAGGGGAGGGCCTTCTGTTGAGGTTCACACTGCAGTGAGGAGTCAGGGGTCTCATTACCTGCTGCGTATTGATATAAATTGCTAGTTAAAATTCATCACAGATATTTTGTGCAGTCAGAGGGAAGAGATGGAGATGCTGAGCTCCTCAGAGCAGAAGGCAGCTGGGGCGAAGGTTTGGTTCCAGGAGTTAGTAGGTAAGGTCCTGCCTCTGGGCCTTGGGACAGCTGCACGCAGGGACGTCTTAAAAAGCTAATCTGACAAAAAGCAGTATGCCCAGCTAGGTTTGGAATAAAGGAGTGATGAAATTTCCTGTTTACAGCTGGATCCTATACTCCAAAAGACGTTTTGAATCCCTGTATTTGCTTATGGCCCTGTGCCCTACTCCTGATATATTTCTGGGGCGGACATTTTAAGGGAGAATTCAGTGCTGGAAGCATGTGCAGTTGCAATGAATAATTTGTGTTTGCAGTTCTGGGGTGCTCAGCCAGAAGGTGAGAGAGCACTGTGATGAGTGAACGTCTTTTGCCTCATGTAATGCTGCTCCCAGGGAGAGGTCCCTTCTGCAGGGTGTGCTTGAGCCAGCTGTGGAGCAGGGGACCCAAAGGTGACCACTGACATGCTGTCCTCCTGCTTGCCCTCTTTCTGCAGGGTTCCTTGCCTGCAGGCAGCCTTGTCTGTGCTGTCCCAATGGGTGAAATGAGGAAAACCCTGAGAGCTCCTTCTCCTCCTCCTCCCAGCAAATGTGTCTGATGGTGCAAAAGAGAGCAAAGAGGTACGCAGGAACTTCTTGATGCACTGGGATGCACCACTTGCCTTTTCTATTGCAGGAAAACCCTTTTAGTTTTTGGAAAGCCCCATGGCTCATGGTGAAAGGCAGCCAGACCCAAGGCACATCTCACTGGGGACAGTACATTGCTCATGCTGGGCCTGCTGCTGTCACTGGAAGCTGATTCCAGCTGCATTTTTAAGCCCCTTGCCAACTGGGCTGAGGGTCAGATGCTGCTTTCCGTAGTTTTCCAATAACCCCACAGTCTCATAAATTCACTCAGGTGCTTGTTCTGGCCACTCTGGAGAGCAACAGTAGCTCCAGCTGTCATTTCTTTAGGCACTTGAATTTTGGCTTCCACATTTGCAGAGGCACTAACTAATTGGGCTCCATCCTGACTTTTCTCACAGCCCCTTAGTGATGTTTGCAGACCTCCTGCTTTACTCTGGCTCGCTGTTGCAGCAGTTTCCGCAAGGTTGTTGCTAAAGCCCCGGGTTCCCACCAGGCTTGGGGTTGGAGCTGGGTTTGTAATGAGTGGCTGCAACTACTTTCGGAGAGAGAGGGGCCACTTCTTGCAGCATGTTGCAGGTACCTGGGTCCCAGGTTTGGCCCAGTCCCAGAGCTGATGCTGGTGGAGATAATAACACAGGAATGCTCCTTTTTCCCTTTTGTAGTTAAAGTTTTAGTCGATTCTTCCCACCCTCTGCCCTTGGGTATTGCAATGCAGTATTGGCCTATCCAAGGAATCTTGCAGTCACAGCAGTTTCTTTTAATAAGGTGCTTTTATTAAAGAAAGGAACAATTAAGAAGTTATAAAAACCTAATTAAAATTCTTAAAAGCTCCATGTTTTTACCCAAGTCTCATGTTGACCCCCTGAGGGAAGACCCACAGATGTAACAAAGAGTTTGTAAAATCTGGCAGCCTCCTATGCAGGCATGCCAAGCTGTCCTGTGCCGGCCGGCGTGTGGCCTCCAGGTCACCCCTGCCTTGGGAAACCACCTCAGCCATCCCTTTTCCTTTACCTCCTGCTTCCCCCGGTGCCCCTAAAATTGCTCACAAACCCCTGTGTGCCACCCAGTTATTCTCCAGTGCAGCTGGCAGTGCTGGTGTTTCATTACTGATATTTTTAGGGAGCAGCCTTGCAATCTTTTCTTGCTCGAAAGGAGTCCAAGGGGTCAGACTTTTTTTTGGGAGATAGGGATGAGCATTCAGCCATGCAGCCAGTATCCTCTTCCAGGGATGGAGAGGGGGGAATGGGAAAATCCCAAAGGCCCAGAGGGCATCCATATATGCCAATTCCTCTTTCTCATGACAAATTTTTCTTATGGCTAAGTCATAAATGACACTTTTCTACATACAGGGGGTTGATTTCTGTTTGCTCAAGCTGGGAGGTGGGAATCGTCCCTGTGGTTTCCCCCTCTTACAGTGCCTGCTGCTAAGCCTGGGGGTGATGTACTGGGTTGGGATTGAAATCTCGCTCCCCTTCAGAGTTTTACCATTTTAGTGCAAATCTAGAGGCTGCAATTTCTCCTCCTGACTTGGCCTTCTGCAGGGTGGTGCGATCTCGTAAGACCTCGCTGCCTTGTCTGCACATGCGAGATTACACCAAAGTGATTCGAGGTCTGGTGATATAAGGTCTATAGAAGTGTCCAACAATGCTTGTCATTATTTATTATTCAGAGGGGTTTTAACTCCTGATTTTGTCAACAGGTTGATAGGGAAACACGGTCTTTTGGCTTCCGTTCCAGCTTGCTGTGAGCTGCAGAGGTGATCACAACCTGGGGCTGTGCAGCGTTTCTTTTACAGGGCACCTTCCTCCCCTTTTTTTCATGCAGGAGAGCTGCAAAATGACCCTGTGTGCATCATAACAAGGGAATTAACAGCGGTGTGTCAAACCGATTATGAGCAACTGTGAGAGCACTAGCACTGTGATAAAACCCATGGAAATTAAGGAGTCCAATAACTTCAATTAAGCCTGGCAAGACTGCAGGGGGAGATTATATCTTTTATTAAGCTGATCTCCCTACATTGCCTTTCCTCCTCTCAAGCATCAGAGCCACAACCATGCTGTTACGTCAATTGATTTAGATGAACCAACTTGCCTTCTGAGAGACCTCCAGAGATTTATCTGGGTAATAATAAAGCTTTTATGAGAGTAGTCAGTGTCCCAGATAAAAAGCAAAGTAATTAGGAGGTTAACAGGGCAATCTACAAATATCTGCTTAGCATCTTTGGGCCTGCATCCTCTTCTCCAGTGGCACTTTGGCAGCTGTAACAACCTGATGACCTGATTAGGACACCTGCAAGGCTTTGGAGCAGCTGAAAAGGGAACTGGATAAGAAAAGCAATGTAATTGCATAAATGGTCTTGCCATTATTATGCAAAGCAAAAAATAAATTAAATTACATTCTTCCTCTGTGGAAGTAGAGGAAATAGTTTCAGAACTATTTGTTTTAGCAACAGCTGTGGGCATGAACTGGGATCCACTGGCTTGGATCATTCCCTGAACCCACCTGCAGGCGCATTTGTGCTGAGCAGCACATTTGCTCAGCAATGGTCCCAGCCTGTCTCTTCCCTGATGCTCTCAACCAGATGGATGGTAGTGGGTCTCATTCAGTGACACTTCACAGGACCACGAGGGCTTAAATCACAGAGAAATAGCTGGTTACACGAAAGCTCTTTGGGCTACCAGAGAAGGACTTGCTCACGTGACATTTGCTGTGGGGACCTGTTTTGATCCATCTCCCCAGGCAATGTGCCTCTGCAAAGGGGAAAAGAAGGAAAGTTGGGTAAGTCCCCATAATTTTTCTGACCGCCTTGATTTTGAGTCTGGACAGTGATTAAAGAGTCTCATGGCTAGTTATCTGCTGGAGAGATGCCTGTGGCATCTCTGGAGAGAGCTAGAACTGCCTTGCGTGCAGGGACCAGAGCTCTTCTTGCTGTGGCTGAGATGGACATCAGTGATGCTGAAGGTGACTCTGCTATGTGAATTATGCAAAGCCTGGCCACTAGAAAAAAAAGCTGGTAACTGTAATGGATTTCAGCTGAAATTTCATCCATGGTATCCACCAAGATAAAATGAAAAAGCAATTTGTTTTATCTCTTTTAAAAGTTAACAACTTCTGCTCTAGAGGAGTTCCCTCTCTGCTCCAAGTACTGGGAGATGAATCACAGGACTGGAAAACGCTGGTCATGGAGTCCAGAGCCAGCAGTTTTAGGGGAATGACTGGTCTGGAGAAGAGCAGGCAGCAGCCTGGCTTGGTTAAGACTGCTTCTTTAATTCCCATGTACTGGCCTTTTGTATTTGCTTGTGGCATGAACCACATAAAGGATCCTCCCTTCTCTGGTCCTAAGTCACTAGGGGAATAGAAAATATTCTCAGTTCAAAACAGTGCTATGTGGCAAGGGCAGGGCAAAAAGACCTCAAAATAGATGAAAGTAAGGTCCAATATCTAGAGTTCTGGACATCTTGTTTTACATTCAGTTTCTTGCCCAGGCATTTGTTAGAAGAGTTGTTGCTCCCTTAGCTTAATAGCATGATAGAAACTGTACATCACTTCTGGGTTGTTTTAATGGTGATTTACAGCACTTTTGTTTTCCTCCCAGAAACTCACCCAGAGCAAACCCCCTCCCTATGATCTGTGTCTAATTTGAATACATGTAAGCAATATTAGATGAAATGAAGAACTGCTGACAAGTGTCTGAGATGAGGGGACATCACGAGACAGTTGATACATTTGGGTAACATCCCCGTGAGTCTTTTGGCATAGAAATGGCATTGACTCATTTCCAAATCTTCCCACCCAACTGTGGTAGGGGACTCTTAGAAGTCTGACTGGCATCTTCCTATCAGTTTTCTGTCTTCCCATGTGCACACAGGCTGCTAAAATACAGAATAAAAGATCACAAAGGAGTACACAATAGTCTTATCCACAGGATGTTTCCATTGCCTATGGTGTTTATCATGTTTATAGCACCCAAAAGGTGTTCTGGGTACCTCCCAGGAGAAAAATGGGAAAAATTCTCTGGTTCTAGGGCGTCTTTTAGAGGTATCTCATTTCTGTGTCAGGAGACGGGTTGGCTGACTGCCATATACAATGCTGGAGGGATGACCTGAGGTAGCATGGGAGCCTTGAATTTGATATCAATTGTGAACAGTCTGAATTTGGGGTTGAATACAGAGCTTTACCCCACCCATCTGAACTCTTGTCCCCACGGGCAGCCATGACCGGTGGGGAGCTGCCAAGGTGAGGCCCCCACTTAGCATCCTCCTGGTACTAACATGGGTGCAGGACAAGATGAGGGGAGTTCCAAATCAGTGTCTCAGCTCCTGGTGAATGAGTTTGGACCAACTTGCTCCCCATCAAGCAATGCAGATTACTCCAGAGCACAGCTCTCTGACTATGTCTCAGGCACATCCACGTACATGATATCCTTAAAAATATCTGGTTTCCAGCCTGCTGAGCAAGGAAATGCCTAGACAGCCATGGGTATGTGTGTTTATGTACATGGCTGCCTCCTCTGAAGGGCAAAACAGCAATCCTTCCAGGAATTGGCAATGAATGAAGACCCGCATGGCTCCAGGGTGCTTTTAATTATCCAGAGCCACATTTTAAAGAAGTTCTGCCAAATGCAGTAAATCATTCTGGATTTCATGGCATGAGGCTATCTGCTGCTGTACATGAACTTGGTAGAGAGCAGGCATCTGAAACTGGCCCCAGTACACCTTTTTGGCTCTCCAACTGGCTTCTTACACCGCCACAGGGGTGGGGAACTGCTGGTGGCCACAGAGGTGGCTGGTTGTTGTGGACTGAGCTCTGCACATTGAGAGACACAAAGATTGGGCTGAAGGGACCCTGTTGTCCCTCCTGTGTTTCAGATGCATGGATTCCTGGAGGGGTGCTGTGCCCTTGGGGTTTCCAGCCCAGAGGTTGTTGAAAGACCTGTGGTGGTGCTGCCAAGAACAAATCCTGCCACAGTGCTTCCTTAGCTGGACAAAGAATTTTTTGGAAGCCCCTGACCACTGACTCTTAGCCAAGGGCCAAGGCAATGTTTCCCAGTCATGTTGGAAAGATGCACCTACCTGGCTGGGGCTAACTCTGTAGTGTGCAGCACCGGTAGGATGTTGCTGCTGTTGTCTCAGGGTAGGTAGGAAAGGTGGGATTTTCAATGAGCTAGTCACATTCTCTCTGTGTTGTCACAGAAGTGGCCGAGGTGGGAGATACCTCCCTCTGGGGAGAGCAGTGGAAAGTTTGAAGCTACCCCCCTGAGCATGGGTGGACTTCTCATTCATACCCTGTGGAGTTGACACTGTCATGGGAAAAGTAGCAACAAAAAGACATGAGGAGGCTGACTTCGGTCCCTTGTCTGCTTCTCTGTGTGTGAGCGATTTGGTGATTCCTCTGCTTTTCTGCCCTGCCTTCCTGTTCACGGCCTCCCCAGTTGAGAGAGGACATCCCACTGCACATAGCCTGCAAAGCGTGAAAGCAATGGCTGGCAAAGGGAGGCAGCTGGTGGGGACCTGGACAGTTACTGGAGCTGGGAAATGAAGCGGTGCAGGGCAACATGTGCTTGAAAGTGCTTGTGTCCACAGCCAAATCACCTTCCTCGACACAGGTTCCTGTACTCCACGTACTCCCCTGGGTAACTGGGACCTGGCCTCCAAGGAGAAGGGTTGAGGCTGGTGTTCTTGTAAGGTGGATGTATTATCTTACTAATCCAAGGCAAAACAAAATGTGCAATCCAAAGAAGCAGATTGTGGGTGTTTTTTGATCCAGTCATGCTTATTATTCATACTTGTGCCATGATTTTTCAGCCTTAGAGAGCAGAGGTACAGACTTAGCCTGAGAGCTACTGGAAGATGCTCAAATATGGCTCCTGGCCACTCCGCTTGCAGTAATCCACTGGGACTCTTTCAGTGCTTTTGATTGGGTTGGGAACAGGAGGGGGAAACAAACATCTGAGCTGGGTGCACCTGGCCCCTCCCTGCTTGGATTTTCTTAGACCTTGGTTTGGGCCAGCTGTTGTGGGAATACATTCAGAGTGAGTCTCAGGCAAGTTTTCTGGATGAAAAAGCACGAGGGAGGTCCCCAAATTCAGTGTTGTTCAGCCCAATTATGGGAGCCACGAAGACCCTCTGTAAATCTGAGAGTCTGTAGATGTATTAGGTGTTTTTGTGTTGGTGCGAATCCATGCTTTGTGTTGGTCAGCTGTTGGGAAGGGTGATTCACGTGGACCAGCAGTCCTGGGCCAGGATCTGTCCTTGATGCACATGCTGCTCCTACAGATGCTGTGGGCGGATCTGGTCTTTGGTTTAGTTGCTGGCCCCAGCTGACCTTGAATCCAGGGAAAAGTCTTTTCTTCCCACTTCCTTCTCTCTCCTGACCCACATGTGAGATAGATACAGAAAAAGATGGAGCAAAATGTTTATGAAAATCAACAGCCACCAAAATCCAGCTGGCAGTTAGGACACCTGTAATGCTCCCTGTAACTGGATCAGCCATTGCGGCTTGAAGGGAGATGAGTTTCAATTTGGGACATATTTTCTCTCAGCCTGTGCATTTTCATGTTTATTTTCACACATGGCAAGCCACGTTGGCTCCGAGGCAGTGGTAGTTTGAATCCCTAATGGAAGCGGCAGACGGAGCCTTTTAAAGCCTGTCCTGCCTCCACCAGCCAAGTGCCTTTCCAAATTCCCCCGGAGAAGTGTCCTTGCCCTGTTGCGCTCGGCCAGGAGCAGCCTTGGCTTGGCTTCGCCCCTGGCCCAGGAAGCACGCAGCCCATTGCAGCAGCTAATGTGAGGTGACAAACCAGAGCGGCAGGTTTTGGGGGACTGGGAGCATGAGGTTTTGGTGTGACCAATTGCAGCTGGTTCCTGCTCAGATTGTTGCAGGTGCCTCTGGCAGCTGACTGAGTGACTACCTCCTTTTGCTGCCACAGTTTGTGGGTTTTTTTTGGAAGAACGCTGCTACAACTGTTAGTCCAGTTATCTGTAAAATGAATGACAGTAGGGAAAAATATACTGAGGGAGAAGCAAGTTTCCATGACACTGTATAATGCAAAGGGGAAATAATATGGCTAGAAAGCCAGGTCTGAATTTCTGCCCAAAAAAGTTCAGAGCAAGCAAGCAAAAAAGTATTTCCTGAGATCTGAAAACACTTAATGGACTTATTCTGCAGTATTTTTGCATTTCCTATATCAGTGAGAAACCAGCAGAAGTACTAGCTACTGCAAGGGAGAATGTCAATGCAGTTTTTGTATTGAGACAAGATGTGGGACAAAAATGCAAGCTAGTACCTACATACTATCATCCTCAAACTGACTCATCTTTACCACCATGCAGGATAGCAGGAGACCTATTCCCATTCTGCAGATGGTAAAAGCGAGGCAGATGTGTTAGGCTCTGTAGCCCAGTCCAGTGGAGACAATTCTCTTCAACCCAGGATTTATCCCCACTGGGATTAGAAACAGCTGTCTGAACAGTTTTTCTGTCTGTAAACTTATTTGTCTAAATCCTGTGCCCTTCCCCTTCCCCCTCTATGACTTCCAGCCTTGTTGCACCAGCAGTGCTGTACTTCAAGTAAGGACATATGTTCAGATGGGTGACACATGAGCAACTGGGGTTTTGTTGTTTGTTCAAACCAAAGTATGTTGGTGGTATGAAGTCTGGCTTCCTTCTTCAGGTGGATGGTGACATGTGTCCTCTCTATTGCCTCAAAATGCAGTGAGTTTATCACCTCCATTCGTCTTCACTGTATGCTGATTTCAGAGAAAATTCATTTGGCTTGCTTTGTGTCTTTCCAGAGCCTTTAGACAGGGTCTAAACACAATTATGTTCTTCTGGATATTTTTGATTATACTTTTTATTGTGGAGAAAAATCAGTTAGTTGCCTAAAACTGGATGGTAGTGAGGGAAAGAAAGGAAGGAAAGTCAAAGTGGAGGAACAGCTTGTACTGACATTGGCTGAGGACAGGAATACAAATTCAGATGCTGTAAGTCCCCATTTCCATTACATGGGGAAAGAAGTCCTGTTTCAGAGCCTTTCAAGCTTGAACATAGCAGCCACATCCACTCAAAATCCTCCATTTTGTTGCAGAGCAGGAAAGCTCTTTTCTACCTTAAAAGCATCATCTTGGGATGTGGAAGAGGAGTGATAATGAGGAAGGAGCATAGCCACAGCGGCCATGGGGGACTTCTGCCAGATGCCAGCCTGTGCTTTAAAAGAGCTCTGAGGTCTCATATGGGTGGGAGAGACTTTATTCGTGGTCTGTGCAAGATGCCTTAAAGTGACAATCTCTGTGTATGTGGCTTACCTCTGGGAAGGAAACAGGCAGCTTATTCTTGGTCTGTAAGTACCTCTGTTGGGGAGATATCTGTAGGTAGAGACAAATTAAAAATAACAGATGTAAATGAGAGAAAATTTTCAAAAAACTATGGAAATAAGAAATGAGGAAATAATCCACTGATACATGTAGCCAACTGATGTGGTGAAATCTCCATCATTTACAAGGCTTGGGTCAAGCTGGGAGATTGTGGTGGGTCTCATAGTCAGAAGATATTCTCCTTTTGCTGCCTGTTTCCGGAGGAAGATCCATCGCATGGGTCATGACATCGCTCTGGGAGTGACTGTATAGGGTTTCAGAGTGCTCTGTCCCTGTCCACTTCTTATTCCTCAGACTCGATGGCTGTCATGACAGTAGTGACTTGCTCCCTCTGGAGAGGGTTTAGATCTCCCATGCTGTGGCTGAGCAGCTCCAGGAGGTGCCAGATAGCATCCAAAGCCCACCTCCATCAGCTGGATTCAAAATGACAACCTGGAGGTGAATTTTTCTAAAAATCACTTGCAAGGTCCTTGGGCCCTTCAGACAACTACAGCCATACTGGACATGAATGCTGATGTTGGGAAAAGCCCATGGGTTGGAAATGAACAGTTTTAAGAAGATCCCAGAGAAGGGTTGTTACTACCATCGGTGATTTGGTTTCTGCCCTTTTACATGTTTTAGGCTCAGGCATGTTTTGTCTGATTTCAGCGAACACTTCATGATCTGTCCCTTGAAATCCTAATTGGCCTGTATTTTCATAAGTCTTGATTTCAAAGAGCAGGGGAACAAATGTGATTCTTGGTTCTTTTCCCAAAGGTGTGGAACTGTAGATTAAATGTATCCTGGAAATAATATTTTATGCTCAAATCTTTCCTGCTGCAATAAAAATGGCTCAAAACCACAACCAGTGACAAAACCCTCCTATACTTAACCCATGTCTAGAAGCAGGTGAAATACTGCTGGGAAATGTCCTGGTGCTTCCAAGTCAGTGGCACTCTGGAGCTGCTGGAACGCATCCCACTCCTTATGGACGGTCGTTTCTCCAGAAACACATTACAGATGTTGAGGATGTGAAGGAGCGGGCTCCTGCCATCACAGCATCAGGACAGAGAAGGGCTAAAAACAAAACCCCAGACTGGAGGCAACCCTGAGGCATTTGCCTGCCTGTTCTATGTCCGGACTTCAGGATCGACCTCTGGTTCCTGCTTATTGTCAGAAATATCTGAAATGGGAGAAGCCTCCCATGGTCTCTGCTAACGAAGTGGTGTTTATCACGCTCTGGTAATTGCATTTGCTATGGTATTAGCAGCATTTCCTATGTTTTGAAATGGAGAGATCTCAGGCTTGCCCAGGGCTAGTTGTGTACTCTAACCTGCTCCTAAGCCCACTTGTATCTTTAAACATTAACATACACATTGGCAGTGTCCAGGGTCAGTCTCAACCCCACAACTACTGAGCCGGGAATGTGGCTATTGCAGTGTTAGTGTTTGGTCCCAGTATTTATCGGGGGCAGTATCTTGTCCCTTCCTTTACAGATCCTAGGGAATTTTCTTTTCTTTCCTTTTTTTTTTTTGTATCTTAGAAAGATGCAGGCAGTCCTTGTGGGCAGCGGTACAGGCAGACAATGGATGGAGGGAGGGGAGGCAGGTTCTCAATCTAGCTAAATGAGGATTCAGAGCAATTTGGAACTCCAAGAGCAGAATAAAGGTTGTTGCAGACTCGTCTTGTGTTTTCAGGGTGAGGTTCATCTCTGCCTACCCTAGGAGGTCACCGGCACCAAGCAGATGTTCAAATGTGGTATTGTCCTATTCAACAACTTAGAAATGTGTGTTCATTTAGTGTAACATGCCTTTTTCTAATAAGGGAAACCACTAAAAGTACAAAAATTAAGTTCTTTATTTTTCCACCCTCAAGCCCAGAAAGTTCAGAGATGAGGCTGACTGGGTGTCACTGGCAGTTCCACCCCTGGGTGGGAATCATAGAATCATAGAATAGTTTGGGTTGGAAGGGTCCTTTAAAGGTCATCTAGTCCAAGCCCCCTGCAATGAGCAGGGACAGCTTCAACTAGATCAGGTTGCTCAGAGCCCCGTCCAACCTGACCTTGAATGTTTCCAGCGATGGGGCATCTACCACCTCTCTGGGAAACATGCGCCTGTGTTTCACCACCTTCATTGTAAAAAATTCTTCCTTTTATCTAGTCTAAATCTACCCTCTTTCAGCTTAAAGCCATTACCCATTGTCCTATCACTACATGCCCTTGTAAAAAGTCCCTCTCCGGCTTTCCTGTAGGCCCCCTTTATGTGCAGGAAGGCTGCTATAAGGTCTACCCAGAGCCTTCTCTTCTCCAGGCTGAACAACCCCAACTCTCAGCCTGTTTTCATAGGGGAGGTTCTCCATCCCTCCTCTGGACCTGCTCCAACAGGTCCATGTCCTTCCTGTGCTGAGGACCCCAGAGCTGAACGCAATACTCCAGGTGGGGTCTCAGCAGCACAGAGGGGCAGAATCACCTCCCTCAAGCTGCTGGTCACGCTTCTTGTGATGCAGCCCAGGACATGGCTGGCTTTCTGGCTGTGAGCGCACATTGCCAGCTCATGTCCAGCTTTTCATCCACCAGTACCCTCAAGTCCTTCTCTGCAGGCCTGCTCTCAATCCCTTCATCCCGCAGCCTGTATGGATACCAGGGGTTGCCCCAACCCATGTGCAGGACCTTGCACTTTGCCTTGTTGAACTTCATGAAATTCACACGGGCCCACTTCTCAAGTATGTCCAGGTCCCTCTGGGTGGCATCCTGTCCCTCAGGCATGTCAACCACACCACTCAGCTTGGTGTCATCACCAAACTTGCTGAGTGTGTACTCGATCCCACTATGTCATTGATGAAGATATTAAACAGTACTAGTCCCAGTACAGACCCCTGAGGGACACCACTCATCACCGATCTCCATCTGGACATTGGGCCATTGACCACTACCCTCTGGACGTGACCATCCAACCATTTCCTCATCCACCAAACAGTCCACCCATCAAATCCCTATCTCTCCAATTTAGAGAGGAGATTGTTGTGGGGGAGTGTGTCAAAGGCCTTTCAGAATGCCAACTAGATGACATCCATAGCTCTTCCCTTGTCCACTGATGTAGTCACTTCATCACAGAGGGCCACTAGGTTCATCAGGCAGGACTTGCCCCTGGGGAAGCCATGCTGGCTGCCTCAAATCGCCTCCCTGTCCTCCATGTACTTTAGCATAGCTTCTAGGATGATCTGTTCCATGATCTTCCCAGGCACAGAGGCAAGGCTGACAGGTCAGTAGTTCCCAGGGTCCTCCTTTCTACTCTTCTTAAAAATGGGTGCAATGTTTCCCTTTTTCCAGTCACCAGGGACTTCATCTGACTGCCATGACATTTCAAATATCATGGAGAGTGACTTGGCAACTACATCAGCCAATCCCTCAGGACGCTGGGGTGCATCTCATCAGGTCCCATAGACTTATGTATGTTCAGGTTACTCAGGTGGTCATGAGCCTGATCTTCTCTTACAGCAGGATGGACTTTGCTCCTCCAGTCTCTGTCTTGCGATATGTCCACTCGAGAGGTGTGGGAAGAGAGATTGCCAGTGAAGACTGAGGCAAAGAAGTTGTTGACTACCTCAGTGTTCTCATCATCTGTTGTTACCAGTTTGCCAGTCTCGTTCATCGGGTGGGGGTACGCTTTCTTTGACCTTCCTTTTCTCGCTGACGTACCTGTAGAAGCCCTTATTATTCTTCATATCCCTTGCCAAGTTCATCTCCAGCAGTGCCTTGGCCTTACTGACCCCATCTGTACACAACCGTGCAGCATCCCTGTCCTCTTCCCAGGGTACCTGTCCCTGCTTCCACTGCCTGTGGATTTCCTTCTTGCCCTTTAGTTTGACCAGCAGGTCTCAACTCAGCCATGCCAGTCTCTTGCCTTCCTTTCCTGATTTCTTACACCTGGGGACTGAGAACTCTTGCACTCTATGGAAAGCATCCTTAAAGATCTGCCAGCTCTGTTCTTCTCCCTTGTCCCTCAGGACAGTTTCCCAGGGGGTCCTATTGACTAGCCCTCCTTCTCATGGGGGACTTCAACTTACCAGATGTCTGCTGGAAACACAATACAGTGGAGAAGAAACAGTCTAGGAGGGTCTTAGAGTGTGTGGAAGATAACTTCCTGACATAGCTGGTGAGTGAGCCAACAAGGGAAGGTGCCCCACTGGACCTGTTATTCACAAAAAGAGAAGGACTTGTGGGTGATGTGATGGTTGGAGGCTGTCTTGGACATAGCGATCACGAAATGATAGTGGGTTTGATTCTTGGAGAAGTAAGGAGAGGGGTCAGCAGCACTGCTTCCTTGGACTGCCAGAGGGCAGACTTTGACCTGTTTAGGAGATTGCTTGACAGAGTCCCTTGGGAGGCAGTCCTGAAGGGCAAAGGGGTCCAGGAAGGCTGGACATCCTTCAAGAAGGAAATCTTAAAGGCGCAGGAGCAGACCGTCCCCGTGTGCTGCAAGACACGCTGNCCCCATGTGCTGAAAGACAAGCTGGTGGGGAAGAAGACCAGCCTGGCTGAACAGAGAGCTTTGGCTGGAACTCAGGAAAAAAAGGAGAGTTTATGACCGTTGGAAGAAGGGGCAGGCAACTCAGGAGGACTACAAGGATGTCGTGAGGTTATGCAGGGAGAAAATCAGAAGGGCCAAAGGCGAACTAGAACTTAATCTTGCTACTGCCATAAAACACAGTCAAAAATGTTTCTATACATCAGCAACAAAAGGAGGGCTAAGGAGAATCTCCACCCTTTATTGGATGCATGGGGGAAACAGTGACAAAGGATTAGGAAAAGGCTGAGGTACTTAATGCATTCTTTGCCTCAGTCTTTACTAGTAAGACCAGTTGTTGTTCTTGGAGTACCCAGCACCCTGAGCTGCAAGACAGGGATGGGGAGCAGAATGAAACCCCCATAAACCCAGGAGAAATGGTTAGTGACCTGCTACACCGCTTAGACACACACAAGTCTATGGGGCTGGATGGGATCCACCCAAGTGTACTGAGGGAGCTGGCGAAAGTGCTCCCCAAGCCACTTTCCATCATTTACCAGCGGTCCTGGCTAACTGGGAGCTCCCAGTTGACTGGAGACTAGCAAATGTGACACCCATCTAAAAGAAGGACTGGAAGGAGGTTCCAGGGAACTGCAGGCCTGTCAGTCTGACTTTGGTGCTGGGGAAGATTATGGAGCAGATCATCAGGCCAGTCAGCATGGGTTTATGAAAGGCAGGTCCTGCTTGACTAACCTGATCTCCTTCTATTGCAAGGTGACCCGCTTAGTGGATGAGGGAAAGGTTGTGGATTTCATCTACCCAGACTTTAGTAAAGCCTCTGACACCATTTCCCACAACATTCTCCTGGAGAAACTGGCTGCTTCTGGCTTGGATGGGCATACTCCTCTCTGGGTAAAAAGATGACTGGATGGCTCAGCCCAAATAGATGTGGTGAATGGAGTTAAATCCAGTTGGCGGCAGGTCACAAGTGATGTTTCCCAGCGCTCAGTACTGGGGCTGGTTCTCTTTAATATCTTCATCAATGATCTGGATGAGGGGATTGAGTGCACCCTCAGTAAGTTTGTGGATGACACCAAGTTGGGAGGGAGGGTTGATTTGCTTGAGGGTAGGAAAGCTCTACAGAGGGATCTGGACAGGCTGGATCGTTGGGCCAAGGCCGATTGTATGAGGTTGGGGTCCTGCACTTTGGTCACGACAACGCCATGCAATGCTACAGGCCTGGGGAAGAGTGGCTGGAAAGCTGCCCAGCAGAAAAGGACCTGGGGGTGCTGGTTGACAGCCAGCTGAATATGAGCCAGCAGTGTGCCCAGGCGGCCAAGAAGGCCAACAGCATCCTGGCCTGTATCAGAAATTGTGTGGACAGCAGGATCAGGGAAGGGATCGTCCCCCTGTACTCAGCACTGGTGAGGCTGCACCTTGAGTACTGTGTTCAGTTTTGGGCCCCTCACTACAGGAAAGACACTGAGGTGCTGGAGTGTGTCCAGAGAAGGGCAACGAAGCTGGTGAGGGGCCTGGAGCACCAGTCTTATGAGGGGCAGCTGAGGGAACTGGGGTTGTTTAGCCTGAAGAAAAAGAGGGTGAGGGGAGACCTTATTGCTCTCTACAACTGCCTGAAAGGAGGTTGTAGTGAGGAGGGTGCTGGTCTTTTCTGTCAGGTTGCTGGTAATAGGAGGAGAGGAAATGGCCTCAAGTTGCCGCAGAGGAGGTTTAGATTGAATATTAGGAAAATTTCTTTACTGAAAGGGTTGTTGGCCATTGGAACAGGCTGCCCAGGGAAGTGATGGAGTCATCATCCCTGGAGGTATTCAAAAAGCATGTAGACAAGGCACTTGATGATGTGGTTTAGTGGGCATGGTTGATGGTTGGACTTGATGATCTTAAAGGTCTTTTCCAACCTAAATGTTTCTATGATTCTGTGATTCTGTGTGGCACTTAGAGACACGGTTTAGTGGTGGACTTGGCAGTGCTAGGTTAACAGTTGGACTCGATGATCTTAAAGGTCTTTTCCAACCTAAATGACTGTATGATTCTATGATTCTATGACTAAGTCCTTGAAGACCTGGAATTTTGCTTTCCTAAAATCAGGGTCCTGACTTTCCTTTTTGCCTGACCTATATCCCTCAGGACTGCAAAATCCACCAGTGCATGATCACCACAGCCCAGGCTGCCGCCAATCTTGATGTCACCCATTAGCTCACTTGCCCTGGTGAGCAACAGATCCAGTATTGCATCCCCTCTGGTAGGGCTATCTATTACGTGGCCTAAGAAGTTATCTTCAATGCATTCCAGGAGCCTCCTGGACTCTGCAGTCAGACTGAGATACCGACCTTTATAGGAGCAATTCAACTGCTTATTGCCATTTGAGATACCATAGGGGATCTGAGAGATAGGGCACAAGACCAGAAACAGCAGGAAACCTGCTGGTCATCATTGAAACATCACCTTTTCCAATGCCAGCTGGAGCCCACAGGGGCATTTCAGGTGGCACGAGCTGTCACAGGGTGGGCAGCTGAATCACACTTAGTTTTATTTAATTATGAGAATTGCCTTTTAAATATCAGAATTGCCAACAGAAATACTGCTTACAGAAACATTTGAGAAAACAGCTATGTGATACCAGTGTTGTGTCCTCTGCTTTGCAGCACTGATTCTTTCTCCAGGCATAAGTTGATACTGAAGGGACAGGTTAATGAATGTGCATCTTGTGGCACATAAAACATGGTAGGGGGTCAGTCCAAATATTGAGACTGGTTCGTCCCGTGACCTGAGTTGTGCTCGCAGTGTCAGCTGCATTACGTATTCCTGACTTCTGTAGAGCAGCACAGTGATTTGGAAATCCATGCCCAGCACAATATATGAGTTGAAAGAGCTCCTGTGTTTCACCCAGCGGTGAGGGTAGCCCTGCAAATAACTGGTTTCAGATTCTGCTTGCCTCTTGGGTGAAGGCAATATATTAATGTTGCAGAAACAGATCTCATTGGAGCTCACATTGTGGTCTGGCCTTAGACCCATATGAGCTTATTAGCATCTAAAAGGGATTGATGTGATCCTGGACCATTTATGCTGCAACACCTTGACCATGACTATGGCTGTGTCTCACTGTCTGCTTTTCCTGGGTATAGCAGTTCTGGGCTTAGATTCAGTGGATTCTGGAAAAGCCCAGAGCTTGAAACAAGCACTGCAGCCTGCCTGAGGTCCTCCTTCCATATCTGTTGCTGTGTGGAGCAGGTGGCTTGAATTTGGCTAGAGCTTATGCATTTTGGAGTCTTTATCTTCTAGCTTATAAAGCCTTTTGGATAAGATTTACTGAATGCATGTAAGACATTGAGTTTTATGTTGTGGATTTAAATCCAATCTTCTAAATTGTTTTAAAGTAATTCCTTGTGTTTTGAAATTCCAAAACCCCTGGCCCCCTCTTTTAAAATGCTTGTGGTCAATTACAGGCTGATTTAGGAAATGGTGCAAAATGTGTAAATGAAACTAAAAGCATTTCTCAAAATGGTGTTAGGAAAAGAAAAAAAAGAGGACACATGTTATTAATACTCTATCAAAAGGGAACAATGTCTCTGACCATAGAAAGGCTTAGACTCCAAAGCTTGCAATAAGAACTGGAATAAGAATTCTAATCCAGGCAACATTGTTGGAACCATCATGTAAGATGACCTTTTACATGGGGCTCTTTGAATTACTTCAACATTGATTTTAAGGCTTTTTCTATTTGGTCACCAAGTATACACTTTAGGTGGGACTCTGAACATATTTTTTCCATGCATTTATGTATAAATATTCTGGGTTGGGATTGGCTTCTTGGTTGGATTTTTTTAAGTAGTAGCTGGAAGGAGTTAGGGAGCTTGTCTAATTCAGCATTGCTCCCAAAATATGAGGAAAGGGCTTTAAAGTGCTACAGCCAACAGCAGAGTGGAGTACAGGAGTCCTTTTGATAGGTGCTTCCATATCAGAAGCCCTGAATTGGTGCAAAATAACATTTTTCTGAGGAAAAAGTGGAGAATACAAGTTGGGACTATAAAAGAAGTGTGAGATATGTGCTGGTTCGATTTTAAAAGTTTGAAATGAAAATCCAACTATATTCAAGTGAAGCAATCTGTTGAATAGCTAAATATACTGTGCTTTGTATTACTTAATTAGAGGAAGTACACTAAGTACTTCCACCTCATCCCATTTCGACTGAAATTCCTGCTGACTTTAAAGGAAAAGGAATCACGTGTTAAGGAATATAGTCCACTTTCTCATCCTCCTGAGTTTGTGCCTGTGATTTAAGAAATGTGTAATCTGTGGTTGTGATGGAAAAAGTTGGTCTCTTTTGGGCTGGAGGAAACTAAAGATGCCGTGCAGAAGAACCAGCCAAGCCAACCACAGTGTTGCTTCTGTTTGGTGGTTTGAATAGAGGATCGCCCCATTCCAGACAGAGGAGATGTGCTTTTGTGGAAAACTCTCCATTTCTGGAAAAGGAAAAATGCATGAGATAGGGTTGTCTCTTGCCACCATGAAGCAAGCATGGTGCCTGAAGGACACCAAGGGTCCGGGGAAGATGTGCTCGTCAGGAACTAAAACACCATATTGGTTTAAATTGCCTCAAAACATTATTTAGAATTTGTCATTCCTTACATGGCCCCATTTCTGGGGGGAGCTGAACTTGGAAATAGAAGATCCAACCAGATCTAAGAAGCCTGAGCATCATATTTCTAATTAAAGGATTGAGTGTTGCAGTAGTCTCAAGGCCTAGTCAACCTCTTGAATGGAACAGTGAGTCATGCCATACTTAACACGAAGGCCTAGCAATACAGTAAACTTAAGCTTTTCAAGGACATGGAGTTAAGAAAAATTGATGTGATTTGTTCTAGGCATGGGTTTGCTTAGCTGGGCTGATCCTTAGGCTTTCAGCTGCAGGCTCCTCAGGTGTTGGATTGCTGGGATGGTGGATGCTGCAGGAGTCAGGGCTTGTTGAATAAAGGATTTCTTAGACAGCCTTGCTCATATGTTAATACCTATAATGTAGACACCTAGAGCAGGATCTGGTTACCTAACCATAAGATCCTTATGCCATTTGAAATGCCCTAGGCTGGCCAAGACCTTTGTGCAGGGCTGGCAGACATGCCACAGGACTTGTGGAAAACTCTAAACTATCTGCAGTGGAAAATGGTGGGTAGGAACCCGCCTGCAAATGCACACCATCTGAAATACACACCACCTGAAATGAGGGTAGACACCTCCAGTTGGGCAACTGGCTCGTGTCCTCAGAGTCAGGTTTCTAACCTAGAGCTGGATCCAGACCTGGAAGACATGAAGTGGAACAAAGGTCTATAAAAAGTATTTTTTTCTGCTCATCTCAAAAAGGTTTTGAATGGACTTGGCTTGAAGAATCAAAGTAATTATGCAAAAAAAATTACAGCACTCTTGAAGACTTTTGGTTTTGTATGGGTTTGAGTGCTGTTCTAGTGAAGAGTAACTTGGGCCTGAAGTGCCAGTGAGGTGGAGAAAGCACATTTTTACCTGGCGTGTCATCATGCCCATTAAGTGATGACCTCAACCTCCAGAAACTTCACAAAATGAAATCCAAAGTGAATTGGGGACACTGCATAAGGGAACTTTCTGAGAAACCACCAAGACAGTGTGCAGAATTTACAGGGTGCTTCATCATCACTCTTCCTCTGCTGAGGGCCACAAAAGAAAGCTGTGATACCAAACCCAGGGGCTGGCATCCTGCTTAGGTGCTCACTCATGGAGCTCTGTGTGCAGCAGTGGGGCGGGTTCCCCATTCCCTCAACCAGGTGTCTCTTCTCAGTGCTTTTCTGGAAGGGCTTCTCTGCCTGCCAACAATAACAGGATCCTGAGGAGACCAGTCTCATCCACCAAAGGTCAGATTGTATCAGTACCCCTCCCCAGCACAGTACTGGCCTTCAGAAATGCCCAGGAGTTCAGGTAAATATTTAACCACTGTTAACCTGGGCAGAGTGGCATGAAGAGGTGAAGTGTCTTTCCCCAAGAGATGACAGAAAAACCCAATGAACAGTTTAATGGCTGAGAGTTCAGGGCTAGGAAATCAGTGGAGGTTCATCAACCACAGAGGTCTCACCCCACCTCTGGTTCTGTAGTTTATCCTCTCTTGTGTTGGAAACCAAATAATCTGCTTGGGAGGCCATGCTCTCATTTGACATGGGAACAGTGATATAGTTTATTGATTTAAAAAAAATACTGCTGTTGGTGAGTCAGGGGGGCTTTTGATAACAGTTTCTTCATGACCACTCCTCCTTTATCTGCCTAATTTCCAGGGGGAACCAAGTAGGACCTTCTGGAGATGAAAGTCTCCATTCGGGACCTCATTTATGGCTGTGTCGATTTTCTGGGATGACATGTTCAGACATAGTTGCAAGCAGCAAACTGGTGTGCCATTAAGAAATCAAGAGGACTCATGTTTCCTGGTGTCTCACACACGAATGTTTAGAGGTGGAAATGCAACAGAAGATAAGACTAGGAAACCAATTTTCTTAAAATCATTCTCAAAAGCTTCCATCAAGGTGAAATGTGTGCAAGTTTCTTCAGTTAATATCCTCGAGCCGAGCAAAGCCAGCTTCCAAGCAGTCCACGAGATGAGTTTGTTAGAAAGGCAGAGGGATGATTTTTACTCTGTGCTAATGAGGGGTGACTTTAGTGACCTGTAAGGGATTTTCACAGGCCCTGTTGGGTCATGCAAGTGGTTACCCCCACCACATCTCCGAGGAGGTGGGAGCTCCCTTTCAGCACCTGTCCCAGCCTTGTCTTCTAAAATTGGCAATAAACTATTTCCCATGGATGGCAAAGAAGATGGTGGATCAAGAAGAACAAGCATGATGTGAAAATCAGGTTGCCTATGTTTGGCGCCTGTACTTGGTCAGTGGTGACCTAGGGGAGTACCAGGCATAGGTGAGATTCAGAGCTGAAATGGTCCTTGCCACCTGCTTGGCTGTGAAACAGCTGAAATGAACCAGTTGCACTAGTTTTTTTCACATACAGTAAAAGACTGCCAGCATTCCTCCCTGCCCCTCCAAGACCCACAGCATACTAACAGATATCTAAAACAGGTATCCAGGGAAGAGTGTAAGAAGAGGGTAATGATATATGGTGGTTCCTGCTGATGCTCTCCCAGCGTTTTCAGGTGAAGGACTCTCTGTGGTGAAGTAATTTCCATATATTTTGTTGTTTCTATATAGTCAGTGACTTTCAGTAGATTTATATTCCATGAAGCTGTCCAGCCTCCTCTTGAGAATCACCACTTTTTGATTGCCTTGAACCTGGTTCCTACTATATCATTTGATACCCCCAGTTCTGCTGGGAGACACTGTCAGTTTCTGTGTACTTCCTCTTCGGCACTCACGATTGTGTAGACCTCTATGCTATATCCTCTCATAGCACAGGACTCAAGGTTACAGACCGCTCAACATCTGAACTTTAAAGAAGGTTGTTTCTGTCCTATCCTGGATGGGAATCAGCTACCACAAATGCTCTGCATTGCAAGTCCATGAGAAAACAGGGAGTAAAGCCCCTTCCCTGACTGTCTGGGACCTCCCACTGCTATTGCCACAGGGAAATTTCAAAGTTTTGCCTAGACTGCTGGAAGTGCCAACAGGGAAAGCAAATATTTGTGTGTAAGACTTAACCCCAAAAAGATTAAGTGCAGATGGATGTCAATAGTGCCAGCAACCTGCGAGAGAAAGTGAAAACTGAGAAGGATGTGAAAACAGAACATGGTGTGGAAAAAAAAGAGAAAGAATAAAATGCAAAACAGATTAGAAGCAAATCAGGGAGAAGGAGAATTTCAGCGGGGCTTTTTGCTTCCCCAGAGAAGGGCAGCATGAATACCAGCAAAAGGAGTGCTGCAGCAGGGGCTCATCAGTGTTAGCAGCTTGGGAGGCTCCAAGGGTGAGCACGAAGTAGGGAGGAGGTAGGAATATCAGCATGAGGGATGCAGCTTGGTGGGATGCTACATGGACAGTAGATGCCCGTGGAAACTGGGAAGGGTCCTGGAGGTGATGAATATCTTGCATGGCCTTTAGTTCCCACCTCTTCAGCTCTGGAAGTCAATTGCTAGCCAGGGAAATGGTGATCCGTGGGAAGAGGTTTGGTTTTGTGAAGCTTGGCCCATGTTCTGTGGGAGGAGAGCCATGCAGTTTGGAAAGCGTCCACCTCAGGAAAATCATAAGTGGTAGGGCTGTCTAGACTAGTCAGGAAGGCGTGAACAAATAACCAGGGGAAAATAGAAGAAGAAGAAAAGAAAGCATGATTCCTCACCTAGAATTAAATTAAGATGTCAGGAAAAAAATGAATAATAGCTTCAAAGGATGCAAACAGAAGATGCTCTTAACTGACTTTATTCTAATGCTGTGAACCTGGTTAACAAGGAGGGGAAGTTAGACATGCCTGTTGTTGGACTTACATGCCGCTGCTGGAAGCGGGTGGGGAGATGTGTGATAGGAATGTTACAATTAATTATTATAAATCTCTTCATAACAACTGTGTGGGCAGCGTGCAGGTGTGTGTGAGGACCTTGGCAGCCTGACAAAAATGTAATTATTGGTTATGGAGTTAGCGGCAATACAGAAGCAAATGCTCTTCGGTGCTTCGTCGATCAGCAAAGTGCTAATTAGCGATTGCTAGAGGCCGTGTTTCTCTGGAGAGGAAAGTATTACCTCCTTAAACACCTGGATGTGGCATGGGTGGGAGAATGGAGGGAAGCATGACTTACCTGGGAGACTGCAATTACAGAGAGGATTTCCTGACTCGGAAACCAAACCAGAACTGTTCTGCCTTAAATCTTTTCTTTGTTTTTGACCTGCAACTGCAAATTGGTAGCAATATATGTCCATATAACCCAACTTAAATACGGTGGGTTTTTAAAGTGAAGTAGATCATTAATCTTCAGTTTGCCTGGGGTCATGACAGACTCCCCATCACTGAAAAAGGGGTTGGACCTTTTTTCTAGGAAAGATATGCACCTGCTGAGGTCATTTGGTGAGCTTAGGGGATGACTTTCAACAGTTTTATACAGGAAGTCAGATCTAATCTGGTTTAAACAGAACTGATTCTTGTTTCCCTCGTTGCCCCGTACTGGACCTGAGCTTTCAGCATTTTCTAGTTTAGCTAACAGAAAATGTGGGTTTTGGGGCTATATGCCATGTAATGGAGAATTCAGTGTCCTTGCCCCAAAGTCCATCCTTAGGGACTTTTCTCCCTGTAGGCTATAGGAAACATTGTACAGCCATGATTACAAAGAAATCTCAACCACAGGAGTGAACAAGAAGGAGTCCTGAGAGCAAGGTCAGAAGCTGTCCAAGACACCATTTTACTAAGTTTGACTATAGCTGAAGAGTCAGGGTGAGAAAAAGCATTGCCCTATGGAGGCTGTCTTCTAAAATCACTTCAGAACAGGAGCCTTTTAAAGTTCCCCTTCAAATGCAATATTTCATGCTGTAGAGCAGCTTTAAAAACAGGGGGAAGGCAAGGGCTGATACATCTCCATCATAGCAGTGACAGCCAAGTAGTGCTTGTGTTCCTCTAAAAATGTGTACTGAGCCCTTTCACACTCTTAGTGCTGTTTGCTGAAGTATTAAGGAGATGGGAAAGCCTCCAGGAAACTGGTTCAACTCAGCTGACACCGTGAAGTTTAAAAAAGGAGCACGAAGGAGATTGAGGTCTGCAGCACACTGCTGACCTACCACCAGCTGAGGACACGGCGATGCATCATGCAGCCCCATGCTCAGAGGTGTCCGGCAGCTGTTGAAAGGGAGGTTGGAATAATGTCTGCTCACAGCTGCTATGGTGGTGGTGGGGGGTTGGGGTTCCTGATAGAAATAGGGAGAGGGATTTTTGAGGTAGCCTTCAGGAAGCTTTTGACTCTGCTGAGGAGCAAGAGCACCCCGTAACACCACATTGCCCTGGAAGACATGGAAAAACTATGACAGTGAATTGATTGTAATTTGTTAGAGCTGAGCAGAGCTGTGTCCTCTTCCTCTGAAATTCTGCAAGCCTGGAAGATGCTGTGTGTGAATTATTTGTGTGCTGTAATGCCTGTAGTGGTTTAATGCATAACACACACGCAAGATGAAGATTAAGGAGTGCCCATCTGTAGTTGCTACAGACATGCTTTGTCATGGCCATTACTGTTTCTCAACCAGGATTTTTAAAGTCCAGGCAACCCACATCTGCATCCACTGTGTCACCATCCAAGCTTCAAAACTCAGCTCAGAACTGATTAGGTTTAACTGCATATAACCCCTTCTTGTGATTTAACATCGAGGGGACTTGATACTAGAAGATACTTACCTATCTTTTCAGGTAATGTAGAGTTTATTACAGGATCCCTCCCTTTTCTTCTTCCCTTGTATGTAGTTTTGTGTAGACCTCATGAACTATGAGTCATATGTACAGAAATAAAGTAGTAAATGAGTTTGAAATCTGAAGCCACTTTCAGAATTTTTTGGATGAAAGTGGCATTGTTAGTTTACAATATTGGTCTACTCTGATAAGCAATAGAGGTGGAACATTGTTGTGTGAGCTCTTCTTTTGCCAATGTCTGGAGTAGACTTGGGTTTGGGGTTGGCCAAACAAAAAGGCAAAAGGCTGTCTGCAAACCCAAGGAGGAGCCTGAACTATGGGGTTCAGCCCAGTAATTGAATCAACTGGTGTTTACGTTGGATTATCCCTACAATTTTCTTGATTATTGTTACCTATGCATCGGTTTTATTCTAATTGTCTGAAAAGGCCTTTGAATAACTAAGCTTTGAGATGCCTGGGAAATATTCCTTCAGCAATCAAAGGCATACACAAACATGTGGCACGCATTTTCAATAGTCTTCACTAAATTTGAGTATTTAAATTAGTGACCTAAGACATGAGTTTACAACTACCCAGCAATGATACCACTGACTTGAAAAGGCAGATGTAAACTGACGTGGCTTTTGGACAAATGGCAGTTTCTTTAGCTGCTATCACATTACTTTTGATCTCTTTTCTGTCACCTTATCCAAATTGCTACCTGGTCACGTAAGCAAGTCTTAGACCCATTGCCTTGAGTCTATAGCAGAGCATCTCCTGTGATATGTTACTCCCTGGCCCCTCGCACAAAGCAAAAGGTCAGAGCAAACTCTATTTCTTGGCATTTTTTAGTAGATCTGAACATCTGTGGCTTTTACTGAATTCAGTCCAGCTTTAGCCTCATGGTGTACCTGAAAATGATCTCGCTGTGTCTGAGGGACTCACTTCACTACTGGAGTATCAAAACAAATTTTAGCTGGCTTTAAGGTGTGGACAGTCATTAGCAGAGCTGGGAGGCAATATGGGGTTCCTCATATCTATTCAGTTCTTCTTGCTTCTAGACATCTGCCTTCACACATAACTGAAACCACTTTCCCTGTCTCTGCCTACATTTCATGTGTGGTATTTTGGGGAGAGCTCATTACAGCCAAGCTCAAGTGTAGCCAGAACTTAGTTACAAGTGCAAACTTATAATGAATGTCTGTCTTTCATTAGGATCTTTCCAGAAGGCATTAAAACACAGCCAAGGTGGCTTCATGGGCTCTGCGTTCTCCCAGCACTTGTTGGTTCAACTGTTCTTAAAAAATGTGGGAGTTTGGGAGAGCGTGGATGTCAGCACCAGTAAGGATTTGCAGTGTGTCAAGTAGAAGGAAATAGGCAGGTTATTTTAGAGCCGAGCCAGCCCTCCTCTTTGCTCAAGCTTTCAAGTGAAACATCAGGGAGAGCTCCAGTGGTAGATGGCTCTTTGGGGAGCCAGCAGCTGCTATTTCTGAGTTACAATTGGATTACACAATCCTGGAGCTGCATTGCACATTCATCACCACCTCCTGTCCACAGCTGAGCTGCGAGGGGCCCCCACCAGCCCAGTGCCGAGACCTCCAGAAGCTGGAGCCGGCCCATCAGGAAGGATGGGAGGCAAGTGTGAAACCAGTTGCATTGCAGGCTGTGCAATAGTTGTGAGGTCTACTGTTGGAAGTTTTCCCAAGCCACAGAGGTCAGGGAAAACACCTGTGGGAATAGCAGCCATCTTAGGTTTGTCAAGGGATTTGTTCTTAAGTTTCCAAAAAGCCTGAGGCCTCGAGCAAAACTCAGCTTCATTTTGTCCACAGTCAAGTGCAACCTCTGCCTTGCTCTCAGTTTTCATCCAAAGCATTGAAGATACAGTAGTTCATCAACATGTTCATCAGTTTTTAGTAGGTTGGGGCTGAGTTTCTGCTTTCTGACAGCTCTGATAAGATTGATGTATGTTCCTGCCCTTTCCTTCTGTGCAGGGATGGGTGTCCTCATTTCCATTGAAAACTTCCATAGTGCGGAGTCTCCTTTTATTTTGGCACATATCAGGAATTACTTCATAAAAGTCACTAAGGAGGAGAGTTGGAATTATCTTCAGATTTTATAACTTGGCTAAAAAAATCTGACTGCAAGCTAAAACTTGACACATAAATCTCAGCCAGGAAATAATTTAGTTTCTCTTCTTCCATCAAAACAGCGAACAACTCCTCCCCCCGCAAACACTTGCAAATCTCTCAGTGGTAAAAGGTTATTTTAGAAAGGGATTAAATTAAGAAACTTTAGGGTGGGGAGAATATGAAAGGAAAAACACTTGAAATGATGCAATTTTTTATGATTTTTTTTGTGCTTCTTCACTTGAAATACCTCACAAATATCCTGAGGGAGCAGTGTAGATCACCAGTTTGATTCCCTTGATGACCAACTGCCATGAGAAGTGTAGGTGCTGTATGCCAGCACAGTGATGTACTTATTAACAGGAATAAACTGACCAAGGCAGAACTGAGATCAGTCTGGATGGGAATCAGATTAAACAAATTGGTCATCCAGTCTTTCCAGCTGAGTTTGTGTTGCAGTTTACATCTATTAACCCTAAATCACATCTGGTTGATGGAGAGAGGCCTCGAATACCTGCAGGAAAGGGTCTTTACCAATCCCTCCAGAGGCTTAGTGCCATGTTCTTGCTGTGCTCTTCCACACTAGCTCAAACTCCTGTTAATTTCTGTCCTAGATGATGAGTGAGAATAAATGTTTCCTTTCCTTCCTGTAAAAAACCCTTGTGTATTCTGCTGGCTTTTCTGCTATTTTATCAACCCTTAGGTCCAGAAGAATAAGAGATGTGACCATTGGATTGTTGTTGCTCAACTGCTTGCACCTGTTTTCTCCCTGTGGTGAACGGTGCCTAAGGAACAGTTGGTTTTGTAATCCATGTCCTGATGAAGGCAGCTGCTGGAAGTTGTCCCTTTGGTCACTCTTGAAGCCTTTGGTCTTGGGGCTATAACACCTATCCATCTGCATCCTCCACTGGGTATGTCTGGAAATAAGCAGAAGTATGAATATGTCCATGACTTCCCCGATGGCCATTGCCAAGTCAGCGATCATGCACCAAGCAGAGGGCACAGTTGTCCCATCTTGATGACAGATGATGACATGACTGTGTTTAACCAACTAATAAATGGCCCAGGTTTTAGCTGGTGAGACACCCTTCAGCTCCCAAAAGAAAATGTTTTTTTGCTAGGGGTGAAATGACAGTCCACCATTTCTTAGTCCTTTTCAACCTACCAGGCACCTGTAAAATGCCACGCCACTTTCATTTTGCTGTGCAGGTCTGTCCTTGTCCTGAAGGCAAACAGGATTTACAAATAAGCATTAAAAATACAGAGAAAATAATCTTTTGCCAGTGTTACAAACTTCTGAGATTGAAGCCTTGAGTACATCACCTACAGCTCATTCTCTTGTCTTCAGCATCTGAAGGAATGAGGGTTCAGGATTGCAGCACATTTAACCATGCTACCCTTCTCTTCAAAGAAAATTTAAACTATTGGTAAATCATTTAGACACGTGGGGAGATTTCCAAAAGTGTCCGAAGATTTTGAGTGGGATCTGTGATCCTCCCAGCTTTGAAAATTCCTCCTGTGTCATGAATGTGACACAGCACACTCCCAAATCCCATGGACATTGCTCATGTATCTAAGCCAGGCATTCACATAGCCAGGATTTTCCCCTTCTTGGATAATGTGGACTTAAATGCCTTGATCTGTGACAGAGACGCAACTTTTATATTACAAACTTTTATTGACTAAACCCCTAATTATTGAAAGCTCAACCAGTCATGTGCTCCAGTGCTGGGCAATTTATCCAAGATCCTTACTGGAAATGGGTTTCCAGATCACCGGAGACAAGGCTGCAGTGGTAGGCAATGGCCAGCAGTACCATTCATGGAAAAATGTAGTTTCTTGACTCATACTCTGAATTTGCACAGAGAAGCACTGAGATCATTCTGTGTGCAAGTGAAGTATCTGACCACGGGTCCTGGCTCCCTTATTGCTCCTGTCCCCAGACTATCCAGACGCTGAATATAGGCCTTTCTGGTTTGGACTATAATCGCTCAGAAAACTCTGTAAATCACAGATGTACTGTAATCCCCATTTTTGGAGATGAGGAATTGAAGCACAGAGAAACTACTTCTCACTGGGACTGCTTTTCCCCTAACTGATTATTACCCTGTCTGTAGTGGAGACATCCAGTTCCTTTCCTCTGATTAGGACATTCATTTTATCTGCTCTCTTTGATTAGGTGTGAAGTGCGTGTGTTGCTTAATGAGAACAAGCTGTTCAGATAACGCAGCTCAAAATAATTGTGATTTTGCCCTTCCAAAATTACAATCGCCAAAAGACAAGGAAAGTGTCCTAGTTAAGGGACTAGACAGGAGCCCAGGTCCTGGCTTCTTCACAGTGGGTTTTTTTGTCTTTTTTTTTATTGCTATGATGTTAGGCAATTCTTTTGGGGTTGTGCGGATTGTGCCTGGTGTGGATACTGTGATTGCTACTGCAGGAGGGGTCAGGGGGCAATTCAAATCATCTGCTCTTTGGGTCTGTTCAAATCCTGGCTCTTGCTATTGCTAAAGTGATGCAATACAAAGCTGGTGAAAGTATAGATAAATTCTGTGTCAGCGAAATGTGAGAAAAGCAAAATGAATATCCACAGAAGAATTTTGGACTGATAGAGAAAATTAATTTCATAATCAAATTTAAAGCCCTCATATACACATGCATACACAAACAGTAACACTACTTCTAGGGCGTACATTTGCTACCTGTCCCTAAATATTTGGCCAGGAACAACAGCAGATTTTACAGGTAAGTGCACATGACAGCAGGATTTTATGAGATTTTGCAGAGCACAGGGCAGTTATTCACAAAAGAGCCAAAAGCAAAGTAATGCGTGATTGAACTGTAGCTCAGAGGTATCGCTGTGTGCTCGCTGTGCAGTGGTGTGGCACCTGCTATGTAATTATCTTGCTCCAACACAATTATTAACTTAGGATTAAACAGTTGGGAGCCACCATCGTAACATTAACCAGCAGTGGAGTGCGTGCTCTATAATTTAGATGCTTGCAGGGAAGAGTTCATTGTGGGGCATCTGTCAGCCCCGTGGACATTTTGTCTGGCGTAGCTGTGGCTGCAGTCCTCCTTCTTCTGAAATCAGGCTGGAAAGAGGGCTCCAGGCTTGTGTGTATGGGGACACCTGACTCACACTTAACCTTAAGACCATATTTTCCATGGGCATTGTAACCAGTCCTGTGTGAAAAGCTTTTCCCTGTAAAAGGCAGTAAGTTGCGCAACATGTGTTGGGTGTTTCTGATGCTTCTGTGCCTATGTGAAGTGCAGCAAAGCAGCAGGGAGAGACTTTGTCCATTAAATATGATGCTGGATTTCAAATATGACCCTGTATTTCCCTGACACAAAATTTCTACTGAGAATTGAAATACTGGCTCAGGAACAGGACCCTATCTGAGGGTTTGTACTAGAGTGAAAGAGCAGCTTTTGATTCATACGGAAACAGCTATTAATGCCCCGAATGCTTAGGGCCATTCGAGCACAGGCAGGCAGGAGGGTGGTCCCCTAAATACCACGTCCCTGCACCTTGAAGACTGGTTATTTACCAAACCCTGCCATGCTCAGAGTAGCTTGTTGCCCATTTATCACACCCAGGGTGGTCTGGGGCCCTTTCAAGATTTACATCCCGTGCAGTGGCCGGAGCTGTGGACAGGCTGCTCTGAGCTGCCCAGTGGGACGGGAATATCTGTGAGTATCAGTATGCTCCCGTCAGCCAGATGTTAGTGCTTGGAGCTTGTTATTCAGAGCTGCTGATTAGTCTCTCAGGCATTTTGCCTCTTCAGTTCCTTTCTCGGCATGCTGACGTTAGCCAGAGAGTGCCTGCAGATCACAGATGTTTGTTTTTCCATCCCTTTGTCTTTGCTTCTTCAACCTTACTGAAGCTTTTCCACTTCACCGCTGTGGCAACCTGTGGCACTTCCATGCTTGGATGAGGGCTGAGCCTGGTACTCTGCTGTGCATGTGCCTGTTTGTCACTGCTGGCTTCGTTACCTCTCTCGAGGCTGCTTGCGTGGGGCACAGCAAACAGCTTCTTGCTGAGGTCTCCTCTTTGCTCTGGGCTTGCAGAGCAGCTCGGGAGCAGATGCAAATGCCCTTTGTCAAGCCCCTCTGCTTCATCCAGTCTGATTTCAATGCTGCTGCCATCATTTCCCTCAAGGTTTCACAGATCCCTTATTGCTTGCAGGGAAAATCTTCATTAGAGCCTCTTGTCCTGCTCCTGCCATGGTAGGGGTGTCTCCAGCTGTATGCATAAGCACAGTGTCGGAGTTGTTTCCATACTACTCAGCTCTGTTTTAGCGCCTACTTCCCTGCTCTAAATTAGTTTCCCTGACTCATCCTCCGGAGGAATTTCTGCCTCTTCATCGACTGTAGAAAGAACCCAGAAAACCAATGTTTCCTACCCATGATCTAGGTTAGATACATTAAGAAGTGTGGTGCAAAGACTACCCCAAGGGACCCACGAACCACAGATGAATACAGGCCTGAGTGTGCTCTTTTCACTCCCCCTGCTTTCCTGCACCCAAGTGGACTTGGTAAATGAAGTAAAGTGGCTCCAGCAGTTCCTAGGGATGCTCAGGAGCGATGCAGACACCTCTGCTTCCCAGCGGCACTGGAGAACAGCAGGTTGCTGCAGGGCACCTGCATTTGCTCTTTGAAATCCAGAAGCTGTGCACAGCAGCAGTGCGCTCTCAGGGCTTCCAGCCGAGCCTGCAGCCAAGGAAATCCTATCTGTTTGTAAAGGCAGCTGAGCTGCAGCAGCTTATGTGAAGTACGAAGCCAAGATGTCCAGAGTGGAGGGATTTATAGGGCAACATGACTTTTATAGAAGTTGTGTTAACTTTAAACTTTTGCCTTTCTCAGCATGGGTTCTCCTCTTGTGCATAAAACTTCCCCTAAGTATGATATATTTGCTGGGGGGGGGGAGACATGGACTCCACTTACAGTAAATGCCCCTGTTTTTGTGCTTTCTTGAGAGGCAACATTTAATGCAACGCAGTCACACTGTGGCCATTTGCCAATACCCATCCACAGCCTGGTGGGATTTGCTCTGCTTCTCTCTTTCCCCATTTTGACATAGAGGTGACAGAGAAGTGAAGGTCTTTCATATTATATATAAAACGTAATTTATTATATATTTACTGATGCCAGTCCTTCCCTTCTCTTCTTGGCAACAGAGGATGTGGGCACGGAGCATTTGTGCTCTGAATCTGCCGAGGGGTATGCGGAGGTCTACTGTACCCATGGGAGGTTTTGAATTCATTAAACCCTTAATCAACCTTGTGTCACTGTTTCTATGTGCCCTACATCCTCCCACAGCCCACACCTTCCACCTGTTATTTTGTACTCCTAACAGCTATGTTTAATCTAAATCTCAGCTTACAGACATCCATACAGCACCTGCCACGTTGGAGCATTAATCTCTTCTGTTAGGACTCCCAGGCAACTCCTAAGAGTTGTAATACATTGGACTGAAGCAAACCATGCTTAAAGTAAACACCCCAAGCCAGGTATAACCCTGGTTTAAATCAATATTGTTCTCATGCAAATTAATATTGGTAAAGATAAAAGCATTTCCTCACCAGCTGATGCTGGTTCTCAGCTTCAGCTGCATCTGGGGATGGTATATTTGAATATATTGTACTTCCCTTACTGCTACCCTGCTACAGGGTGTATCCTGCGTATTTAACAGGACCATTAAATTAAATGAAGTTTCTAGGAGCTGTTGTAACACGAGGTAGAGGTCAGCCCATTCAAAAATCAAAACTGCCATTTCAATAAATAGGAGCAAAGTGTAAGATGCCGTGCTGCTCTGATCAGCAGTTTCTCATTTCCCTGCATTCCCATCAGTGAGAGGGAAGGACACAATACATTCTGTTTCTGGGTCTTGCTGATTTTATCCCTTCCTTGGTATTTAATTAATTTGCTGTGTGTATGTGGGGGGGAATGGTGACCTAATCCTATTGAAATACAAGCCAAGTAAAACAAGTTTAGAGGGAGACGTGGTCACACAGAAACTTTCAGTCAGAGAACAATACACTTGAGTTAAGGTATATTGGCAAAGTTGTTTTAGGCATATCAGACCTAATTAGTTGTATTGTAATACTAATAATACTAGGTGGGAAAAAAGTTGAGCTGGAAATTAAAGTGAATAGCAAGTTTTGGAAAGTTTGGTAGCTGTGGAAATGAAAAGTTTCTGTACATGTTATAGAAAAAAAGCCTCTTACAGAGACTTTTGAAGCCCATCTGAAACTGCAACCCTAGCTCTGAGACAGAAATGAAAAAAAAAAAAAAAGGCACTAACTCAGTGACTTAGTCATTTTCAGCATTCAGGCAGAGCAAAATGCAGAAATCTATGAAGCAACCTGTCTTGTGAGGTAGACTTAAAACCGCATTTGTTCTCAACACCTAAATTGCTTCTAGCAACAAAGAAAAGATTTTGGTTTTTTTTACTCAGAACATTTTCCTTTAAGCTCAGCATAGTTAAGCTGGGTAGTGCACTTAAACATTCAGTGTCATTTACCTATAAGTAAGCAGCTTAATCCATGCCTGCCCTGTGAACTCTCCAGGAACACGACAGAGGTGTATAAGGAATATCTACCATCCATGCATGTTACCTAGAAGGAATCAGAGCAGGTGCTGCATTGCCTTGGATTGTATTTGCAATTTATATCTTGCAAATAACTGTGTTGCAAAGCCTACGAGCTATCTGCCCTTGCAATGAGCTTTGTACATCCCCTGTAGTAGGGGTGGAGAGCCAGGAGTAGCATCTTGGCTGGTGTCTCTGCTTTTGCACACTATGGAGGCATGCGCCACCCCCACCATTCATTGTTTCACTGATCAGCCTGAGTATTTTTGGTGGAGGGAGTCAGAGGGGGGTGATATGGCTCTCAGCAAAGAGGCTGGCAGGGTGGCACCGCCTGTCCCTGGGGGCTAAACCCCTGGGATGGCTGTAAGACCCTCTGCTTCCCCCCAGTCCTGACCCATCTCAGAGGGTACACATTGCCCAACCTCAAGCTGGGAGCAGTGCTGAAGGCTGGTAAGCTCTTGGAGATGTACAAAGCACAAGGGATGGTGCTGGTGGGGATGAGCACCAAGCCCAACATGTGGCAGCTGCAGCCAGGCAAAGAGGAAGACGGCTGCTCCTGCTAAACCACTTAGACGCGAGACTTCACTGCTGCTCCCCTCCCAGATCCACCACCGCATTCCTGTGGCATCTTGGGTGAACCGCTTGGAGGAACATTTTCAAAGGAAACAAGGCAAGAGCAGAGCCCCTCCACCTCAGAGTGACAGGGAAAAGCAGCCGGCTGGCTCTTGGTGTGCCTCCCTTGCTGCCCTGAGGAAAGGGACTTGGAGGTGCCCCAGAGTGAGGTCCTACCCTCTTGATTTATTTTTCTTTTCTTGGAGACCTCCTGTCTCCCACTGCCTGGGCAGGGAATTTAGGGATTTACTGTCAGGACTGACTTATCTGCTCACTTGGCCCAAGTGAGGTGCCTGTGGTAGGCAGCCTGGCTCATACCCTACACTTTTTTTTTTTCCCTTTCCTGTCTTCTTGATTAGTGCAGCTTCTATTCTTGTTACACCATTGCCTTTTTTCCTTTGAAAGTATAGGGAATAAGGTGGTGTTCCCTTCCTGGCTACTGGTAGTAACCAATCCAAGTACCATGGAGACACATTTCCACCTCCATCCCCAATCTTGGCAGAGGGGACTGGGTGCGACTGTCACCTGGTATATTTGCATCCTCCCCCTCAGCAGTGTCTCAGGCTTCAGGGCTTAAAGCGTCTGGGGAAAGCAATGCCTCAGGACATGCTCTAGGTGTGGTTTTGGGGCCAGGGACTTCTCTCCAAGTAGGTCCAGGGTTGAGAATCTTTTCACCAGCCCTCAAGTGCCTCCTAATCCCCCTCTGTCCTCTAAAACGACCTTTAGCCTAGGCGCAGGGGTGCAAGTGCTGTGAGTTCAAAGGCAAAGGGTAGGGTTTTGAAACAGATGCCTGCAACACCCTCTGCAGATGAGAGCCACCAGCAATTCAGACACCTTGCCAGGGAGGAGGGTCTGGTTTTTCAAAGTACTTAATCACAGGAAAGTATCTTTTTAAAAAAATCTGTTGTTCAGCTTAAGATTATTATTTTAAAAAAGATGAGAAGAAAAAGAATAGGTTGTGAGTGTTTTTCCTTGTGAAAAGCACTCTTCCCTGTGAGTAAACCATCCTCTCTGCTGTCGGTGTATTGGTGGAGCTGCTGGCACTGGGGCCTTACATCACAGCTTGTAAAGACCATTCACATTGTCCAGGTACATGGGCCCTTCTCAGCCTCTCAGGGGGACATCAGGGCCAAGTATTACCCAAGAAACCTGCCAAAGTGCTGTCAAAGAGCTGCCCCTGGCAGGCCCTCCAACAGTTCCTGGGATGGTTTTCCACCAACAGTGCTTTGATGCAGATCAGAACAAACAAGGCTGTTTTTAAAGACTCCTGATTGCCCATGGACATGGATTTGGGTCTGTTTCCAGGGCAAGGTTCTCCAAACTCCAAGGAAACTATTTGTATGCTGCCCTTGCAACCTGCCCCAGGTAGTCAGTGACGTCAGCTGCCATTTCATGGGGCTCAGGGTGGGATCCATCTCAGTCTGAGCTCATTATCTAGGCAATGGAGAGCAGTCCCCAACAGTGCTCCACCGAGGTAGGTGTCTAGGGTAGGCACGAAGTCTCCCCTTGGACATGCCCATTCCTCTCCAATGATGGTTCGGAAAGGTGAGACAACTTGCCTTGACTGGCCGCATCTTAGGAGTTTAAAGTGAAAATCTGCTTTTAGTGAGCAGTGAAATGGTGAAAAAACCACCGTTCACAGTGCTGAGACACCTCGGGGTGGGTGTAGCCTGGCAGAGGCTCCCTACAGGCAGTGCTTCATACGCCAGTGAAGTCCCCATCTGTAATATTTTGAATGAGTTGGAGACTTGTGCCACAAGCCTTACACTTCCCATGAAAAATGCTGACCCAGCATTCAGTGAGATAAGTAAGATAAGAACAGCCACAATCATTTCTCCATCCAGGTCTTACGTATCTTGGTGATTCATATGAAGTCTCGGCTTGTCTCCATTAATGTCAGTGATGCTGGATCTGCCCTTGGGACCCTGATTTGGTGCAGTCTTGCAGCAAGCAGAGGTCTTTTAACCCAGCACTGCCATGCCCCCACCACTTCACCCAACACAATGGTTTAACAGTGCTGACAGGGGCTTTTCCATACTTCAGCAGGAGTGTTAGTCTTGGCTGAAAAGTCCCAGTATCTGGAGGTTAAGTCCATCCCAAACCCAATACCTTCCGCTGCCAGACCCCTCCTGCTATCCTTTGCTGCACCATCCATCTTTCCAACCAACATGCTCGCTCTCATGTAGCCTGCCCAAAGGGGCTGAACAGAAGGAGAAAGTGATGTTCAGAGTCTGAAATGTGGCCATGGCAAGGCAGGGCTCAAAGGGGACTTCCCTGGCCAGGAGAGGTGAAGATCATCTGCATGAGCTGTATTGTGTCAGCTTTCCCAGGGCACAGAGACCTTCCTCTTGCTAAGAGCACAGAAGGGGTTGGGGAAATAAATCCTGGTGGAGTTAAAGAAAATAAAGAGCTATGTTTGGCTCCTGAGCCCCTTGAGACAGTTCATGAATTATTGCTCTGCTGAGACAAATAGAGCTGGAGGTATGCACTTCGTGTTGCATAAGGTTTCAGTTTAAGCTGTTTTTTATAACTTGAACAGCAGTAAAGCACAGAACAGCAAGTCAATATGTGCAGCAAATGTGGACAGTTTTTACCTTTTCTGCAGAGCAGCTTTATAGCAGGGAAGGGCAAGAGAAGAGCAGTGCAGGGATGTGGTGAGCTCACTGGGATGCAGTGCGGAGGAGGCTCAGCAGCAGAGCAGGAGCTGTGCTTCCCAACCTGCAGTGCTTGGGCTATGTTTCCAGTCTCATTTCTTCCACCGGACACTCCCAGTAGGTTGTGCTGGGGTGATGCTGGGTCTGGGATGCTGAAGGAGTATCCTGGCTAGACACTGCTCCAGTTAGCAGTATGGGCCAGGAGGAAGATTTGAGGGCAAAAACCAAAGTGACCCATGCCCAGTTCTTTCAAAACCACATCATGTCCATGCAGAGATTAGGTCCTACTCTCACACATTTAAAGACATTCCTACAGTCATCTTGCCTGATGACACCCTGTATCTAAATGTCCCAAAATACTCTCTGATGTGAAAGATATTTTTGGAGACCTGAAATGAAAGACTTTTAGGTAGTGGGGCTCCAGAGCTTTTTAGCAGTGCTGCCCATAGGGAGCATGCATGAGGAGGTAGCTAGAACTCAACTTCTCTCCCTTTGGTAGATGAAGCACAAGACTTGGGTGCCACTGCTGGGTTTTGAGTGACTGTAATGCTAACTTCAGCCATTTATGGACAATTTGTGGTGGGTGAACACTACCATCATGTCTTTCTTTATCCATGGGGCATTTCCTAGCCACTGTCCCATTCAAATGAAGCTTATAGAAGGCAGATGTGTGTATCTGTCCATCAGACAAATGTATATGTATGTCACTTCAGGGTGTTTGGTAAAGGGCTCACATGCCTGTAATGTGACACTCTGAAAATCAGTTTGATTTGCTACGGTACTGATTTGTTTGGCAGATGGACAGATTTTGTAAATCATTTAGATGCGGTGAAACTTAAAACTGGGTATATTTGTTAGAGGATGTTTCAGACATACTCAAATACATTTAATTTGTAGTTTCACAGCTGTAGGCTGTGTAGGATAAATCCTAAGCTGTATGGTTCTCATTGTGCTACCTTTCTTGTTAAAACTCCTGGTACTGCTCTGGACTTGAGTTTAACCACTGCTGAGGATGCCTTGCTAACAAAACTGGAACAACTAGACATGGAGACAGAGATGTCCAAAACAAACAATTCTTCTGAACTCTGGGTCACTAGAGAATGTAACTTTTGAAGGAAACCTAGAAAAAGAACTCAGAAGTTTTTCTGAGGAGCCATTTCCTGGTCATTTTCTCCATTTCCCAGGTCTGTGGGCATGTATGCCATGCTATCTACGGCATTTCAGAGCTCTTGCTTAACTGTCTGTGACTGATAACTTGTGGGAATAGAGTTGTCAGCTATCCATCCTTTCCTATCCTTTCCTTCAGTGGCACCAAGTGGAACTGGCTCCTCAGTTACTTACCTTGCTGGATGGAGATTTCATTGTCCCTTAAACATTGCATAAACTACCCCCTACCTTCTCTAGTGTACCTGACATGGCAAGCTGTGATGGGGAATGGGAGCACAGGCCACTGCTGGAAAAAAAAAATCCAGTTCTCTGTAGCTTTTAGCAGTTCCTTTGAACTAAGGTCTGATCTTGATGGTCATAAGCGCAAACTGTGCACATTTATGGGTGCATGAGACCAGACAAAATGGGGTGTGAAATTCTTGTCAGTAGATATGCTCCATAGGAATGACTGCGCAATGCAGAGATATCACATTTGGCTGTAAACAAGAAGTATTCAAGTAGCAACACAGACCGAGGGCTGGTTAACTTCTCACTTATTTGTTCAGCAGCTGGTTTAGTTATACAGGCTGTGTTGAGCCCCTGGCTGTCACAGTTACACAGTTCTCAGCACCACTTTAAAAATAACTTGGTTGCACCCATGTGAACTGCAGCCCTAGCAGTAACAGCAAGGGTAGGACAGCGCTCACGTTTAAACACCATCCCCACTGCAAATCCCTGTGAAAAATGCTGTTTGTAACCAGCCGGTGAGAACGTGAGGACTCCACCTTGTTATTTTTCCCTATGTAGAAGGAGCAAAGTTTATTTTTTTGGCTGGTAGTCGTGCAATTGCAGGCAGGCATTCAATTATCAAGCTGGGCTCTTTCTATCACCTATCCTGCTGGTAAACAAAGCTGTGCGTGTCCAACAGTACCTCAGGTTTTTTATAACTGTGTCGTTCCAGTGATCTCTCTGGATATCTCCAGATAGTTTAAGCACTAAACTGTGGGTTTCAGACGGTGAGTGAGGATCTGGAAGAGGAACAGCATGAGCAAATGAGCTGGCTAGCTTTTTGATGGTGTTTGAGAAGTTTCTGAGTGGCTCTGCAGAGCTGGACTACCTCTGCTGACAGAGGACCAACCTCAAAACATTTGGGAGTGCCTCTGGGATGAGGCTAATGCCATCCCTGATGTCTGCCATCAGACATTACCATTCCCCCACCATCCAGCCCAGACAGATGAGACACGGTTGGGTTTGCACAACCTGACACTTCAGCTGCATGAATTGTTTCTTCCTCTGCATTGGACTCTGTCATGTGCCATGCCCCTCACTGCATCAATGGAAAATGCAAGAAATCTCTCACGAAGTAGTTTCCACCTCCTATCTTCCCAGCAAACATCTTTTTCTAACTCAGTGCTCGCCTTTGCAGGGATTTAAATTCAAGAAGTGTTCTGCTTGAAGTTTTGCAAGGGTTTGGCAAACACAAAAGCCAAGATGTGCTGGCTGTTTTCAAATAACACTTGGAATGAGCTGTGATCAAAACCAATTTCCCTCCTCTTCAGTGCAGTTTCTGGCCCTCTATCTGTGAGCTCCCAGTCTTCCTAGTATGCATTTATAAAAGAGCCATAGTGAGAGGACGGTTGGGGCGAGAATTTGCCTTTTAGCAAAGCCCTGCAGTACTTTCACACAAGAAACAAGAGCTTATGGGGACTGCAAGCAGTTGCTGTGTTTGTGTTGACTGGCTACGGTTTTCGGCTGCTGGGGGTTTCCAAAGCAAATGAAATGTTATTCATCAAAGTGGGCTCCCTCCCCTACTTTCAGTTGTTGAAAATACTACAAAGTAAGATGGAAAGAAACATGTAATCCTTCATCATCACAGTGAGGATTTACTTGTTTATTTTGATTCCCTGTCTGTTCCAAATGTTCTGCCAGAGAAAGCCCATCCAGGCTCCAGGAGTGCTTGACACATAAAAAACCCTAAACGTATATAGGAGATAAATCCAGTGGAAGACACTGCCTTTCCTCACAGTGCACCAGTACAGCAATCAGCTGAAAGTCCCACTTGCACAATAAAATCTCTCAGGATGCTTTTTGTAGGAAAGAAAGGAAGGAGGTACATCACCCTGGGCAGAAATAGTTTTCAATGGGGGCTCCTCTAGATTAGAAACTTTATGGTGAGGCTGTCCTTGAGCCCCCGGCACCTCCTCTTTTTCTGCTTGAAAATGTTGCCCAGGTAGAAAACATGGAACTTGGTGCCTTTGTAGTTAGTGAAACAGGGGAGCTGTGTTCAGGGGGTGATTCCTCCCAGTGGCCTAGGAGGTGGAGATTACCCTCTTGAAGGGCGTCTCTCCCTGCAGACATTGCAGGGGAAACTGGAAAAGAGGAGCCCAGACCTGAGTCTCACTTTTAGCTGCTTAAGAGAAGGCAGCTGAATCCCATCCCACATGACACTGTCCGTCAGGAACACAACTTCTTTATGTTGGAACTAGTCAGCAGCCTTTGTAGCTGGTGTTTCTCATCCCATTCCTACGGCTGCACCTACAAACAGGAAGCAAGTCAGAAATAGGAGACTGTAAACATGGCAATCACATATAGCTGAGAGGAGGTAGACGTCGGGGTCATCCTAGGATGAGGTAGTAGAGGAAGAACAATTGTCCAATAGATGTTTTGCATTTGGACCATCATCCAACCCAGCGGATTTGAAAATGCCCTATGAGCTGCTCTTCTAGTGATGCCTTGGGTGCAGCACCTTTGAAGCTGGCTCCTTTTTTTTTTTTTGTCTAAGGGCCATAGGCGTGAGTGGACATCAAGAGCTTGATCTCCCTACTGGGGGCAATATTGCAGTAAGTTGGTAGTGGATAGAATAGAAGGGGCAATTTTCAGCCAAAGACCCTGCTAAAACAATCACTTCTGTTAAAGTTACAGGATCTTGAATGCTCCTAGAGACTGCTGAGATTTTACTCTTTAGGATTTCGTCTGAAAGAAGCCCATAAAATGACACATTTAAGACAACTTAGTTCTTCAAAAGGCAAAACCAACCAGCTCTGTGTTTTGCAGGTGCAGTCCTTATTTCACGTTGACATAAAGAGCAAAGGGCAGGCTCTTGTCAAAATCTGGGGTTTCTGAAGGTGCTGCTAAGCTGAATCAAATCTAGAGTTTTCCAAAAGTGACACTGCTTGGCCTGAACTCCAGTTTCACACCAGAAATAGGGCAGCCCTCCTCAATAAATTCAATGTAGCCTCAGTGGTCTGGACAGGTCTGTCAAAACAGTACATAAAAGTACTTGTGAATCACCAGAATCATTAAGATCTACAATTTTGGGTCTTATCTGAATACGGAAGTGAAAGAGAGGATTTTACTAAAAAAGGTATAAAAAAAGAACAGAACTTCCAAAAAAAGCATTCTACTTTTGAAGAGCTGCGAGGTGTTTCAAGGAACACCTGAATTAACCCTTGCTTTAATAAGTTTTTGTGTAAAGCTCACCTGTTGCTATTTCATCTCTGCTGTCCCCTCAGCTCATGTGCTCCTCAGTCCAGAAAGCCCTGTTCGAGGAGGAGGACAGAGTGAAGAAACTGCAGCAGAAAGTGGCAACACTGGAGAAGCGCAACAAGCAACTGCGAGATCGGGTGAAGAAAGTCAAGAGGTCTCTCCGGCAAGCCAGGAAAAACACCAGGCACATGGAGCAGATGAACCGAAAGCTCAGCGAGAAACTTTCCTCTGCAGGTGGTCAAATCCCCTATATTAACTCTTTAAAGCAGGAGAACTCCCATGCTACCTACCTTAAAGTATAATCAAGGATAAGTGCTCAGGCCAATGGTAATGGTGAATTTTGCCTGCATTAGATCAGGATCTGGCCCTCACACCTTGTCTACACTGTGTTTCAAACCTTGCGTGGAAAATGAATCTGAACTTGCTTTAGACACAGTGCTAGATTAAAGAAGAATGCAAACCGGATTGGGCTGTGTGTTGGAGGCACAGCCAAAGCCATGTCCTCATTGTCCTCAGTGGACACAGGGCCAGACAGTAATCTGTGCTTCTCCGCCCTCAGCCCTCTCCATCTCCGTCACCAGTTTTAGGTTGTCTTTACTGAAAATGCCAGTTCAGCCCCATGGGCCATTGCAGGCACTTGACACAAGAGCTCTTCGTGCCAATTTACCTCCTCCACATGGGCTGGGCAAGCAAGGCCGGGGGGATATATGGAGATGGATGCTGTGGGAAAGATGCAGGCATGAATGCTCTTTGCACCATCATCACCCCAAGCTCTCAACCTCCCTTAAGCTTCACTAAAGTCTACATCCAGTGTCTGAGCAAAGGCTATGTCCAGGACACAGTCAGTTTGGACCCCTCTTCAAAATGAAGTATAGATGTGCCCAAATTGTCTTAAGACTGTTTCTAAATATCCCTAAATATTCTACATAAAATATCTAATATTTTTTATTTTACCAGGAAGTGCCTTAAGGATCTCAGTAACTCCCTCAGGTGCCTTTATCATTGCCCAGCCAAACAGGGTTGGAAACCACATCATTTCAGGACTGTGTCTAGGACCTAATCCAGCTCCTGCAGTCAGGAGTGGACTTAACCTGACTATTAGTGGGTGCTGGATCAGGCCCAGCAGACAATTTCAGATCCCATTTTCAAGCAGGTTTAATTTACGGCGTGGACAAGGCTTCAAGTTTTGTAATCACTGTTTGAGGTATAATGGAGGTTGCTGGGCAGCCTCACTTAGTTACACTTAGATACTGTAGAGACCACATCAATATCAACAGGGCATTAAAAATTAAGGTAGTTTATATATGTATATATTTTAAAGTCCTATAGAAAATATTTTTATTACACATTTGATATAGTCTAATTTCTTAAAATATGAAGTAAATCCTGTTTCTTGGTTATCTTGCTAAAAAAAAGTCCATCATTTATTAAACATTTACAAACTGACTTCTGCTCAAATGGCATAGGTTAAGGCATCAGTATATGTGGCTGATAATGTTTTCAGCTGTGTTAATGTACCAGAGCATGTCTTGGGTCTTGGTACTCAACCAACCTTCCTTCATAACAGGGCACCATAGGGACAGAAAGGTAGAAGAGGTTTTGTGTTTTTCTTCCCTTCTCACAATAGTTTTTCTCACTCCAAGCATGAGACCCAAGTGCAGATATGCCTCATTCTTTTTGACACGGGCAGCCAGCCCTTGCCCAGCCCTGGGCAACACACAATCTGCCAGGGCTAAACCTGATTTGTACAAGGTGGACTGATTCAGATGATCTTTAACATAAAGGCAAGGCCCTCAGAAATAACAGCATGCAAACACCACTCTGCTCTTAACTCTCCACACTTTACCAGATCACTGCATGGTCTCCTTACTGTGTCTCAGCACTCAAAATATATCCAGTATATCCAGGCTACAGCCCTGCTGGACTGTGCTTTAACTATCCTTGTGCTAGAAAAGGCCTGTATCAGCTTTCACCCTGAGCTTCAGTCCAAGCTGAACTCAGAAGTTAAGCCTTGTGTTGGCTTCTAGGATGCTGCTGAGTTTAATTACCTTCCAGTTTTGCTCCTTTTGGAAATAGAGCTTTTTTTTCCCCCCTTCTTGAAATAATATTGGCATTTCTTCAGATTCTGACTCCTCCACAAGCTCCATCAGTTTCAAAGGCTTTGCCTACCGAATCAGCACAATTCCAGTTGTTTTGTGCTGTAGTCAGCAATGCTATTTCCTGAGAATTACTACAGACGTAAGGCTTCCCTAGAAGCCATCAAGAGATTTTAACTCCAAAATTTAAATCCATAGGAAAGTAACTAATTCTTGTTGTTTTGTTTCTTGTTTCTAAACTGCTGTTTAAATAAATGAACTGTTTTTCCTGGTATAGGTATTAAAAGCTTATGTTCTAATTTTTTGTTAATAAAAATATCCCCGCTGGTATTCATTCATGTTTTATAAGTGTTTGTATAAAGCTGAGACAGTATAGTTAATATAGCTACACCTTTGTTATTCTTACAAATTTTCCAAACACAGTGTTGAAAATCTTTTTCTTTTGGCTGATATTTTTCTCTCCTGATGAAAAAATTGGAATTGTCTTCCTGTTTCCCCCTTTCTCTAGCTTAAAAAAAAAAAGTAAATAATTTTGTTCTCTTTGTCAGTTTTGTGAGAATTTTGTTTTACTTTGCAAAGAAAACAGAAATAACCCCCCCAAATGCAAAATCCAAATACAACCCAAAATGTCCACTCTGGGTACAAAACCAAAAAAGGTACGTTCCTTGTGAGTTTTTTCTTTTCATTCCTTCTTGTTTTGGATAATTTCCAGAGATAAGGACTAGCAGTCAGATCACAAGAAAAGTTAACCCTCTCAACAGGTCACAGGGGATGCCAAGGCCAAATAAAAATTCTATTAAAGTGTCACCATTGATTACCTGTCCCTGCTGGTGACAATATCCAAAGAGTGACCAGGGAGACTGTATGGGCAGGAAACATGAGTGTGAAGAGGAATTTAGGTTACATCCATTCAGGCTGGTGTACATCACATAGGGCCTGACACAGACACTAATTTTTAGACCCACCCTGTAGCTATTTCAGGGACCAGCTAATCTGGAAACCCACAAAAAGGGCAAAATTTCATGCCATTTTCCAAATTAATGTGAAAGGCATGATTGAGTAGGTTCCTCTTGAACAGCTACGCAGGNAAAAAAACATCCTGGAAAAAAAAAAAAGCAAGCAGAAATGTTCAAATGAGGAAAGCAATTGATTAGAAACAACACCAAGTGCAGCAGCCCCCCATGAGTAGTTCAAAGATGCTTTACAAATTAACAACATCTGCTTTTGCAAACACATCAGAACTTGAAGGCTGCCAGAACGTCTGCAAGGCTAAGGCTAGTGCTAGGGGTTCCCAGAGTAGATGAAGCCAGAACTGGAGGCAAAGAGGGGCTTTTTGGCATCTGTGTTCACTCTGGAGGAGTTTAGGGATGCTCTTGCGGCCGAATAATTTTTTCCTGATGGATCCAGAGAATGACAAGAAGAAGTGAAGGAGCAAAATGAGTAGTAACAAATTGCAAGGACAGAGCAAATGGGTATGAACAGTAGCAAAGAGTAGACTTAGCTGAGTGATGCTGAGTGAGTGACTGACAACAAAAATAAATGAAATAAAATGTAGATAATGTAAAAATATATTAATTGGGAAAAATAGTCCTATCTTTTCACATGAAATGAGATGCTCTGAGCTGGCATCAGTCAGCTTATATAATTGTATACAATTAGTGGTCAATTAGTCAATCAATTGGATCAATCTAGTATCACGATAATAGAGAGGTTACACTGTATCATTCTATGAAAACATTGGCTGAACGCTTAGCTGCAATCAAAAAGGTAGGTGAAGTGGTAGAAATTGTTAGGAAGGGGCTAGAGACCATCATTACACTGCTAAGTATGAAGTATGCCCACTTCTGGGATGCAGCATGCAGTTATTCCCCATCTCAAGAAAAGTGTCTAATAGGAAATGTATAGTGAGAAGCAACAAGGAAAATCCAAAAACTAGAGTAGCTTCATATGACAAGCAATCATATTTTCCAGGACTTCAGGCTGGAGAGAAGAAAGAGAATGGCAGAGGGAAACAGGAGAAGGGAAATCTTGGGATTGTCCCCTTTTCACCACCACCACCACCATCATCACCAGTCTCTGTTGTGCTATTTCAGTCACTGGTTAAACTTTTGCAAGGTTTATGTGGCTCATGAAAGCTGAAGTGGATACTGCAGATGCTGACCTGCACCCAAAAAGCACCTTCTGTCCTTAGACTTTACAATAGGATTTCCTGAGTTTTTTGAAAGTGGATGCTTATAGAGCAAAGTGCATCAAATAAGCTGTATTATTTTCTCTTAAATCCAAAGCACCATCCTGATTTAACAATCCTACCTGGGTAGTTCAGGAAGTACCATATAGTAAAGGAGGGTTTACACTGAGCAGACAGTGTTAGCAGCTTTCTTTGCTCCTTAATACCAAAACCATTGAGAAGAGAACGACTTCCATATGTTTGAACAATAATTTAGGGAAATAGCCTTGTTATTCTGTTTGGGTTTTAGCAGAAAGGGTTTTTGGAACTGAAGAGCACATTAGTGTTTCAGAGCTTTATCAGTAAAGCCCATTTGTAATACACAAAACTTCTCGCCAAGCTAGGTAATCTCTCATTAATGAGGCAAAGGAGCCCAAATTCATTTCTAAAAGTAGGAGAAAAAACATAAAGGGCAAACAGCGGAGAGCAGATAAAACTGACAAGGTATGCCATTCTTTCTTATAATAAATCCAAGTAATTGCAAGGAAATTTAATTTTTGTCCCCATTTAACCCCAATTATTTTCATTTAATCACAGAAACATTGCTATTTCCCTCCAAACCAGGCTGCTTTGCGTGTGAAACATCATTTCCAACATGCACTTGGGTTTAAGCATGTTCCTAATGCCCTAAAACAAACACAGCGAGCAGGGCTGCACGTCCCAGCATACGTGGCACTGCCGGGAGGGCTCGTTAGCTCTGGTTGCATTGGCTGTGTGGGAAACCAGGCCAAGTCATCCCAACAGGGATTTCCCAGGTGGCACTGGAGCTAATGCCTGTGGAGGCAGGCACAACACAGATGTAGTGGAGCAGGACTGATGCTGCCTCTCTGAGGAATCATCTTTTGGTGGGTCAAAATTTGGTGCAGATGACAGCAAGTTGGGTGGTAGACTTGATCTGCTTGAGGGTAGAAAGGCCCTACAGAGGGATCTGGACAGGCTGGATCGATGGGCCGAGGCCAATGTTAAGTGCCAGGTCCTGCACTTGGGTCACAACAACCCCATGCAATGCTACAGGCCTGGGGAAGAGTGGCTGGAAAGCTGCCTGGCAGAAAAGGACCTGAGGATGTTGGTCGACAGCTGGCTGAATATGAGCTGCCAGTGTGCCCGGTTGGCCAAGAAGGCCAACGGCATCCTGGCCTGTATCAGAGCAATGTGGCCAGCAGGATCAGGGAAGTGTTCGTCCCCCTGTACTCAGCACTGGTGAGGCTGCACCTTGAGTACTGTGTTCAGTTTTGGGCCCCTCACTACAGGAAAGACATGGAGGTGCTGGAGCGTGTCCAGAGAAGGGCAACGAAGCTGGTGAGGGGCCTGGAGCACCAGTCTTATGAGGAGCGGCTGAGAGAACTGGGGTTGTTTAGCCTGGAGAAAAGGAGAGGGAGGGGAGTCCTTATCGCTCTCTACAACTGCCTGAAAGGAGGTTGTAGTGAGGTAGGTGCTGGTCTTTTCTGTCAGGTGGCTGGTGATAGGAGGAGAGGTAATGGCCTCAAGTTGCTGCAGGGGAGGTTTAGATTGAATATTAGGAAAAATTTCTTCACTGGAGGGGTTGTTAAGCATTGGAACAGGCTGCCGAGGGAAGTGGTTGAGTCACCATCCCTGGATGTATTTCAAAAGCATGTAGATGTGGCACTTAGGGACATGGTTTAGTGGTGAACTTGGCAGTGTTAGTTTTGCGTTTGGGCTTGATGATCTTAAAGGTCTTTTTCAACCTAAATGATTATATAATTATATGACTTGGTTGGTTTTCCATTAGATGGGCTTGATGACATCACACCATTCCTGAGGTGCCTGATGGTTTCTTCTGATGAGAGTGTCTTAGTGATTACTTGCTGCTTTGTTTAATTTTAATTGTGTGCAGTGGTATCTCCCCCTCTGGTTATCTGCCTATGAATACTTTTTTTTTCTTTTTACTGAAGTTTTCCACAAATAAGGGGACATTTCTCAGAACAAGGTGGTGGTGGTGAATAATTGTTTTGAAACATTAATCTATAATCAGTGAAGTGACATTTTCTTTGGCAGACTCCCAGTTTGGAGTCATGATAAAATTTGGCAGAAGTTCCTTCACATCCTTATACCACCCTGCTCCAACAAAAATCAGCAGGAAGCTTTTGAAATGTTTTGGTTTTGCAATGCACACACGCTCAGCAAAGCCTTTGCAGTGCTTCATGGTTAAAACTGCAGTGAGTGCCCTTAATGAACCTTCCTTGAAGTCCTGGGTTTTCATCCTGACTGGAAAGTGGAGCTGCCAAAGATGGCAGCACAGACAGCCCATGCCAGAACAGATAAAAGTAGATTTTTATTGTATCTCCAGCTCCAGGATGCCTCCGCAGTGCCCTGGGGCTGGGACATATGCTGGGGGAGGCTGTGGTCTGTGCATGCAGGGAGGTCCCATAAGGACAAGGGTGCTCCAATAAGCTCAGAAAGGAGATGAGGAGTAGCTACAGGAGAGACACTGGAGCTGGAGCAACGATAGGACCAGAACTGGTCTTACAGAGATGGCCACCAGTACCTGGGTGGGACTCTTGGAGACGGGAGAACCATTTGCTATGCACTGTCCATCAAGGGTTTGCATAAGGGAGCCCAAAGGCCCCCACTGGTGAGGACTTGGTTGTCAGTGACATTTCAGTGAGGCGAGAGGAGGTATTGCTTTGCTTAAAAACCAGTCCCGCAGAGGACTGGCAGGTGATACGTGCCTGGGGAAGATGCAGGGAAGTGTGGGATGCTGCAGGCAGCACAACGCAGGGACTGAGCAAAAGCCAGAGCATTCAATCTGCTGCCTCCAAGCTCACCAGAACCTCTTGCTTCTCTGGACAAATGTCCAAACACCAGGCATGGCTATGATTTCAAAGCTTAACTTTGAATTACTGAGAAAAATCGTTAGCTTTAATGAGAATAGACCCAAGATGCTGTGTTAGCAGCACAAGTCTACTGGAGATTGAGGAAAATCCTCTAACCATGAGCTAGACAGAGCTTTGGGCTCAGCTGGTGTTGTGCGCACAAACCAGCCCACAAATACTACCAGAAAACCATGTATTAGCTCAGGCATGTGGATATGTAGCTTCCACGCCTCTCAACTCATCAGGCCAGCAAGGAAGGCAGTTGGATCCATCAGGCTGGTCTGCAGCCATCCCTGTTGACATGCCTCTTGAATGCTCCAAACTCCTTGGTAGAGGGTCCAGGGTGTGTTTTGTCTTGCCATGTTTTGGTGGGAAATAATGTGTGTAGGAGCTGCAGTTCTGATTGCAATTACCTAGATCTAAGACTAGGTAGGAACTGAGTGGAAAGTTTCGTACAAATACAAATCTTTCTGAGTGTCAGACAGGTGATTGCTGACCGTCAGATTTATCAGCATCCTGCCATCCTATCACACAGCAGAGCAAGTCACCCAGAAACTGGCCACTTCAATGAACACAATGAAGTCAAAACCACCCTATCACACACACTAGGGTAGACAAGCCCTGCAAGAAGGAGGAGGAAAGTGGCCAGGGCCAGTGTTGGGAGATGGGGTTCTGCTTCAAATTAACTCCTTCCTCCTTTCCACCAAAGAAGTTCTCCGAGGGTTTTTCAGCCAGAATTTGCATTGCAGCAGCTCACAGATTTAATCGCTTCTCAGCTGCTGCCATGTCCCACTATGGCACCCTGCCACTACCCTTCCCCTGGGTGGGATCTGCTCTGCTAATGTCAGCTCACCCTGTGTACTCTGCCTTGTGAAGGTAGGGACACATCACAGGCACCATGTCCCCTCACATTGCTCTTCAAACACTGGGCTGACTTCAAGAGGACCCTGCTGTGTTGCTTGGTGCCCTCTCTCACCAGGGGAGAGGGTGTATCGGTGTGTCCTTCCCTTCTTGGACACTAGGGCAGACTGTTCATCAGAAATGTTATGAGGCATTTTGTACCTGGGTGTGTTTGGCCCCATTCCCACCACCTTTGGCCCTGACTGTCTCCCTGGCATCTCAGGAGATGTGGAATTGGCTGGTAGAGCTCACAAGAGGACAGGTCAAGTCCTTCATGTCTGTGCATGTGTTTGTTTGCTTTCACCAGCTCACCTGCAGCCCTCACAACGATCCCTGTGGGAGAGACGGCCTTTATCATGCATGTGTTTTGTATCAGCAGATGGCTGGGAGATACATAGGTGCAGCTCTACCTCCAGGTAAAGCACCAGCATGAACAGCAATGAACAAGTGATCACTTCCGTGGTGAGAGCAACCCAGGCAAGTTTGCTGCTGACCTGGAGGCATTGCTTTTGAGTGGCAAATTGGCAGCATGGTGAAGAGCAGAGGTGAGCTCAACCCACCGCTGACAGTGTCCAGAGCACACAAAGTGGCCTGGCTCCATTTCTCCATTTCTAATTGCTGTTACAGACTCTTGGGATCTTTTCTGCAAGGAAGGCAGTCAAAAGGAAACCCAAAACCACATGGTTTTGGAGGGCCACCAGCTGCCAAAGTGCAGCCCATAGATCACAGGCTGGGAACAACTGCAACAAAATACTTCACCTTTCCACTGACTATGTCGAGTCCTAAAATGCTTACAATGCTTTAAGCCAGGCCTTGCATGATCCCCTTCCACTCAAAGTCAAGCAAAGGCATCAAGCCACACGTAAATCACTTAATTCATATAGTAGTTTAATGGCAGGTCTGCATAAGAAAATTCAGGGATCCTCAACTTTAGGCCCCTGCTCCAGTTTCTAAAATCACTGACTGCCCAAATGGGGCAGGGAGTTGAGGTGCCAGCACATCAGGGAGGGATACAGCCCCTCGTAGAGGATGAATCAGAGTCATCTGCATTAGGTGCCAAAATTTGGTTCTCTTATTCACATAGGAACACACCTAGCTGAACAAAAGGGATGGGACAAATGTAATCTTGGCTGGAGCAAAGCCCAGGGATGCTTCTTGTACTCCTCAGCATCAAAAGCTCATTTGACAGCCTCTGACTATTGAAAGTCTTTACACAGTCCCCAGGTCCTTCCTGGGGACTGCCATGATTTGGCATTTCTGATACATCCAGACTGCCTGGAAGGAGGCAAACTGGGGAATCCTTCATGATACAAACCATGGGGATGTGATCCCTTTGCTGTGGCCATGCACAGAGGATGACGAGCACTTGGACAGGTAAGCCACCACCTGCAGTATCTACCTCAGCAGCTCTCTCTGTGCTCCCCATAAAAGCAGCAGCTGGAAACTCATTGCTTTTTGTCGGTGTTTCCTTGCAGAGTAGACATGCTCTTTAGAGAGCAGAGAGGATTTTTCACACTTCTTTTTTCCTGTTCTGTTCTGTTTACTCTAGCAGATAGGCCATAATCCAAACCATAATTTTTACAGTTAAAACCTGTCTCTGAAGTTTATAAGTATTTGCCCTGTCATCTGCTCTGTTCCCCCTCCCCATCCACACAGTGCACAGGTTCCAAAGGAAATATTTGCTTCTGCCAGGGCTTTGCTTAGCTGAGTCAGTGCTGGAGCCCACACGCTCAGGATTTTCCTCTCTGCCCGCAGCCTCCCTGGCAGCCCTGGACCTGCAGCTGGAAGCAGGTCTTTAAACTGCTGTTTGCTAAGTAAAGCAAATCTGCTCCATGGGTATGAGACCTCAGGCAGAAAAATGGTATCAGAGGCATTTCATTATCTTCCCGCAGAGCAACGAGGGAGCTTGTGCATTGTCTCATGCATTCGTATAGTAGGAAGGGAGCAGCAGCCTGATTGAAAAGTACTTCAGGTTATTCACAGAACCACAGAAAGGTTTGGGTTGGAAGAGACCTTAAAGATCATCTAGTCCCAACCCCCCTGCCATGGGCAGGGACACCTTCCACTAGACCAGGTTGCTCAAAGCCCCATCCAACCTGGCCTTGAACACTTCCAGGGATGGGGCATCCACAGCTTCTCTGGGAAACCTGTGCCACTGCCTCAGCACCATCATAGTTCTTCCTTACATCTAATCTAAATCTACCCTCTTTCAGTTTAAAGCCATTGTCCCTCATCCTATCACTACAGTCCCTGATAAAGGGTCCCTCCCCATCCTTCCTGTAGGCCCCCTTTAAGTACTGGAAGGCTGCTGTAAGGTCTCCCCAGAGCCTTCTCTTCTCCAGGTTGAACAACCCCAACTCTCTCAGCCTGTCTTCATAGGAGAGGTGCTTCAGCACCCTGATCATCTTTGTGGCCCTCCTCCGGACTCGCTGCAACAGGTCCATGTCCTTCTCATGTTGAGGGCCCCAGAGCTGGATGAAGTACTCCAGGTGGGGTCTCATGAGAGCCAAGTAGAGGGGGAGAATCACCTCCCTTGACCTGCTGGCCACGCTTCTTTTAATATTCACAGCCCATTTTCTTCATCTCTTTCTCACTCAGGAGGTAAGAGTGGGTCCAATGGGCAGAGATGCTCCCACAGGGTCACTGGTGGCTTAGGAAGAGGAGAGAGGGACCCTCGCACTGAGCTGTGCTAGGGCTCACAAGAGAAGGGCTGGACCAGACAAGAAGGGAGGAGGAAAGTGCAGACCAGCAGGTTGTCCCAACCACTTATTTATGTCTCAGATGACATTTCTGTTCCACTTCCCCTGCCCAGAGAATAGCAGAGAGCCTCCAAGGCAAAAGGGATTTATTTTATCTGCCATGCCAGTAAAACCCAGGCAGACAACAGAGAGGATGAGATGCCTGATCTCCACTCACCGTCTGAGGACAAACACATGACTGCATTGTGAAGGGTTTTTCACTTGAATTGCTCCCATGCATTTCCATGGGAACGGGGCAACTGTTTTGGTTTCTTCTTTTTAATATTTCTTTTATGATTATTTCTGAAATACCCTACTAGCTGGAGACTTGGCCTCAAGAGATAAGGAAGAGGAAATGTCACAGACTGTTGTCAATAAATTATTTTTATCATCTCTTGATGCCAGGAAAAGTAGCTCTTGCTGGAGGAAAACAGATCGTGGGTTATGCTCTTTTCAGAATATTTGTTTCAGAGATTTAGAAATTGCAATATGCACCAATAGGTATAGCATGTTAGTTGGAAGCTGGCAGCAATGAAAACCTTTTCTGTAGTAAAAGAAAACATCTTATAACCTGATTTCTCTTCTTTTGTGCATATATAGGTGATTCAGGCTAGTTTTAGAATTACAATCTATTCTTCACCACATACACAAAATGAAGGCTTTGTTTTGCTCCCCACAAGCACAATATGAAGAGCTAATTCCTACCTCAAGAAACGGATCTTATACTTGCATCTGGAACCAGCACTGCTTGCCAGGAGAGCAGGACAGCTGTGATTTTATACCATTTCCAGTAGCTGTATTTACACTGTTCAGGTTGAAGGTTTCTGTGCTGGTGCCGGTCTCTGCCTCAGTGCATGGAAAAAATAGTTTCCAAACTGTCAACCATCTCTGGGGCTGTCTGCAACTGAAAAACATTTTATTTTTCCCTAAATATTTTTGCTGATTTCTTTACCATCACCATCTTTGGAGCAAAGAGCTGGAGTCTGATGAGGACATTTTTACATCAAGTCTATTATTTCTGTGGAAAATCCACCCCAGTTCAGTCAGGTTATAGCGACTGGTTAAGAGTTCTTCAACTGCAAACACTCAGACAAGTCTCCCTCTGAACCAGCCTCACTGTCCCAGTCTTACGGACCACACTAGTACTGGCCACTGGTGGGATCCCCAGCATTGTACCACAGCTGGGTAATACACTGCAATGTGATGGTCCAAGTGCTGCCACTTGCTAAAAGTCTCTGACAGAAACCACTGTCTGTAGTTGCATCCTCATGTCACCAGGGAAGCTCATCCTGTGGCCACGCACTTGGAAGAGAAAAAGCACCCTATGGGACAGAAAAAGCACCACCTATCTGGAGTTGCTTCAAGACAGAGAGTCTGGTCAAAAAGCAATGGTCTTGGCCTCATTTCCACTGAGATCTAGGGGTACAAGGGTGTTTTCCATGTCTGGGAGCCTGCAACACCAGGAAACCTCACCTAGCTCAAAAAATCACCTCCTGGTCTCATGTCCCTGTGGCATGAGAGGGTACAGCAGTATCAGCTGCTTTTGTTCATAGCCCTGTTGTTTGAGATGCTCTCCTGATAATCTCCGTGCCTCCCACAAGTGGGTCATGCTTGCACCAAACATGAACCACCATGCACTCAGTGCTATAGCCACACTGCACTTAAATGGCCCATCACAAAACAAGGCTGCAAGCCAGATAGTAGCTGAGAGGAAATAAGTTAATCCATCTCCTCTATCAAGGAGGGATCTGCTGGATGGGGTGGCAGGAGGACACTTAAAGGTCATGTCAATGAGGTGGACAAATTGGTAAGAGCAGTTTGGGAGAATCATCTTTAAATCCCCCATGACAGATGTCTCCAATAAAGCACTTGGATCAGATTTGTCAGGACAAGGTCCTGAGCATCAGTCAGACCTCAGGAGCATACCAAATCCATCCAAGACCCAAAATTACATCCATCCCTTCCAGCATCTCACCTCCACAAGGCAACAATATTGCCTCTCTGGGCCCCGTTGCAATAGCAGTTACCATGTTGATCACTGGGAATGGCACATGCTGAGCTGTTGAGAGCTCCAAGGGATGCACAGCATATAGTATAATAATATAATCTTATGTTTTCACTGTTCATTTGGTCCTCCATTAGATTTGATAACTATCACCCAAGCTCTGCCATGTAGGCACATCTGGAACAGGAGAGCTGTTTAACAACCACTGCAGCAGCAATAAGGTCATTTAACACAAGAAACGAGAAAGGATTTCATATTGATTGGAGACCAGGAGTTGGTTATGGAAGCAGATTGCAAACCCCATGGAAAAAGTATAGGGACTCTGATGAAGAGCGTTAGTTTCGACAGGGACTGGGCAATGTTAGATGGTCAATGCAGGCACCAAATCACTGGCAGTACAAGTCCTCCCAAATCAGAGAGTCACCTTGGTGGGGAGACAAGACTCCACAGAGACAGACTGAGCTGCTGGGCTAAACCCCACTGTATTTCTGCCTCCTGGCACAGCCTTGGTGGGTTGATTTCCCAGGCATCACCAGGTACTTTCACTGAGTCCGTGTAGAGGGCACAGCTGGCATGGGCAGGCACACATAGAGGCAGCTACCATATGTAGCACCTACAGGTACATACATGGCAGGTATTTCAGCCAAAAGGACATCCCAGATAACTGGGCAGTTCCTTTATTTCAGTGGGTACCCAAGGAAATAAAATGGTAAATGAATAATATTAAAGTAGAATAAATATTAATAACAATATAAAGATGAACAACAATAAAACAAAATTAAAATCAGTATTAGTGATACAATTTGTAACAAAATTGATAACAATATAGATATTTTTAAAAAATCACAAGGCTGGAGCCGGCCAATACTGCCATCTTGGTGACAGTGGCTGGTTTTAATATATGACCTAATACACAGTTTAGCACATGGTTATGCACACATGGACCATGAGAAGTTAGAAAATATGGTTCAACACCCTCCTCAGCACCCATCCTTCTCACCAAGCTGTCAACTGCAGCTGAAGCCTGAGGCTGGGAAGGGACCCTCCACCCAGACCTGGACCAAAACATAGCCAGGAGTACAGAAGCCCCAGCTCCAGCTGCGAGGAACATGGCTTTGAAGCCCAGTAACACCAATACTGACCAAAGCAGGGGGAAACCTTCACAACAAAGCCTGACTCAGGTGCTTGGATTATGTTTTATCCAAAAGCAATTTAATATTAAAGGGAATGAACAGTGCCCAGACCCAGGATTGGCAGCTTCCGGGTGAGTGAACATATTCAGATGAAAATCCTGAAGGTGCCAGACCTGGAGGATAACATACACTGATGTGCTGCAACACGCATGAACGCCTCAGCAGGTATCTGTACTCAGGGTATGTTGGACAAGCACAGACAACAAATACCCAACCTGTTGAGCTACAGCCTGAGGCAGAAGACATCAGCACCACTAATGAGGTGTTTGACATCTGCCAGGAGTCTTCACAGTCTCTGCACAATTACACAGGTGAGTGTAAGGAGGAGATAATACATTGATAGCGGCTTGACATGGACCTATTGAACCTTAAATGCTGGGTGCAGGGGCTGCTCTCCTTGCAGCCATGTGGGCCATCCGGGGCCACAGTATCTGGGGAGGGAAACAATTTTCACACATCCCTTTACACTGAATCCACCTGCTTCACACTTCACATTGCAGGCAATGGTCCTTCACACCTCACCAGTGACAAAACCAATGCTGCCTGGGAAGCATCCATGGAACTGGACCTTCTTGCCCTGCAAAGAAGCATGGCAGCCCAACCCATGTCTTGGGCTGGAGGAGCTTGCTCAGCAGAGCTCTTTGGTGTGCAGGTGAGACCCCAGCTGCGCAGCACCGTTGCTACATGACCACCCCCAGGATGCCAGACAATAGGCAACTGCTCAAGACCTCAGACACCTCTTGCCCAGCCCCATCCTTGCACATGCAGTCATGCAAGTCCAGCCTTGCAGCTGCATACGACTCACACAACATCCAGGTCTCTCCCCAAATGCAGCTGGTGCAGATGCTCTTTGCTATGGGAGGACAGCACATTGTCTCAGCTACCAGCTATTGCAGTCATGGAGCAAAAGCAAGGCCATCGTCTCCTCATACATTTACACAGCTCCCAAACCGCATTCCGTAAGGCGCAAAATCCATCAGACAAAGGCAGCACATATGAAGCCATCCTGTAATGGACACAAAACTTGTCCACTTTACTTTCCAGGCAAAACTAAACCACCATGCATTGTGTTGGCTTTGCAAATGTAACATATCTCCTTCTGATCTGGTGCGTCTGACCCGGTAGGAGGCTTTTTATACCAGCTGCAGCTGTCCTAAAATGCATAGTGTGAATTCAGATGCAGCCAGCTTGGGAGAGCTGACTCCTACTGTGGTGGCTAAGACTGCACAGCACTGCAATTAGAGCTGTGGGCAGCGCAGGGACAGGCTATCGGGATTCCAGATCCAGCTCCTGGTCAATGAAGTGAGGTTAGTGCTGCACTCAGAGCACCCGTGACAGGTATGTAGTTCTGTGCACTGACTCAGGGCCTAAACGGGCTGGAGAAAGGAAAATGTAATCACACTATTTTAATTAAAGACAATGGAAGCTTTCCAGCCACATCATTACAGCCCACGGGAGACAAAAATCCCTGTTCTGCTAAAGGGATAAAATAAAATGCATTGTCACGCTGGGAATCAAGCTAATCGGAACTTTGTATTCCTCATCTGCTCTATGCTTAATTCTTGTCATTTTTAATTGGCTGCAGATTTTCTTCGGTTTCACAACTTTATCTTTGAAGCAGATTCTTTGTATTCTTTATAGAAATAGGCTTCGAGGTGTACAAGCAGGCCTGGTGGGAGGCTTCGCACTGCTGAAAAGTGGTGGTATTTTCTCTGCAGCAAGAGCCAGGGTCAAGTGAGACGTGATGTACAGACTTCACTGATGAGCAAGGAGTGGGAGGAAGCAGCATATTTCCAGCCATAAAACAGGGGGACATTAAGAAGTTGCGGGCAGCTTTGGCAACACAGAGCTCATTAGCCCAGTGGGTAGAAAATGCATTGCAGATGCAGCAGCCTTGCTGGAAATCCAGCAGAGAAGAGGTGGTAAGGACCTGTGCAGGCAACAGGAATTACCCGGTGCTGTTGGAGGGCAGCCACGATGGCCAAAGCTGCTTCTCACGGACGTCACGACAGACAGTAGGGAGAAAATGGTCCTTCTCACCAGTACTGCTGAGTCCTCTGCCTAAAATGTTGGTCTGGGCACCAAGCTGCCAGGAAGGAGAAGGGGGACGAGAGAAACTTTTTGGGACATGATGAAAGACCTCAAAAAAACAGAGATTTGGGCTCCCAGAACAGGAGGGATTCTCATGGTGTGCTCTAGCCACTGGGCTGAAGTTCACTTTTGGGATCTAAGTAGGTTTTTAGGTCTTGTAAAAAGCTTGCATGCAAAGTTGAAGGAAGTCTGAAAAATGGGAACTGGAACTCAGGTTTTAGTTTCACATTTTACTATATTTTCTTCCATCCATTCTTCTTGTGTGGGGATGTTTGCTGGTGTGCTAAGTTTTCTCTTTCTGAGGACATGTATTTGGAGGAAAAGCCAGGGGCACTGCAGATTGATTTTTCTGAGTTTCACTCAGACTCCATGATAAAAGTGGCAATTCAGTAAGATAAGCTCATTGCCTTTTTCACTTTTTATGGATTTCATTAAGAAGCATGAACAGGAAAAAATCCCTCTAAGCAATCATATTACCAGCCTAATTTTCTAGACTTTCATTAAAGCAATTAAAGATAGAATGATGCAATGACCCAGTTCAGGACCCAATTAAGACTGAATCAATAAATCAGTAGGTTTAAATCACCACCATAAGGCCATAGATAATCAAAACAAGTTATGAGGCCGATGCTAAACAGAATTACTGTATTAACATTGCCACAGGAGAATTTAAAGAATGAAATAGCTAAACAGAATTACTGTATTAACATTGCCACAGGAGAATTTAAAGAATGAAATTCTTTCCAGTTGAGGTCCCCAGCTCATCTTATTACAACCAACTTAGTGGTGATGGGCACAGCCTGGTACAGGTCCATGAGCCTGCTGGGGGGCATTGCCTGGGTGCACAGCAAAACAGCCCTCCCTACCATGTGGTAGCCGTATGTAGCCCTGGGCAGGGTGGCTGCCAGGGACCAGGTGTCAAAAGCCTGTCCATCTGTTTAGCCACATTTGGAGTTAAATCATCTCATTGGTCTGTCACCACCTCTTTTGCACAGATAAGTAAAACCCCCAGGTGTCCTGCTAACAAATCCTTCTTAACCACAGCTGTTGGCTCTTTCTTGAAGGTCTTTGTCTTTCTTCCAGTGGAATTGCTGAACAGTTGGATCTGTCCATAGATTTAATGTGAACCATTGGTAAAGTCAAGCACATAGCACCTGCTGCATACTGTGACTTTTCTACCCTAAATGATCCTCTAGCCAGCATCATGGCGAGTTTTCCTTCAGGAAAGCACTTGGACTACCAGCCTTATCAACACATATTTGCACAGATGCTCATCTCTGTGGAAAAAAAGAAGCAAAACAGAGGGTGAAGGTTGAAAGCAAAATCGAATTTCTCTTTTGTTCTTTGGGATCTTTAACTAACTTGTACGTTATCTGAACTTGTTAGTGAAGGTTCAGTCAATGCTGCAGTCTGTTGCCCTGGACTGGTGAAGCCCGTGACCAGAGAGGTTGTGGTGTCTCCATTCTTGGAGATATTCAAAAGCTGTCTGGACATGGTCCTGTGAAACCTGTTTTAGGTAACCCTGCTTGTTAATGACCTCTAAGAGGTCCCTACCAACCTCAACCATTCTGCAGTTCTGTCCTGAGATCTCTGCAAAGCACATCAGAAATGAGCATATAAGTACTACAAATACTTAGGGGGGGAGGAGGAGTTGGAAGTCCCTCAACATTAGCTTCCAAGGTGATCATCAGTTGACTCAGCAGTGGATTCTGGTGTTGACATGTTTGGTGTCAGTGAAGTTAAAAATTTTCTTAAGAATTCATCCCTAGCCTGATCATAGCTGAACTCCCTCTCTAGATGTTGTGACCAGAAAGTACCTGAAAGCTTGTCCTCTTCTCTGTTCCACACTTGAAATACATGATAAAATCCTATCATTTCAGTACTAAAAAGGCATAGTAGCCCAATCCCAAACCTTCAGTTTATGCCATGTTGCCCCTCTGCTTTGGTTTGGCAGAGATGTTATAATAATACAGTATAGTACAATATAATAATTAATTGCATTGCATTGCATTGTATTGTATTGCATTGTATTGCATATATGTCGTGGTTTAAGCCCAGCTGGTAAAAGCCCCATGAAGCTGCTCACTCACTCCTTCCCCCCGGCCCTGATGGGATGGGGAGGAGAAAATATAAAGAAACGCTCATGGGTTGAGACAAGGACAGGGAGGCATCACTCACCACTTATGGTCATGGGCAAAAAACTGGCTCAAATTGGGGAAAAACCAAAATAAATTCAATTTACTATCAATCAAATCAAATCAAATCAAAACAAGGATAATGAGAAATAAAACCAAATCTTAGAACACCTTCCCCCTACCCCCCCCTTCTTCCCAGGCACAGCTTCACTCCCAGATTCTCTACCTCCTCCCCTCCAGTGGCGCAGGGGGATGGGGAATGGGGAATGGAGATTGGGGTCAGTTCATCACATGTCATCTCTGCTGCTCCTTCCTCCTAAGGGGCAGGACTCCTCACTCTTCCCCTGCTCCAGCATGGGGTCCCTCCCAAGGGAAACAGTCCTCCATGAAATTCTCCAACGTGGGTCGTTCCCACAGGCTATAGTTCTTCACAAACTGCTCCAGCATGGATCCCTGACATGGGCTGCAGTCCTTCAGGCACAGACTGCTCCAGCGTGGGCTTTCCCATGGAGTCATGGCCATCTTCAGGGCCATCCCCCGGCTCCGGCGTGGGCTCTTCCCCAGGCTGCAGGCGGGCATCTGCTCTCCCACTCCCCTCCATGGGCTGCAGGGGGACAGCCTGCCATCTCACCATGGGCTGCAGGGGCATCCCCTCCTCTGGCTGCCCCTCCTCCCCCTCCTCCTTCACTGACCTCGGTACCTGCAGAGGGGTTCCTCTCACATTCCAGTCTCCTCCTCCACTGCAGGTTTCCCCTCTTAACTATGTTGTCCCAGAGGGGCCACCACTGTTGCTGATGGGCTTGGGCTTGGCCAGAGGCGGGTCCATCTTGGAGATGGGGAAGCTTCTAGCAGCTTCTCACAGAGGCCACTCCTGCAGCCCCTCCTCCGCTACCAAAACCCCACCTCACAAACCCAAAACAATATATTACAACTCCAGTGTGTCCATCATGTACCTGTGTTCTATCTGTTGAGAACAGGATTTTACCCATCAATTCTCATTGAAGGTCAGTATGGGTTCACCACGATTTTAACTTTGGTGGCACAGATTTCCCCTGTGGTGGATCAGGGATCTGATCCACTTAGGTGCCATGCTGAGCTGCAGTGGATCAGAGACTGGGAGGGAAAATTACATTTCAGATGCTACTTTGAGCAAATGCAGACTTGAAGTATCTCAGCTATAAACGTGATATATGACTCTTCAGTATGGGGGGTACCTGCCCAGCTGGCCTCCAATAAAAAATATTTGTTTGAGATTCATTATGCATTTCTGGTCACTGCTAGACTGCAAGCTGAGGCAGAGATGTGACCACAGCTCTTGCTTCTGCCCTAAAGAAAGAAAATGAAAAACATACAAGAGCCTATATGGCGCCAAAGAAAGCACAAAGCTCGTGAGTTCGATGGGAACAACAAATTGCATCTCTGCTCTGTTATTAATTTCCCTAAACAAAACACTTTTATGAAGAAGGTAAACAAACCATTAATTGACCATAACTTTATCAGAATATTGCAATTATAAAAAGAAAAAACCCAAAGATGAAAAAAGAAAAGAAACTTGAATTCAGGGTAAGCAAACAGAGTTAGGAAGTCAGGAATTTATCCCAGTGTAATCCAGAAAGCCCAAATGCCAAACAATCTGGAAATACTCAGTTGAATACTTGCAGTGCTGATCCAGATGGTCCTTATTCCCCACCCCCACAGCTATAAAAAATGGTTATCATCACAGTAATTCGGCATTGTTGAGAGGCCCCACCAAAACAAGGACTCAGATGTGCTGGGCAAGGCACATACCCACAGCAATGAAGATGGACCTTCTCCCTGAGGGATGTCCAGAGCTGGGAGGAAGCATAATATGATGGGAACAGCATGTCCCCTTGTCCCTACGGCAGCTTACAGTGTCCTGGGATAGCTCTGGGGCAGCGCAGGCCCATGTTCTCTCGGTGTACCCAAAGGGATCCTCACAAGCCCATATCTGAAAATACGGTTTTGTGGATGCACAGACAAGCTGGGAGGTAGGTTTGGCCTTAAGGATGAAATTCAGTGTAGGCATAATCAGAGAAAGGGTAGGACTGTCTATGCTGCAAGGAAACAAGTGCTGTGTCTGGAAGCCCTGTGCAGAATGTCTCCTCTTCAGCATCACCTGGCAGTGGGGCCCCTCAACCATGTGGGGTCTATCCCTGCTCAGGTTGGATGGTCTTTGAAGCTGGGTACCTGCACATGCTCTGCTTCAACAGGTATCACTAATGCAAAACTCCTCTTGACTGCGAAAGAAGAGCTGCCCATAGCCTAGCGACGCCCACTGGAACCCTGGTTCTGCCAAGGGACAGTGCTGAACGAAGGAGCTGAGAAATGGGCTTGGTAGAACATGAAGAAAGGCTGATGTATGGCATAAGCCAGACCCTTAGTGCATACCAATACTCTGAAGCCTTCAAAGTAAGGATGGTCTCCTTCTCTCCAGTGCAAACATGGCTGTGGATCTTGGCAAGGTTGCAACCATAATATTTTCTACAGCCCCGTCTTGGTCTAGTCCCTTTGGCTTCTCTGTACTGACATTTTTATCTCATTTGTTTCAAATAGCCAAGAATTTGTTGCTGAGCCCATAACACTGAAGAAAATGCACAAGGATCAAGTAAATATTGACATGACATCAAAAGCCCATCTTACAGCATCAGGATTTCAATGGTCCTGTGGTGATCTGCCCTGTCTCACTGGAAGCTAGGAAAAGCTTACTGCACACTGGGTGACCACTGAGCCCACAGAGGAACCCCTGATTTTAAAACCAAGATGGGAAGAAGGTTTTCCCGGCTGAGATTTTTGTTTCATGGTGAAATGTGGGATAGGCCTTCAACTACCATAAGTCTGCAGAATTTGAGCCAAACCAGGAGAGCTGTATTACACAGGTGGGAGTGTGGTCCTGAATAGGAAAGGATGGTCAGAGTTCAGGCTTGTGTCATATGGGAAGACTGTGGAGTCTTTCTACAGGATCTACTGCTCCTCCTGACACTACAAATCATGTGTATGTGCCTCAGTGTACACTCTGCTTACAACCCACTCCCTGCTAGCGTTTTTGTACTTGGATGTACTTTTCCAAAAAAGGTACCTTCCCATGGATGTGCTTTTCCGGAGCACAAATGGGAGGCAATCTCATCTCTCCCAGTACAGTCCAGCATCTAATCCTAGTTCTGTGGCCACAGGTACATACCACAGCTTTGAAAGAGTAATCAGATTGCTTCTGGTTGTTGTCTCTTCCTTCACAACTTAAAAGCTATTTAAGTAATTTGCCTTTCTCTTTATATTGCTATGAGCTGGCCATTATCACCACTGATCGTTTCAGCTCTGCTGCTGAACCAGATATCTAAAACCACCTGGTTTCGACCTGGAGCAGGAGCCACTCCCCTGTTGGGTGCCCAACAGTGCTCATCTGGGCGTAGTGATTTTGCCAGCTATTTTTAAAGGGGAAGGAATTCTTGTGTGCCAGTAAGTGAAAGCCAGAAAAGCAGAAATAAATGTGGGGAAAATTAAGAATAAGAGAGGGAAATAAAAAAGCAAGTCATAACACACACTGGGAACATGGTCTGGAGGAAAAGCAAGCCAATGATGGAGCACACACAACAGCCTTTGGGGCCCACTGCTGACTGCAAATGGGCTCAGAAACTCTAGCAAAAATCCCATCCCCTTTCATGACTCCCACCACAAGCTGTGTGAGTCACTAGGACCAGCTCAAAGGTGCAGCGCTCTCCAACAACAGCATCTCCTTTACCCAACCCCACACAGATCTTCTTAACCCCCAGGAGACAGCCATGTCTCTGTACGTTGACACTCAGCATCACTTCCAACAGCAGCTTTAGAAAACACCTGAAGGACAAATCATCCTTTTTATTCATTTCCCCATGGAGTAAATTGGGGAGGAAAAAAATCTCACTGTCCTTTGGGACATAAAGGGACATCATTGCATAAAACACAATGGAGCAGTCATAGAGATGATTCACTCCCTTTCTTGCACAGGGGTGGAGACTCATGCACTCAAAACCATTAGACTTCACATCAGGCTGATTTAATTGGATTTATTGGAGGAAAACAATTAGTCATCCCTTCAAATTGTCTTTATGATAGAAATCTCGATATGTATACATGATTGTCAAGGCAGAGAACCACTTGCGATGTAGCCCCATTAACAATTTGCAGTATTGCAAACTCATTATGCAGATAAAACTTTTGCGATGTCTTAATACATGCATGGAGTAAATACACATTCTCCCTTCTGTTTGGACATGGATGCTGATATGAACTGGTATCAATCACAAGACCTGCAATATTAGGCACACTGACATTTCTTGATTAAGATTTAAGCCTTTGTAGAAAACATGCTTGCATTTTCCTTAAAAGTCAACCGAGAGATGTTTTGCAGTTGGGGATATTTGGGGAGTCACTGGTCTGGGCAGACTGGGCTTTTTTTCATTGTTTGCTGGCCTAAATCAAGTATCAATCTAAAAAAAAGGCCCAAACTGACCAAAATGCTGTTTCTCAACTAGAGGCCAATGTACAACAGGATGCTGACATTGCATTGACCAGAAACATGAGTCACACCGTATCTCCCACTGAGCTACAACCTTCCACGCTCTTCACTTTGGGGGTCATGCTACAGCTTGATCTAGTAAGACACAGCATGTGGGATGCCATGCTGGGCTCAGGGGATGCAGATGAGAGATGGAAAAGCTCTGAGCTACTCTGAGCACTCCCCTAGGAGCTCCCACCCACCGGGAATCACAGCACATGTCCACCTCCTCATGGTGCCTTGCACCACGTGCTGCCTCAGCAATCTGAAATCAGGCTGATTTACAACCATTATTAATGATTTTTTTTATGCTGCCATGTAGTGCTTCAGCAATGGCACAGCATCCTGGCTGGGCACCAGCCTTGAAAGTGGGCTTATGAATTCTTGGTGCTTTCAGCCACCATGGAGCAGTCCCTTGCATAATTTCCAAGGACTGATACTTGCTCCCTATGCCACCGACATGGTGCTTTCTCTCTGGCCCTGCTGCTTGGCATGCCCTTGCCAGGAGCCCAGAGCAATTCCCCAGCCCTTTCAGATGGCTTTGCTTTGAGTATTGGGAATTTGAGCATCTTCGACACTAACACAGCAACCACTCTGGAGGTGGGACCAATGCCCTGCTGATGCTGACAACAGGATTGGGCCAGAGGTACAACAAGTACCATGTGGCCATCCTGTACCCTGCCCTAGAAAGACCAGCACATATGAAAATGGGCCAATGATTAAGGGAAGAGAAGGCAAGGGCATGATTTCCATGTGGAAGAAGGAAAAGTACCACACTAAACTTCCATGGATAAACAGTGGTACTACATGGAGGTTCAAGGATTAAATGCTAGTATTTAGGTGGTGATGGTTTGGAAAGGATGGGATAATTAGCTCAGCTCTCTGCCCTACTTTGTGCAGGCAAATAATCACAGCATCTTGGTCCCCAAAATGCAGTTCCTTCTGCAACAGGTAAGAAAGAAATATCTTGCAGGAAGAGAAAAATACTAAGTATTGAGTGAACCAGTCTAAGTCTTGATTAAGAAAAATGAGCCAACTGACAAAAAAGAGAAACCAAAGAGACACACCAATACGCTTCTTGGTAGTCCTGAGCATTAGCAACTCAGGGAAGGAATTTTTGATGCGGATCAAATTTTTAAGCATTGTATCAAAAAAGGGACCCTCCCCTCCCCGACTCCCTGTTTCTAGATGTGTGTACATGACTGCTGCATAGTTTCAAGCTGCTCTGGATGGTGACTCTTCCTATATATGCTGCAGAGCATTCAACAGAAAGACAAAATACATTACCAGGCTTTGCAGTATCTTGTTTACAAAACATCAGCTTTTGCATTTACTCAAACTTAACGATGAATTTCAAGTTACAGATACATTGAGTCATTTAAAAGCAAAACATAGAAGTAATCCCCTTGAAGAAAAGGTTGGGTTGAATGTGCATAAAGAAAAGGCTTGGGAAATACAGAAACAGTGACAGCAGTTTAATACATGCAGTGCAATATCATGCATTTATTGGACATTTGATGTCATCATTAGTTCAGCAGTGTTTTTTCACAATGCTTGCCAGCGTACATGCCCTGATTTCACTCTGGAGTATGGAAAAAATGTAAGAGCTGCTCTTCTGACCTTATCATTTATGAAGAAGAGGAAAAAAATAGCTACCTGGACAGATCAGGGGCACAGTTCATGGTGGGGAAGGGGTCTTGAAAACCAGTCTGGGCTGAAAAGCCTTTATCCTCCATTACAAACACTATTTATACAGCTTTGACCCAACTGTACAAAGTCGGACCAAAAAACCTGAACCAACTCCTGATCTCCCACCAGTGGGTTCTGTGATTCCTGGGGCCACAACGCGCGCACACACACATACGCACACATGCATGTCACGGAGACCAGACCAAGCCAGCAGACAGGATGGGAAGGCAGGACCCAGCTGCAGGGATGCAGGGAAAAACGAAAGGGATTGTGTAAAACTGGCTGCAGGGCAAGAAATATGGTATGACTGATCTACCAGGGGAAACTCTGTTTGTGCAGTGTTTGTGAGCAGGTTGCCATTTCCTCACTCAGCCATTGCTTACAGTGATTTGCCAACTAATCCTCCACGCTTGGTTTTCATGCTGTTTTCCTTGTAGACTGTAGTCTCCATGTGTGTTTCTGCTTTTTGCTTGAATGAGTGTAACTCTTAGCATCAAGTTTCTGGTGCAAATAAGCATGATAACGAAGGAAAAACTCCCTTCCCATAAATAATTTCTGGGATATATTCAGACCCCAATTCAGATGGATAAATATGCATGGGAGCAAGAACATAAGTAATCCCATTAAATGAGAATTTCCATACGCTGAACAGAAGATACTTCTGTACCTCGGGGCTCAGTCTAGAAACTTATTTTGCCAGTAGATGAATCCCCTGACTCTATGGAAAGAGCAAAAGCAACAGGCTACAGTCTTCATGAACTTGTTGGCAAAGTCAGTCTGGTGTTTTTATGCAGTGCTCACCCAGCACTGCTCAGGGCTGGAGCTGTTATCACAGGGGGAAATAATAGCACAGGTTTCCCTGTATCTGATCCAGTTAATGCCAATTCACACCAAAAGAAAATATTGTCCCTGCTCACCAATGGCTGAAAACTATCTGGCTTTCCCTGGGGGCTTGATTCACTGAAAATAGGGTCACACTTAAGGAAGGGGCAGCCTTGGGGCCAGCTGCCACTGTATTTCTTGGGTGTCTTGGAGGTCCATGCTCTGGATTGCAGAGGGTTTGGGGAGAAAAGCCAGAGATCAGGGGCTGTGTTGGCTCCCAGGGCTGGGAAAAGCTTTGGACGAGCTCCGAAGTCCCTCAGGGCTGGGCAGGGGCTCAGAAGGAGAAGAACTGGTTATAGAAAAAATACTGTCAATAGCCATGGAGGTATGCAGGACACATGCACTGTGGAAACCCCTATATAATGCCTACTGCAGAACTACATGGAGATGTCTGCCAGTGGGCTGACACCCCTTTTTGCAGTTTGATTCATAACAGGAACGAACCTCTATCATTGCTTGGTTTTATTTCAGCACCACAACCATAAGAGACACACAAGGCATAGGTAAAATCCTACTTTTTTTTCTGCACCCACTACTCTAATGGCACCTGTACAATAGCAACCAGAACAGAAGAGACATCACCAGTAGAGTAATACAGTCTCAGAAAAGCATCACTACCAGGTTTTCCCCATACTCCTACTTCCCCACTACTCGTGCTGCGGGGCCAATATCCATTTTGTGCTGCAGAAGAGGTGATCCAGCAGAAAGTTAGGATGCACTGGGAATGAAGTCACATGCAAAATCAGCAGTGGAAGCCCCTGCCACTGCAATACTGACTTTCAGCTCACAGAGTTCACGGGCAGCCTGTCCTCATAACTCCTTCTGCAGGCTAAGGGGCCAGCTGGAGGTTTTCTGGATTTTTTTTCTGTTTTCCCATCAAAAGCACTGCTGTTGGCATCAGAGATGGCCTCTGTGACTCTGGAGGTAAAAATCAACAATCAAAGCTGCAAACAAAGAAAAAGAAGAGGAAGGAGCTGAGGAAAACAAGTTACAAAGGAAAAACACATTGGTGCCAGTAAAGTAAAGCAGAAAAGGGTAACAGATAGGTGAGTCCAGGCTGAAGTCCTCATGGAAGGATCAAATCACACATTGTTTATTAGGACAGTCCATTGGGAAAGAGCCCAGAGGGATTTTTCTACCTGCTCCTTCATGGCAAGGCTAGTTGGAGTTTTTTTTGAATCTTGTACTTTGGGGCTACTAGCCCTTTCCCCACATGCACACATTATTTACTCCTGGTTTTGCATTCATTCATGAGAGTGGATCAGAGGTGGATTGGGGCAGGGGAAGGACACGCAACGGCACTAGAGAATCGCCAGCAAGCAATGCTGTAGTGTTTGCCATACCAAGCTGTGCTGCCAAGGGGAAAATGGCTCCAGACCCCTCCATAAATCTGGCCTGGGTGCTGCTAAGTTATCTCAGTTAACAGATTTGGCCAGATTTAAACTGAGAAGCTTTAACAAGAGATACTTCAGGACTCAACGACAGGAGAGATCTCTAAGCATTTGGTGAGCCCCAGTCAGGTCTCCAGCTGCGTTTCACTGATACAAAAGAAGAGCTTCCCACCACCCAAAATTGTAGCAGAAGGAAACAATTTTGCTTTTAAGTGCTTCTGTTTCTTGTCTTAAGATCCCAGCAGTTGACAGCAAGCCAAGGAGAATGATGATAAATTACACAACTAAGGCAGAATATTACTTGCAGGAAGGAAAACATATCACCCTAATTCCAAGTGTGGAAGGAAAGAATACCCGTCCCAACACAAAACACAGAAAGCATCCAGCAAGGAGGGGCAGCCAGCATATGGGAACACCCCCATCTGCAGGACAGCATGTCTGCCTTTGCTCCTGTCACTGGTCTTTGTTTTGTAGATGGGAATCAATTTGCTTTTCTTTTTTTCTGCAAGACACATTTGGACACTGTATTTTGGTTAGCGGCCTCAGCAACTACATCAAGTTCAAAGCAGACCTCAGGTTTCAGAAGAGAAGGCAAAGAGGGAACGCTTGAGCCCTAACCTTTGGAACAACTATTCAAAGAAAAATATTGCCCAACCAAATCCTGCTTTTGGTTGCACGTGTATAAACGTGGGGAACTCCACTGACACCCGACTGGGAGATTGCCTATTTACATCCCTGAAACTGGAGCAGAATAGAGCCAGTTGGGTTTATGAACCCATGGAGGTTCAGAATAACTTGAATTTCTTGGGATAGGATTCTCTCCTAAACTAAAGCTTCCTTACTCAGGCTGGCAAAATAAAGTGGCCTTAGAATGAGTTTAAATTGTATTGTACTCATTTTCAGATGCCTTTGCAAGAAGACATAAGGAGCTCCAAGGGTAAATGCTGGTAAAAGTCTTCCCACTGTTTGTCAACAGCGCTGGAGTATATGGTGGCAATGGGCAGGGTATGGGGACAGAAGCGTGATTTGCAGCAAGGAGATCCCCCGCCATTCAGTTTGCCCGAATCTTGGTCAGAAGTCCTCACCGTGGAAATTATATGGAGTCTTGCTACCAACCCCTGAGACCAATATCTGTCATCTTTCCTAAAATGAGAAGTTGAAGTCTTTCTGTGTGAGCATCCATGTCAGCTGCAACATGATGGGGGGGGCGGGGAGGGGGGAACCAGGGGCTCCCAGGGGCTCACTCAGATGTGCCACAGCCCTCTGAAAATGGGAAGCAGCTTAATACTGAGGATACTAGAGATCTATCTGGTGCAACAGCTTTAAGTGCCACCAAAGGAGTGGCTATTTCAAAGAGTCAGCGCTCACTGCCACCTGCTTTTCCAGCTTTTAGCACTCAAACTACGATGGACGAAATCTCAGCTCTGCTGGTTGAAGCTAACCAACTGAAGCTGAAGCAGGATTTTGAAGTCTCAATGAAAAATATGTGTCTTATGGCTTTTCCCAGCACAGTCACTATTGCCTGATACGTTCAGCTGTGTCTGTGACTGGCTTTCATGATTTCTTGTGCACGATAAATGAGGCAAGTGTGGCAACAGAGCACGCTGTGGGGAATGGCTTGTGCCTGTGGCAGGGGATGGACCTGTCTGGGGTGCGAGAGGCTCACAGCGGCTGGGGAAAGGTGCCTGCCTCTGCCACCTGCCTCCTTTCTCTCCTCCTCGAAGGAAAATCATGGCTGGGAATGGCATAGAAGTAATCTGGAGCCCTTCGGCAAATCTGGGCAGATGTCCTCTCCTCTGTTTCAAGCTGCTTTAATGCACAACAGTCATGGCGGCTGTTCCTAATGACACCCCAGCACATGGAGCCTGGGAAGTGCATGTATTTAGTAATGAAAAAAATGGGGAAATTGAGCTTGCTTTTGTGTATGAGCTTCTGGGGAGGAGAGGGAGGCAGTGCCACCACTGCCCCTGCGTGTGCCCATGCCTTTTAGTGAGGTCCTGCTTTCCCAGCTCAGTGCTCCTTGGCCAGAATTAAGCATGATGGAACAACGCTACACCAGATCCTGCACTTTTTCACCCAAGAACCTGCCAGTGCTTCACAGAGGGCTGCAAGCATCACCCCTCTCCCCAGGGTTGAAACCCAGGCATGCAAAGGTTAAGGACCAAACTTTCTTATTTGGTTTTTGATACTCAGTTTTGGCCACTCTGGGAGGTGCTCAGCACTGCAATGCCAGGCAAAGCCCCAAGGAGCTGCAGGTGCTCAGCACCTCTGGCACAGAGCCCTGGGGCTAGATGTGCCCCGCACCAGAGGCCAGGCTGGGAGGAGGCTGGTGAGTTAAATGTCTTGCCCAAGGGCGGCAGAGCGAGCCAGTGGCAGAGGATGACGACGACTCCAGGCCCCACATCTTCCTTTTCTTTCACTCTGCTCATAACACACAGTGACTCAAAGGAGATAGGAGCTGCAGGATGAGACTATGCTCTGTCATTTCATTTGCTCAGCTCCGGTCAGCTCCTGACGAGCACCTAGTATCTGCCTTTCCTCTGAAACAAGGGTGCTGCAGATCCCCAGCACTACAGGAATGAGGCCAAGGATGAGCTGACTCCTAGCTGGTGGGAATTTAACTCTCACCATGGCTTTCAAAGAGGAGGAGGGGAGGGAAAGCAGCAGTTTCTTAATCTGAGCAGTAACAGCTCTGCTAAAGCTTGACAGACTTGCAGTCCAATTTGAGGAGCAAGAAATGGCATACCATTGAAATCCTCGCATGTTGCAGAGTTAACGTCAATTCCTACCTACAGAAATAGCCTATCCCCCAGCAAACTGGAAGGAGGGACATTACTGGAAGTACTTTTTAAAAGAAAAAAAATAATGCTCAGAAAAGTATCTCTATTTAAATAATCCAGTTGAGATGTTTGTAGTTAATGGAAAAAAAATATAACATATACTGTTACCTACACCGAGAAAAAAGTAAATCACTGGGGAAAAGAATGAGTGTTCATTAGTTAGAACATTGCTAGACTCACATATATATATATATATATTTATATATATGTATATATATGTACAGCACCAGAGACTGTTAGATCCATTCCCCCTGGAGTCATTGCAGTTTGTGATAAATGAAACATTTCAGAATTGCAGTATAAAATATGGCCATAAAAAATCTTCTTTCTTCTAGTCCTTCGCTGAGCGTGCACCGCAGGGTGGGATCACGCAGAGGCAACCTGCCAGCCCAGCCGCCTGCCCTCTTCTCGCCGCCCGGCTCTCACTTGCTCCCTGTGTGCACTGTGGTCACTGTGGTGGGTCTGGGTCTCCGGTCCCCTCCTACCGCAGAAACGCCTGAAGAAGCTGATGAAACAAAACTACAGAGAGTGGATGGAGACATACCTAAAAGGAAAGCCAGAAACAGAGTTAGAAATGTTATTTTTGGAGGCGAGAATGTGGGCAAAGCTGAGTTTCTTTTGTAGCATGCTACAGAACGAAGGGGACCGCAGCTGGAGACGGTGCTCCTGCTCTTCCCACAGTGGTGGGTTGGCTGGGTACCTCCACGGGGCATCTTCCGCCCTCCTGGCTGGCAGCCGTTTGCCTACTGCCACCACCAGCAGTTGCATACACATGTCGCAATGAATAAATGTCCACCTTTGGTACGTGTTCAACCAGACTGATTCCACACTTCTGGAGCTTAAGACAAAGAGTTGTGGGATTCGAAAATCCCTCCAGCATTGTACTTGCTCAGAATAATTTTCCTCGTGAGCAAGTTAAAGATGATTAAACTTCTCATCATGGCCATCTACCTAAATGAACAGACTGTGCACCTGGACTAAAAAAAATCTCCCCAGGCATCCTGCAAAGCTACTGATAAAAAAGTACAGCGGATCAAATTCATTGCCGAGTTACTGTAAACCTAGAGGGAATGTAAATTTGTGTGACTTGGACATCATTCTAGCGACAGCTTATGTCGCTCCAGGTTTTGCTGGTATGTCTCCAGGACTTCCAGCTAAGAGACATAGGTTGATGTAGGTTGAGGACTCAAAATTTACCCAAGCAGTTCCTTTTGAACTAATCAAAGACTTCTGACAGATATTTTTTAGGGAAAAAAAAGGGGTTTTAGCTAGATTAAAATGTTTATAGGAAGTGTCCACTTCCGGTGAACCCTCCACCACAGCTTTAAAAACCAAACCCCTCCAAAGCATAACCCCTGAAAACCTAAAGTAGGCTGGGTTTTGAATGACAGATTCAAGATTTTGCTATTCCAGCACAACATCAGCAGTTCCTATGGAAAGCATTAAGGAAGAGAAATACAATATATCCTTGCCAGAGATTTCCATGGATGAACTATCCCTCTCCCAGCAGCTGTTGAGACCCCACAGGGGAGATCCTTAGATTTTGCCAGCACGTGCAGCTCTCCATGCAGTTTGGCATCCTTGTAGGCACTGATGTGCAAAGGGAGCTCTGGTGTGAGAAAAGCTGCCGAATGGGGACCCAGCATGGTCACCTTGCTCTGACAAGATGCAGGCTCAGAGTGATTGGAAATATGGTTCATTTTTCCAGCCTGGTGAATAAAGGATGGATGAAATCTATATTAATATGTTCTCAGACTGGAGTTTGATATGTCCCCTTGACTACTCAGAATCTTTTTGATGCTTGTTACAACTTTTGACTACTTTTCCATGCTTCAAGGTGGCATTTCAACCTCAGGGATGACTATGCTGTACCTACACTTGGCCACATCCTGTTTCCCAGCAGTATCGACTTTTGACACATTGGCTTCGTGCTGCAATTTATCTATTACCTTAAAAATACAGAGATCTAGGTCCTGTAATTGATCTAGGCAGTGTAATCATGTCTAAACAGAATAAACCAGGCACAGACTGAGAATCAGGCCAATACACTTGAGAAATTGCGACTGATTCACTTAGACATTCCTGACAGGTAGCATAATCCAGCCTAATGCATCACCTCTGCTCTGTCCTAATACAGAGAACAGAATTAGGATGCAGCCTGACATAACCCACTCTCAGGCGAAAGCTGTATTTAATTGTTTTCAATGATGTGAAATTGCTGCATTTGAAACTATTTGGAGAGCTCATTAAATGTCTATTAATAGCATTAGGCAGTATTATATTTTGTAATGGTGGCACAGCTGTTTCATGTAACTTGCTTCATGGGATCTTTCTCGTGCAAGAAATCTGTCCCCAGAGAAAACCACTGAGAAAGAAAGAGGCAGGACAGAGACCTCAGAGGTTTCCTTTTTCCCAACAGGAGGTATTTGGTGGAGTGCATTTGATATGTCAGCTCCCTCTTAATGTCACTCCTTGTATTTGTTGCTGGCTCTCCTCACTGGTTCTCTGGGGCTCCAGCATCTCCTAACTCTTCAATTAATTTCTTTGAGGAAGGGAAGCTCTTCTGTATTGTCTGCCAAGCTGGACTTAACCTGGGATGCTTGGAAATCTTTTGATACTTTTCTGCCTCATATTTCTGACATGAAAAAAAAATCGACATATCTTAACACATCTGGTTTTATCCTTCGTGTTCTGGCTGACTTCTCCACCACTGCAAAATGTGTCGGATTCTGTACAGGGACTTGCTGGATTCTGTAGCGGTTAAACAGACTTTGTTCTCTTCCCACCCTTCTTGTTCACACATGTTTTTCCATTACTATTCAGACTACTCAATGCTATTAATTAACACCATTTGAGACTAACCAAATGGATGGATGTTAATCACCCACCAGTTTAACAGCAAAGCATGCCATCAGATGCTCTAGACCTAAATGGCGTCCAGCTTAGCCATACTGCAGCAGGAACCAAAATAATGGCATGTTTCTCCCCTGTAAGGGGTTTTCTACATCGCTGCATTGCCAGTGCATGGTTGGAAGTGCTTTGTGGCCAGTCAGCGCTGCATTGCTCTTTTGCAGATGCCAGATGTGTGCCAGGAGCACTGTGATGCTTTTTTGGCAGCAGCTGTAGGATTTGGCATTGGGCATTGCAAACTGGGCAGTGGGCATGAAACCCTATCACGCCCAGGATGCAGAGGGAAGGGGCTTTCCTCTGGCTCAGCCACAGCACAGGCTGGGAAAAACATCTCACGCAGTGCAGATCCCACCCCAGCCGTGGGAGAAACCATGCCCATGACAGCAAGAGAAACTACAGCTTCCATAGAGAGCTATGGGGACTGCAGCTGGTGGCATGTCCTTGTCAAGGAGCAGAGGTTGGCAGGCAAGGGTGGCAGAGGCAGATAGCAGTGCCATCCAAAATCCATCCTGAATATTAGGTGCTTTCAGTTCCAGAATAGTGTGGGGTATAGAAGTAAGCGCTGACTTGCGATACCATAAGCTATTAGCGTTCCTTTTTGGTGCTGCACCTTAAAATACTATCCTCTAATTGTAAAGTCCACATCCCTCCATTTCATGATATAAAAATCTCTACAGATGGATGGAAGGAAAAAAAATGCTCAGAACAGAGATTAAATAGGCTTCATTGCAAAGGATGCATTTCTGTCTTCCAAATGATCCCTTTGCTGCCATGTCTCCTTCCCTGGCATTCAGAAAAAATATATACCCTAAGCATCTGACTCCATCAGGCAGCTTGCAAATCTCAGTTATAGCATATAACAAACAAGGCAGCGGGCCAAGTCCTGTTGTGGTGTACAGAGCCTGAGTCCTGCTCAGACAAATGAGCCTCTTCGTACAGGAGCTTAATTTGGCCCAGGAAGAGGGAAGCTGGGTCAGACTGGCAGAATCAGTCTCCTCCATGGAAAATGGAAATGGAAAGTAAGCCAATTTTTACAGAAAAATGTCTTATCATAATACTGGAAACTCAAACATAAACAGTTTGAGTAAACTTTTTCAGTTTTCAACCAAATACAAAACTTTTTTGCTGTGGGTGTCTGGATCTTTTTCCCAAGTGAAAGCTCTTTTTCTCCACAAGAAACAGTGTTTTTCTCTCAAAAATGCACTGAGCTAAAAACTCATTTTTTTTAGCGCATAAACTTTTCCAATTAAATCGTTATTTTTTTGGCCAGCTGAAAACAAAGGCCTCAGTCTCTTTTCAGTCCTTATTTTAAACACCTGCTTGCACAAAGCCGAACCTACTGGCAGTGAGGACTGCAGCCTGGGGGTCAAGGAGAAAATGGGGATCCTGCAAATTTGCTCAGCTGCCATGGCGGGAGCTTTCCCAGGATGTTGGCTACTCACAATCTTTCCGTGTGGCTGTGTCAGGAAGCGGTGTGGCGAGGCTAAGGGTGCTCGACACGCTGGCGCTCGCACTGTCCAGGCTGCTGCCGAGGTGTAACCGTCTCATGTGTCGCACGACTGCTGTGGCGTTAAATGCTTGCTGGAGAAAAAAAACCAAGAAAGTAAGAAAGAATAAAAAAAAATTGGAAGTGGAAGGGTTACTTCTTCTCCTCTCCTGGCTGTTCAGATTTGTCAGAAGTGAATGAGCCCATCATCTTTCAAACTCTTCCCAATTTCTGGTTTCTAAGCTAGAAACAGCAATATCAAACCATACACATTTCTGCCCTGGTCCTGCTCCCTGTCATTCCTTCTAGCACTCAGTTGAGATGCAGCAGCCTACAAGGAAAGTAATATTTGACACATCCTTCCCTGCACCAACACACAAGGTGTCTGCATTGCTTCAAGTCCCCCCGCGGTGCCGACCCCAACTCCACATATAACCATGGGTGCTTTAGCTATGAGAAGCTCCAGCCCCATCTCTCACACTCATTACGTTTATACACTTGGTTAGTAGCATCCTCTATAAAAGGCCCTGCAGGGCCATGTAACCTAAGCCTCCACCATCTATTTTGACTAAAATTCTGGGCCACAAAAGCACTAACACACTGAAAGGGTGGCTGTAGGGCTGCCACATTAGCAGAGTTATGTGTCTAAGTGTCATCCCTGAGGACAGGTCACTTACTCTCCATTTGCTTTTTGCAAAGTTCTTCCGGATCTGAGCACTGACCGACTCGTGGATGTTTTTGTTGAGTGCTGTATCACCAGCGATCCTGAAAAGGACAGACAAGACAAACTTTAAGAGATCTTTTGCTCTCCTTGAAGTCTTTCTTCTTCTCCTCAACAGAGAAGGCTGGTCCAAGGTGTGATTGCTCTTGCAATGACGATGATTTCATTCACACAAGGGCTCAAACTTCCCATTGCTGTCTCTGCTGGCAGCAGTGGTGGAAAATCTGGGGCAATAAAAGCAAGTGTAGATAAGACCTGTAAGTCTGGCAGCTACAAAGAGGTACGACCTTATTTTGTTGGTGTGCGGCTGCTTTCTATCACCATTACAGCCCTAGATGAAAACATTGTACCTTTTTTTTCTTTACATCTAAAGATTTAACATCAACAGGCTGAGACTACTTTTAGCCTCAGCCATCCAGCAGCTTCCAGAGCCACTCCAACCTGTCTGACTTCTGTTTGCACTAGAGATTTTCCTGCCACCCTGCAATGTACATAGACATTCATTATGATTAATTTAGATTTACAGTAAAGCAGATACATGGACACTCACTAAAGCAGCACAGGGTGTACAAATAGCTTAAGCTGAACAACACAACCTAAAAACTTGACTGATCTTGCGCAGTTTCTTTAACAGACAAAGACACATTCAAATCTCCACTAAACACAATTATTTCAAGGGAATTTTATTGATTCATTTAACTCCTCAAGGCATGAGCTCTGTTGGAAGAGTAGGCACCATAGTGAACTGATGTTGGGCTATGTGCTGGGGTAATTAGTGTTATCTAATGTAGGTGATGCCAGGAAGAAAAGACTGTCTCCTATGTTGTATGTGATGTTTTCAGAAATCAATTTTTTAGCCACAGTGTAGAAAAAACAATGTCCATTAGCAATAAGAAATTGAATAATCTATCAGACGCAGAGCCTCTCAGTCTGGGGACCTCCAATAAAATAATCCGAGGGTCTGGGGGACTCAGCGGTCACCTAGTCCTTCCCCCCTGCCCCAGCTCTGTCAAAATAATTTTGACAGATATTTCACTAACCAGTCTTTAAAGATCTCCAAAAGATGGAGACTTCTCAGGCAACCTATTCCAGCGCCCCACTATCTCCCAGAAGTCATGGAAAATAGTTTATTCCCTTTGTCTTTGAAGCATTCTTTCACATATTTGAAGACTGTTATCATGTCTTCTCTCTGTCTTCTCTTCTCTAGACTAAACAAGCTGATTCTTTCACTGCTTCTTCATAATTCATATTTTCTAATCCTCTGATCTAGTGAGCTTCTCTGGACTTTCTCCAACTAGCCCACATCTTCCTGAGAGGGCAGTACCCGAACTGTTCGCTGTTTTCCAACTAAGGCAGCAGAATGGCAGCATTGCTTTGTGTCTCTTAAAAGACGAAACTCTTCTGACATACCCCAGCCTTCTGTTTCCATTTGTGTGTGCCATGAATTGGAGACGTTCCTTTCATTTTGCCCAGATCATTCCAAACTGTGACCCTGTTCTTCAAAGGACATGCAGCTTTTTCTACCTTTGTGTCAACGGCACATCTAAGAAGAGCTCTCTCAGACCAGTCTTCTCCAAATTGCTCCCCTCCTTCCTGCTGGCAACACTCACCCAGGATGTCAGAGATGAGAGGAACTACTTACTCTTGGGAGGAAGGTGAGGGACTAAACCCCCATCTCCCAAGAGTGGAGATCCCAATCCCATCCTGTTGCAACTGCGCTAATCTATATTGAGTTATTCAAGAGTACTGGAGCCAGCAGGGTTGTGGGCAGGGTTCTTCACTAAGCCCAACATCTAATATGTGGACAGCTACAAGCCAAAGTATCCATTCAGTACCTCATCAAAAAGACCAAGCTGCAAAGAGAAAATTTGCTTACATTTGCAAAGAACATTTTCCTTCCAAGTCTAATGAAGCATTTTGCTTTATGAACAAGTTTGTTAACAAGCTGTATAAGCACAGATCATGTTTCCCACTTGTCAAATTTTATTCTGGAAACATGGACAGAACAAGTTCTTGGGGTATGGTACCCTTGCCAGCTCTTCCAGATCTTTCCTGCCAGTCTCCACAAGGACTTGCAAATGCATTTTTGCTATATGAAACTTTTCATCGGGTGTGTAGCTCAAATAGAGGCAATATAATATTTTGAGTTTAGGGATCATTTTCTGAATTGCTGGTGGTTTCAATAAGAAAATGCTGGTTCCAATAGTTCACAAACTGTCTTCTACCACCACTAACTCTATGTTCACTATGCAATTCTCATAATTCCAGAAAAAAAGGTTTGGTATTTGGATGTTTCCCAAATAGGCAGACTAGTACTTGTTTGCTTCACAAGGGAATGGACAGACACCCTGTGAAGCCCTCAGAAGCTACAGTGGTGGGGAATATCCTACATCTAAGGTCTCTTCAGCAGCATTAGCACCTTGCAGATGCTAGTTTTTAATCAGAACAAAATAACAGCAGTGCTGGGGCTAATTTAGCGCAGCAGGATCCGTTCAAACACGTGATGGTATGCTGAACAGTGTGGCTCAAAATGCAGGCCTGGCTGCCAAAGCCAGGTGTGGGATCATTCTCCAAGCTGCCTCTGAAGAACTATCCTGTTAACGGTGCAATGCTGTAACATGAGGACTGTGCTTTTATATTGTATTTTGCACTCGGAGGATCTTGAAACTTTTATAAAATACTCACACCATTATAGCATTTACAGTATAGTTTTAATTCTAGGAAAACAAAAGACATATTAACATCCATTTGCTGTTGGGGTTTTGCTGGAGATGTGGTGGTTTAAGGACACAGGCAAGAGTGGTGGAGGTGAGCAGGTAGAATTCGTATCTTTTATATGATCAACTGGTAGAGTTTGAAAAATGGGATAAGCTTTTGGGCACACAAACCAACCCCGAGGTGATAAGCATCATCACATCTATACTGAATGTATTTAATCACGAACTTTAGTTCCCATGATGAGAAGATAATGCATCAAATTTAATAAAGGTACTGGTTTTAGAGCACACTATAATCACCCTTCCACTTTTCCCTAACTCTCCAAGTCCACAGGCTATAAACCATCTTGCTTTCCCTTTTAGGAAAAAAATACCTTAGCACCTTTCTTTCTTCCTCTCTCCCCTGCACAACATACCCTCCTCCTACAGGAATCGGCTCCATTTTCCCTGAGAAACAGCCATCTTATGTTTCAGAGATTATCAAACTGATGCATATCTAGTCAAACCCTGAGCAATAGTTCTTGGCTTTGCAGTTAACTTTGAAGTTAACTGTGTCAGCACTGAAGTTTGTTTTTACCACCTATACCAGTTGGCCCAGTAAAAGATATTACTTCTACCTACCACACATGTATACAAAAACAAAATTAAACAAAACAGAATAATGTATGATCTGTTATCACGCTGAGCATCACCCAGAACTGAACAAGGACTGATTAGCCTAACTGGAACCTGGCTTTTCTCTCGGGATCCCCATTTTGCAACACCTGAAAGCAGCTACATCCTAACAATGGTTTGGGGAACTTTGTGTTGAAAGTGGTCTTACATGCAGTTGTAAATATGTAAGTGTCTCCACACACAGCATTGGATACCAAGGGCCACAATCTGAACTCTCCATCACAAATACTTCCACTGAAGGGAAGAAGGGTATTTCTCATGAATAACCATAACAAATCTAGCCCTGCACACAAGAAGAACCTAATCTAATGATCAAATATTATCTCATAGTATCTAATTTATTTAGCTCTCTATCTGGGTTCAAAGCTATCACAGCAATTTATCTGGCCATACCACTTCTAAGCTTTGAGAGGAACCTCCAACAAAGGCAAAACCAGTAAATATCCTTTTGAATAGTTCTTTGTTAGCATACTGCAAGCATATGTCTCTCGCATCCTTCCTGCCCGTGATGGCAGGCAGAGTCTTTCATCTACTATTATTTTCTGAATCTTCATACTGAAGGAAGCCAACTCAAACTCTGTGCTGGCCAAACAGTGCTTGGAAATACTCTGGAGTATGATGACAGGAAACATGGAGTTAGCTGTAATGGATAATGCTGAAGGATCATAAGTCTTCTATACATACACACATACACACAAGCATGGATATAAATATACACACGCACATACTGTATCAGTGATGCTCCAAAATAAATAGAGTGCAGGGACGAACTCAATAAGAGATTGATTTAATCTTGTAAACATCAGCAGTTCCCTTCAGGGAGCTCTTTTCACACTTCAAACAACATTGTCTGAGAACTGAGCTCTTTGTAAACCATGTCCTTTCCCTGGGTGGAAATTATTATCTGGCTTGTGCTCTCTGGCACATAATAAACACTCAGGGTCATGGTCACAATTTGCAGAGGCTCAGTCCTTGCCAAAGCTTCGCAATTCTTCAGCGTAGGTGGGAATGGATGTCGGCACATCCCAAGTATCAGCTCGCCCTCTGCACAAACAGTGGGGAAAGGTGAGTGCCACACTTGTACCTGCGGACACAGGTGTCTCATTTAGGTGCTATAACCTCCTTCTCCCCTATACAGTCTATACACGGAGGCGATACATACATCACTCTTTTAATTTAGATGTCCCAAGTTGCCTTCGATGCCATAACCAGCTTCAGCACACAGCTCTAAATCCCATTTAAGGTCACTTGGGTAATGGGTGACAGAGCAAAAAAAATCACGGCACACCTTCCAATTCCTATACTAGCTTCCTAACTGTTGGACCTTCTCCTCGCCCTCTGAGGACTGTTTTCTTTCCCTCTGACCCAAGCCTGGGGGCTGAATTTGGGGCTGCAGGACCCAGCTTGACCTGACGGGGAGTGCAGTGTGATCCTATAGCTAGAAAAAACAGGTCTTTGAATTTCTGCTGCTTGCCCTTAATCGCTGCAGCCTGAGCGACTGCCCTGAACAGGATGTGGGTTCTGACATGGCAATATATTTAATAAACTTAATTGTTGTCATTAATATGAGCTAGGAAAACATTAAAATGTATCAAGCTGCAGCAAAATTATCCCACTCTTGTTACTTTAATTTTCCATGTCCTTTTTGAAAAGACACAGTGGAACAACTAAGCAGAATATTGCACCTTTGCAACACACCATAAACAGCGCAAACCTCAGTGAAAGATAAGCTATAAAACAAGTAACTTTTCCAATGGAAAGCATAAGTCGCCTGTATATTAAATAGCAGAAATCTGTATAAATGGACAGATTGTACAGGCTGGGGTGTAATCGTTATACCAACAAGTTTTACATATTGTACTGTTTCAGCTACCATACTTCACTGCAATTATTAGCCTCCTATTCTGCCAACTCTGAGTTTAACATACCGTCCCCCTGCCAAGGCCATTTGATTATAAATAGCAAAGCATCACGTAAATGCAGGCATGTGGGGAGCAGATACAGCACAGAAAAGTGGGCCATTGGGAAGAAGTATTTACTTTTTTTAGGGTCTGATCCTGTACAAACATTTAATCATGCGAATAGCTAGCTATTCTAGAGCAGTTTCCCGAAATTCAAAGAGATTATTAACCTTAAAGGCACAAATATAGTATCTTGCAAGATCCAGTTCTTGCAAGCCTTGTTTGGAAGTTTTTAATAAAAACATGGTAATTAAAATAAGAGTATATTTTGGAATCAGTTTGTTCTTCACAAATGTTATACATTGAAACAAAAAAATCTCATGGCCAGGTAGCCATCTCATGCACAGTTAACTATTTTTATCACAATCAGATTATAACATATGTGTTAAGCACTCATTATTTGATACATTTCTTCCTAATTTTTGGCTTATCCCAAAGGTCTGATACTGTAGAGGCAAATTTCACAGGCGGAAGAAAAAAGGGAGTGCTGGAAAATGTCACTACATGGAGCCACTTCATCGTATATATTAATTATCTACCATTTGCACAGCACCAGTGACTTGGGTAGTTGTTCTGTGTTCCACTGGTAAGACAAGGAGACAAACCCCAACTCTCACTGAAGCCAGTGGCAAAACTCCCATTAACCTCCGTGGAATCAGGATTTCACTTCATGTGATCTCTAGGGTTCAAAGATGCTTCTCCAGTTACATTGCTCTACAGAACCAGTTGTGCAGACAAAAAAATACCTTTAATGAGATGCCATTAAGGGCTACCTGAAGTGTAAGCACTCTGCAAGAGTGTATCATTTTTGGGACCACTTGCAGTCTGCTCTGACCATCTCTTCCCACTGAGCCAGTAGTCTTATGTACCTCATTACTCTTGATCATGTGCAGGGAAGATAATGCTATGTAGGCACTACAGAAGGTGATGTTGCTAATGGGGATGTATACTGAAAAATACCTGCTCATGTGAAAAGGTGGTATGGGATGCCTCAATTACAAAAGACATGGTACCCTCTCTCTGTTGGCTGAACATGTGCATGCTTATCTCTGCTGCAACAGTGAATGCAAGCATGCGTGAGAGAAACTTAAGCCTGGACTTGTTGGAAACTTAAATATGCCCAGGCTGAGAGAAGGACGCAGCTGACCATTGAGAGAAAGCACAGAGCTCTCCTCCTCCTCCACTGAAAAGGCCCTCCCCTTCTTCAAAGGGGAGGGGAGGATGCCATTGCAACAGATATAACGGCTAGAATGAGAAAAGAAGCAGTTAAAACCTCATTATTTCCTGGCATAAGCAATCTGGGTGGAAAATGCTTCTTGAGAAATGGCTTGGCAAAAGGAGATCCTATCACTAACCCTGAAATAACAGATAATATCTGGGTGAGTAGCCTTGATTATCCAAAAAGGGATTTATCACTACAGGATCCAAACCCTCCAAAAAATCACTGCACCACTCTCCAGAGAGGTCTATAACTGCAACATTTATGTTACAGGAAGCTTTTCAGAGGAAGGAGGAATGAGACATCAAGTTTTGCTCAAGAGCACAGTGGGGAGGACAGAGGCAGATCTGAAGCTGTATCTTTGGAAACCTCCATGCTTTGCTTTCACTGTACAACTGTCCTTCTGTAATCCACTGGCACATACTGTCTCTGCGTTGAAGGGAGGTGGATTTGCGATGTGGGGTGGAAACATGGTGAATATTTTAACCCTCCCTGCTGCAGTGCCATTTGCATGTCTGACATTTCAAAGGCTGACCCCACGCCATGCTTTACATGGCTGAGAGGTAGCCCTGCAAATGAACCACTGCCTTGCAAAGTCACCCTGGCAGGAGAAGACTCCTTCCACAGAAATGGGGGAAAACCCTTTTTGGGGGGTTGTTTTTAAATGGAAGATTGGATTCTGTAGAAAATACCAAAAATTCTGGAGCAGCCTGTGAGTTTCCATTGGCCCCTGGCCATGACATGCAAAAGAAAAAGGAAAAAAAAAGGGAATGAAAAACTTTTTATCATTTTATTCCTTTAGGAGGGCCCAGAAGCTGTATGTGTTACAAGTGCCACGTTTCTTTGTTGCACTCCAGCAACCAACACAGATGTAGCGGGGCCAAGAGCTGGATGCTTACGTTTTGTGTATCTTGGATGTAAGGCTTCGGAAAATCTGCCTCTGAATTATACAAATGGTCACTTCATTCTCTGCTGGGAGTTGCAATCCTGTTGTTTATTCTGTATTTCTAATATTGACTTTTGTAACTTGTTTAATTTCCTGAGGCTCAGGTCAGTATCATTTAGAAATGTTGGGGTTTTTTTTCTTCTCACAAAAGTTGGATTTTGTCTCCCAAATTTCCTTTTTATCACGCAGACAATGCAGTTGTTGATGGGACATTGGAAAAAGGGTAGGCCCAGGTCTTGACTTCTCCTCATCTCTCACTTGTACTGATGCCAGCCACTGATGCAGCTAAAAACCATCTGTAAAGTGTTCCTCACTGTCATTGGCATGGGGGATGAAAAGCTTTTCTCAATGATTTACATTGCCTTCTGCATCCCAAGCCTTTCCTAAAACTTTTTAATTGTAAAGGCTGAGCCTGAATCTTATCTTCTGCCTAATTTGTAATCACAAAGACAATCTGCAGTCAGACATTGGTACATCATTCCCAATATGAAGAAATCAGTGCCATTTCGCTGTATTTCTACCACTTGTGTAGTCATAATTTACTGAATGCCTTAATAAGTGCCAAATCGATAATTAATGATGGGGGTAATTTGTCAGCAAGCCAGAATGGTAAAAATCTTTGAAAGGATTTACCTTCCATCTAGTCCCAGGACTGAAAGCAGCAATGAGATGAGATAAACCAGTGAGTGTCAGAGAGAGAAGCATAAACCCCTTGAAACCAAACTTAAGTATTTGTTCTAGAGCTACAGACATTAAGTTTTATTCTGCTTTGAAATGTAATATGATTTTAAGCTGGGTACCAAGTTCTGTCCCTTCATAGCTGGAAAGGTTGAGGAGTGTGTCCAAACCCCATGTCTGCTGAGGAAGCAGAGATGACCAGACCCCCGCCGATAAAGCTCCCCAGCTTCAGGGGGATGCAGACTCCATCTTCTGAATGAATGTCTCCAAATCCCAGCAAAAAGCACTGCTACCTTAAAACTCACTGACAACTTCTACACCCATGCTTTTCTTACCGTGAGTTTTATACTCAACTACTCAAGGCTGATCCCTGGGCTCAAATTGCATCACCAGCACAGTTTTGTGGTCCATCAAGCTTTAGAGCTAGTTATGACACTGGCGCAGTTGCTTTTCTGAGGGGCTGTGGACACTAAGGAAAACTTTCTGTTCCCTTGCAAATACACAGTCCAATGCTCTTATCCAGCCAGTGCTCCAGAAACTGCAAAAGCAAATGGTATTTGTGGTAATTGTGAGAGCATAAAAACACAGCCTAAGGCACACCTGGGGTGAAAATGTCATGCCATTGACTCCTTTCTGTTGCAGCTATTATAATAACCAAAGTCATATCTTGCTTCATATATAATGATCCCTTCCCTAAAAGACTTACATCCAGAGCCCATTTGCGGGTGCAGCTGGTAGTGTGGGGCGATGCTCAATCACTCAGGGTTGGTCAAAAGTACATGAGCCACTCTTGTTTCAGCTACATAATCCTTGGGTAACGTTGGTGAAGTCATCCATGTGCAAAGGCATCATCTAATTTAAAGCACTTAACAGAGGTCTAAATTAAAAATACAGTCAGACCAGGTATTTTTCTGTAGTCACTGCAGAGAGATAGCATTGCTATAGCCAATTCAGACTCAGCTTATCCCTCTGTAGGGTTTCCTATCTCTTCTATTCAACAAGAGAGGATAAACAGCATGTGAAACCAGCTCCCTACTGCAAGCAGGAGGTGGACTATCACCTGTGAAGCACAGATGAGGACTTCCTACTTCATGGGATGCTCTCAAGCGCTCCGGTATTACTTTGGCAAGGACCTCATGAGCAGGTTGATACCCAGCTTTCCGCACACCTGCAGAATTTGACATTTTGCCCCAAAATATGATTTCTGAGTTCAATCATTTTGGCATATCCCACTGCTGCACTACAGTTAACATATATAATTCAGCATTTCACTGAATCCTTACACAGATACTCAATAGGTTGGTGCATGAGATTAAAGTCCATCATGGTTTTCGAGGAAAATCTGGAGGACAAAGGCAGGGGTTGTAAGAATAAAAGCACAGAGTTATTTGGTAGAGGTTAGTATTCTACGTGACAGAAAAACCACTTGCACCCATGCATGTAAAATGATTCTCTCTGTCCTGAGGGTTTCACACAGCAGTGACTGTCGCTTACCAAGGGTGCCGTGCTGCTTGCTCACAGGTGTATCTTTTGCTAGGGTCCTTCTCCATCAAATTCCGAATGAAGTCTTTAGCTGTGAAAAAAAAAAGAGAATAATTTAAAGCAATAGTGTTGATGCTCAGTTCTGCTGCCAGATGATCAGTCAACAGCATTGATCAGGCTGCCAAGTGCCATCTGGCCATAGCACAAGAAAATGGCCCTGGGTCATTTGTCATTTATTAGTATAGATATAACCAAAGTGACGTAGGACCAAATCCAAGCTATTTAGTATGGTAGATAAAAGCTCAAGACATCTACGCCTGCAGGTGTATTTAGGAGTGGGATGGATAATTCAGAGTCAGCAGAGTACAAGCCTGCCAGCTCCTGGCTCCCTGGTCAGTTAAGTGCCTCTGACCATCTTCATGGTCTGAATATGGCCACATCTATTGGAGATGCTGGTAAACTGAGTGGGAAATGCAAGGAGGAGGTCAGATGCCACAGGAAGAGGAGCTTCTCATTGCTCACTCCAAGCAATCGCACACATGGGCAGCTGTGAGGACATCTTGTGTATTTAAAAACAAGTTAACAAGGAAAATGGACTCCCTTGAGCATGAGGTAGTGTGTTTTTAATCGACACTATAATAGAAGGAAGGGAGATCACAGCATGGCATGCATCCAGTAGTTTCAGGAGGGAGTAGGTGAAGGAGCCCCAGCAAAGCCAAATATGGCAGGAAAATCTTTGTGCTGTTTTAGGTCATGGACTTTCCCCCAAAATGGAAAGGGGTCTGCCAGCAGACCTTCATATTTTCTCTGAAAACCCTTATGGGCTTAAAAAAACTTCTCATCACATCTATTTTTAAGCAGTCCATCACAATCATATCTGGACTACAGATGTAAGCAGCATGAAATGTTGTTCTATGCAGAGATAACAGGATATATAATCATCTTTAAAATAAAACACTTATTTTTATATCTCCCCTGCCTTAATCAGTAGTACTAATGAATCACAAAACTGCATTTCTAGGTATATTTTTGTATGATAAAATATTCTTAGAATTCATTTCCTCTCCTGCATGAAATGGCAGACCTTCCCCCAGGTTGGACAGAGAAGACACTGAGCTTGTGTGACCTCTTGGGGACCACACAGCACATCAGTGGCACACACAGGGTACAATGCTGAACATGCCCCTGCTGTCACCTATAGAAACTGATGCTGGCAGACCATGAGCCATGCTGGAGCTAGACACCTTTAGACATATTTGCCTGTAACAGGTTGGTATATCTGCCTCTTTGCCAGACTGACTAGAGCAGGGACAGGCAGGCACTATGGGTTAAATGTCTTCTGCACTGGGTGGAAACTGGATGAGCAAATGGGCAGCTATCTGCATCCAACCACACGGATAGTACTCCCAGTTTCTGAATCTGCTCACCCACATTATTTGGAAGCCGTTAATTTCTTGGGTTCTTTGCTGTATACACTGCAGACTCACTTCAGACCTGCAGTGCAGTGTCAGTAACAGAGACAAACTGGTTTGCGACTTTATTATTTATAACATATAAACCATCTGCTTTTTATTTGGATATCATGGAGAAATTAAAACTGCTTTGTCTTCTTGGGATAGCCTCCTGCTATCTTCATCTTCTGTTCCAGCCACGTTTCAGTGCTTGGTGTGTGGCTGGACAAAATGGTACTTAATTTGCTCTCCTGCAGAAATAAACTCCTGTAACTATTTGAGCTGAAAGAAATGCACGTTCCCAATGGTTTTCAGTTAAAAAGAGATCTGCACATGATGGAGGGTGCATTCTCATGCCCAGAGGAGGATATCTGCAACAGGCATGCATACATCCTTACCAGACTCGGAGATGTCATCCCAATACGGAGAGTCAAACTCATACTCCGCCTTAAGGATCTGCTCAAAGAGTTTGGAGTCATTTTCATCGTAGAAAGGGGGATACCCACAAAGCCTAATGGAGAACAAGAAAAGAGATGTGACCCTCAGACCCGCCTCTGCCAAGAAGGTGAGAAAGAGGGAGGGATAAGAAGGAGAAACTCTTCTTGCAGACTTTCCCCAATAAGTTTTCAAACAGGAAAGCCCTACTATGACAGAAGTTTGTTCAGGGACATGTAAACCCACTTCTGAAGACTGGCACCATCCCCGACAAAGAGGAATTCTACATGGAAACCTGGTGCTGTTGATCCTACACTGACTCATGCAGATATGCTGGCCTCGTTCTGCATGCTTTTGGCTGTTTAGCCCGAGGAATAGTTTTATTATACAGCCATAAGCTCTTCCATCCTCTCCTATACATGTGATAAGAGGAGCTTTCATGAACTATACCCTACATCCACAGAGCACCGGTCTGCCTCATCCCTCAGCGCAACCATTCCCCATCCAGGATTCTTCTCCATACTGGCTTCGCTGCTCTGGTTGTTCTTCTGGACTGTTCTCACCCAATACCTTACACAAGCCGCTTACTTACACTGGCTTTATTCTCTTCCAGATGGTGCAGAGGCAGTCCAGTGGCTCTGCAGACATGCACACACTGCAGAGCCCTGGGAACCGGGGACACACAAGAGGTGACAGCACCTACCCAGCCACCTGCACAGCATCAGGACAGGCTTTGCGCACAACCTGTGGTCTCTACATTGTGCAAGAGACCGTAGCTGTATAGGAAGGTTTGTTGTACAACTGGGAGCCACCAGCCACCTGCATGGACCTCTTCTCCAGTGCAACAGGGAGGAAGAGCTGGTGCAAAGCAGGACAAGGAGCCCCACAGATCTATCAGCCAGAGCGCAGGATGCATCTGCAGGCTCTGCATCCTCAGGCACAGCGACGAGGATGTATGGGAGTCACTCTACCTCTGCAGCAGAGCCCGCACGGGCTGCATGTGGACCTGCCACTATTATGGAGATACACAGAGAGCCTCTCCCTCTCTCACTTCTGCAAGTAATTTTGCTGCCCACATCAAATTGCCTACCTTGCCTAAGGCTAACAACAGTTCTGTCCTGGTTTTCAGTATTTCTAATCAGACTTCTCAGAAAACGTAGCCCCAGGACAAGCAGGACATTGAAAATTATTTGCCTAATTTGAGCTGAAACACTCCGGCTGCACCTTCCCAGTGTTGCAGACAGCATGATAGCCATTCTGCTGAGGCAGGGCTCCTGCAGCCCTGCAAATGCTGGGCATGGGAAAGACCACATCTGGCACTGCATTAAGCAAATGCAGCAACAAAACTCGTGTGTCAGAGATCCCTCATGTCCAGTTGGTGCTGCATGCAGTAGTTTGTCCCTCTGCGCAGACATGCTGGCAAAGATATCCCTTCTTCAGGTTTTAATACCAATGTTGCAAAGTGTCTGATTTACCTCTGAGGTTGGTCCAAGGTTTTAGGAAATCCATCCTGCTCACAGTTAAACAGGCCTTACTGTCTCTATCGTATCTGTATAGAGATGTCCCAATTTTTTCATCTTACCTCTAGTCTATGGTATAAATTATTCTTTCACATACTTTGCTGATATTGAAATGATCTTTCTCCTACAGTTTTCTTAAACCTTGAGTCAATCAACCTCAATAAAGCATTTAACTGGAGGCAGCCAGCCATTATAAACAGACTGAAGATCTAGCTGAAACACTACACTGTAGCAACAACAGAGCAAGGGAGGGGTGTCGGGGCGGGGG
>VYZV01011256.1:186590-217186 GCA_013401275.1 Pandion haliaetus | reverse complement strand
AAAAAAAAAAAAAAAAAAAAAAAAGAGAAAGCACTGGTAACACTGGCATGAAAAGACATTTGTTTCTGCAGCAGTCAACAGCCACACAGCAGCTCTGTGCTCTCTTGCACAAAAGGAACAAGCTTGTTGTGCTCTGTGTGGTCACCCTGAGCCAGCTCATGGCGAAAGCCTGACCTCCTCTCGAAGGCCCGCATGAATAGCTCCTGCTTCAAAGTCTGCTAGGCCATGCAGATGCAACCTATGCAACTGTTATTTAAATGACATGGATGGACTCACAGACCCAAGCCCTGAGCACAGACAGGCCCCTGAGCTAGATGGAGTCTTCCTACAGGTTCACGGACAACAAATTCTGCATTTCCTTCTCTATCCAAGTATTAGCAGTGATTTCATATACTCATGCACACAGAGCTGGGTTCAGATGATGGTGCCCAGAAATGTTATGGATGCCCTTCTCTGGACAGCACTAATGACGCCTGGTACCAGGGTATCCCTGTGACCACAGTGGCCAGGACACTTCTCCAATCCTTCCAAGTGTTGTCGCTGATGCAGGAGGTGGCTTACCTACTTCCATGGTTCAAGCACTGAAGGTGCACCCACATCTAGAGTACCAGTTGCCCCTTTCATGGAGACAAGTCTGGATATAAGGAAAAACCTTTTCCCTATGAGGACAGTCAAGCAGTGGAACAGGTTGCCCACAGATCTTGTGCAGTCTCCGTCTTTGGAGGATTTCGAGACCCAATTGGATAAAGTGCTAGGCAACCTAGTCTGACCTCAAGGACAAGACTTCCTGAGGTTCCCTCCAATCTAAATTATCCTATTTAGCCTTTGTGAAGAAGGGTGGCAGGTACTGAATGAGGACAGGCACTAAATCTTCATAAACATATGAGTTCTGAGATCTATCTGCCACTTTGGAGAATGCACAAAAGTCCTGGTCCTGTAGCTTTCTCAAGTAACCAATCCCCATTCCTTTGAGCAGCAATTTGCCCCATTAGAGGAGCAAATCTCAGCCAAGAATGCAGAGGGTTAATGGCTTGATAGAAGAGTGACAGAAGTGACAGGGCACAAATCAGCTCATCCTCTCCTATGGGACCTGATGTTTGGATGTGTTAAGGAAAATGATCCCTCATTCTCAGTAAAAATCTCAGTACTTTGTATTATATGTTAATGAGAATAATTCACTACAGGACATGAAAAGTTCTTCCCTGCTTATCTCCCTCTGTGCCCTCCCCAGGGAAGAAAAAGCCAATATGATGGTGCCTTGAGAGAGGTGGCCCTTCAGGATATGCCTGTGGGCATGATGCTGTGCTCTGTGGACATGGCCAAATTGCCAAAGTTAATCTGAGCAGCGGATGTAATAACTTCACTAATGTCACAGCCTGGACAAGCCCATACTATTGCACACACTGTAGTTCAGGTGGGAGCAAAGATTTTGGCTTTTGAAGGGTCCTGGTTCATTTCCTACCACTTCTGCCCAAATTTCAGCCTTTGTGTAACTAGGAGGTGTCCATGTTATCCTGGGTCACAAGTATCAGAGGTTGATTTTTTGGCCCAGACTAAGTGGGTAACTATATGGTGGGAGAGCATGTTGCAGGTCCCAAAGCTGACTGTGATTGAAAACCCAACAGATACTCACAGGATGTATGCAATGACCCCGATGGACCAGCAGTCCACGGCTTTGCTGTAGGGTTTCTGGGCCAGCACTTCAGGAGCTGAAAATAAAAAGCCAAACAAGCCCATGTTACAAGACCAAACATTTGAATGTGACCAAGAGGCAGAACCCTGAAACTTGAATTTCCTTGAAACCTTGTGTTGCCCTTCACATACAGCCCTTGCATTTGCATATATCCTGATGTTTTTGAAGCTCATATTCTCACAAAGAAGGATGACTCTTTAAGTGGAGCAAATTCCCCATTTTCTGACTCCAAGGACAGAATACAAAACCAAGCACTGAAAAATGCGTAAGAGGCAGAGGGGTTTCACCTCCCTGTCAGAGGAACTTCAGGAGACTTGGAGGAAAATGAGGCTGAGCTTTGCACCGGTGCTGAGATGCACATTCACCCTGACAGCCTCGCAGCTCCACCACATCGCGCTGCCAACCCAGGGACTTCCAAGAGGCAACTCAGAAAGTGCAGTGTTCCAGGGAGGCCATAAGCTACATCTGCAGGAGAGGAAGGAGAGCTGTCACCACACCTCCCAACAGCTGCCTTCCAAAGCCTGCTGGATGTCAGTCACAGGGATTCATTTGTCCTTCTGCCTCTGAGAACACAGACTCCTCAGAGGGAGACACAAAAAGCAGCAGGAATGGGACATGCACAAAGGAATTGATCCTTCTGCCTCTATAGCTTTCAGCCACCATGGTCTGAATTTTGCTATAAGTGAGAGCCTGGGCATTTACTGAAACTCTTTGTGGGTCTGCTTTCCTATCTTAACACCAGTGAGAGTTAAAAAGGTACATTTTTTGTTTGAGAGCTTGGAGTATTAGGTTTTCCCTGTTGGGACCTTTCAATGCAAATGCTTAAACCTAAATTTTAAAACCCTGTGACTTTAATCTTTTTCATGTAAAGAAGCTTTTGCTTTTTTCAAAGCAAAATGTCCACAATAATGCAAGAAATCACTGATTGTGGCATTCCTAAAGCAGACTTGCCACACTGCGTTTTAAAAAGCACAGTATTTCCTCTGAGTACTTTGGAGTTCAAATGCTGCAAAAAAATCATGAAGGGGCAAGTCCCAGCAAAAATATTTCTTTAGGGTTACACCTTCCTCTGCTACAAGTCTTACCAACATCAAAGCAGTTAGTTACTTGAAGAAAAGTGAAAAAAATTGTGAAGCAAATAAATGTATTAAAACTTGAGCCTTACATTTAGTTGCTACAATTGCTTTGGTGTACTGGTAAGGACTCTTCAAACAGTTATCTTCTTAAGCTAGACAAGTCAACAAAACTAAGGTCAAAACTGCCAGCAAGGAAGGGAACAGGAAGCAATAATGAGAAACAGAAAAGACTTTCTGGTGCTTGGGCATGAAAGCTTACAGAAGGGATTGAAGGGAAGACAGTGCATGGGGCAGATGAGGGCATCCAGATTGCATTTCCACAAGCAGCAGAATGATGGAAAGGGCCAAGTCACACTGGGGACACATTGTAAAAAGAAAGAAAATCCAGGGGAATGTGGGTAAAAATATAGCTGGCAGCCAGATTATAAAGACTCTTGAAGATTGGGATATGCCCCAATCTGCAGCACAGAGTAAATATTACCCCAGTCTTCAAGTCATCCAGCATACTGGGACCACTGCATGTATAAGAAATTAAAATGATGGTTCTGTTCATATATCGTTAATCCTAATATACTGTTGTAATGTGTGAATACTCCAACACCTATCCACTACGTGCCAAAGGAGGCTTCTTTCCACTATACCTAGTATAAACAGCTCCTAACCTGGCCCTAGCTGCTTCACAGAAACCTGCACCCCAATTCTGAGAAGCCCCTGACTCCTTCCAGGACATGGGTACACTGCTGTAGTCTATCAAGATAAAGGTTAAAATGTTCTTACCACAACAGGGGACAGAGCTGTGGAAATATAAAAGGCATCTATAGTTGGTGCCCAAAATGTAACTCCTTTCCCAATGGCTGGGTCAGGGTCTGTGTGTCAGCTTGGTGCTAGTCAGTCTGCTGGGGATGAATTTGAAGACAAACTTGGGATAAAAGAATAAAGCACTGGAAAATCATCCTACTTGGCCTGCCACTGCCTCCCAGATAGCCTGGCAAGCTGGGACAGTCTGGCAAATTTAAATTTCTTTTGTATAAAACAGTTGTTCCTCAAAGTTGCTCGAGACAACCTTCCCAGACAACTCGTGTCCCTTAATCTGACTCTTTTCTTCCCGATTCATCAAAACTTGCCTCCAAGGTTTCCTCTAAAATGTGCATCATTTTCAAAATGTGCATCAAGGGGACACAAAGATGATCAGAGAGAGGGCTGGAGCACCTCCCCTATGAGGCTAGGCTGAGAGAGTTGAGGTCATTCAGTCTGGAGAAGAGAAGGCTCTGGAGAGACCTTACAGCAGCCTTCCAGTACCTAAAGGGGGCCTACAGGAAAGATGGGGAGGGACTTTTTTACAAGGGCATGTAGCGATAGGACAAGGCGTAACGGTTTTAAACTGAAAGAGGGCAGATTTAGACTAGGTATTAGGAAAAAATTCTTTACTGTGAGGGTGGTGAGGCACTGGAACAGGTTGCCCAGAGAGGTTGTGGATGCCCCATCCCTGGAAGTGTTCAAGGCCAGGTTGGATAGGGCTTTGAGCAACCTGGTCTAGTGGAAGGTGTCCCTGCCCATAGCAGGGAGGTTGGGACTTCATGATCTTTGAAGGTCCTTTCCAACTCAAACCATTCTATGAAATAGGGTTTGTAAGACTCAGCTTCCTTTTTTGTTCCACGCCTTCTGACTGAATTTTGTGACAAAATATGCAGAAGAAGGGAGTTAATTTTCCATGTCCTTAGGTGATTAGATGTCTTCCAACTCTCTAGTCCTTCCAAATTCCCAATATTTTATTCACGTATCTGACTGTCTGCTCCTGTTTGCATCATTTTCAAGACTGGTAAACATTATACATCTTACATCCCCCAAAGAAAATATTATGCAAATGGCTCCTGAGCACCACAGATCCTAGTGAGCTCCTGACATTATACAGATATGCCACATTAACATAACAGAAAACAAATCTGAGACGAGGGGATGTGAACTATATAAAGATTCTCCCTCTTAAAACATCAAAGCTATTCTGGGGCATTTCTGTCTGTTTTAAAGGAGTGAAGAGCACTGATAACAGTCAGTTGCTGCTGCGGATGGTGGCTGTGAAGCGAGTAGAACACCACAGGATCAAGCCCAAAGCAAACGTGAGTCTATTACCTTCCCTTTGGTAAACTTTAATGAAGAAAGGCAGGAGGTTTAAATAATTATTTTAAGGCCAAATGGCTGCTTTTGAGTTTTGTTCCAAAGAGCAGACATACAACAGGAACAGGAGAACATAGGTAAGCATCATCTGTCTCTGATATATGGAAAAGACGGAAATATTTAATGAGCTGAAAAACAAGTCAGAGGAACTCTCAGAAATGACGGTAGATTAGTGCCAAGAGGCAAAAGCAGGAGACACAATGAAAAAAATCCAAGAGCTGACGAAATTAAAGGATCAACACAGACGGCTGAGGAGACAAAACAGCAGTAAGGAGAAGGGGAAAGTCAAAGCTCCCATTTCTGGTGCTGGGGAAATGCCAGCTGAGCAAAGGCTTCCAGTATTGCACTTCCCCAGGGAATCACTGTGAGCTCAAATGCTACACAACAGTCATCCAGAGACAGGAAAGTCAATGAAGCAAACCTGGACCATCCTCCACATCCAGGAACTGTGCTTCAGGCCGAATCAGCATTGCTACCAGCAACACGTGGCAGGTAAAATGTTGGTTAACGGTCCCAGGACCTCATCCCCCCTACAGGTACATGAAGATGTGCTTCCCAGGCCAGTTGAGCTGCTGTTTTACAGGTCGGGGGTTTTTTTATTTAGTTATGTTTTGCTTTTAATAAGAGAAAAATTTAAAAGACTTGTTTCAAATTGAGGTTTTAAGAAAAAGAACAGAATAGGAACGTTTGGAAACCTTTCAGAGCATTATGCCATTACCCCCAGTGAGCACAGCTATGCTAATAAGCTCCCTAAAAATGCAGCTGCTGGATGCCAAAAACAGCAATCCATGTTCTTGCAAAGAGCTCAAGTGATGGGGATTGCTCTGATACTTTAAGCCTGTTGAACAAATGTACAAGTCATGAGGGTGCCTGTTCTTCATACCAGCCTCATACTTAAAAGTGATTCTCCTTCACTCCCATGATGGTGCTACTCCCAGCAGATTTTGCTGTCTCACAAGAACTCGGTCTAATGCTATTTTCTGTGGTTTTTTGGCTTCCCACAAGCTGCATGCCAGAAGGAACAAGGCATTTGAACAAAGGGTGGTGGTTTTGAAGATCCCCATAGGAGTTACAAATCAGCAGGCTGCCGTAAATGTGGGAGGAATAGAAAGATCTAAATAGGGTTAAAATGACCAGGGACCTGCTTATATCGGGCAGGGACATAGCTCAGCTGGCCAAGCAAATTGGCCTGGTAAAAACCAGGACTAGTAGTTCAGCTGGTAACTATTTTAGTGCCAGTTTCCACCACGTAGGCAAGTCCTACAAAGTAAAGAAGGGGAAATGTGAATGGGCTGCAAAGGTACCAGATGGCCATGAAATTCGAGAGGGAAGGGGAGAAATGGGCAGTTTGTAAGGGACACCAAAGGGAGATGGTGCCAGCCCCATTGCTTAGGACTCTTGAAGGTACCATCTCAAGAAGATGGACAGAGAGGAACAACCTGCACGATTAAGAAGATGGTTGGATGCACAAAGGACCAACCCAGCCGCTCTCCTGAAGCCAAAGACAGTGCAAGAGCAGCATGAGCTCCTCTGCTGCCATACAAAGTGTCTTCCTCACGGTGCAAACAGGCTAGGAGGCCTATGAAGCAGCTTCACCACAAGACCAGAGTCCCTCTTCCACTAACTCCTGGGATGAAAATAACTTCTTTCCCTCCATCACACAGTCCTCCAGTGTTCATCTTGTTCTGAGTGGCCAAGACTTTGAAGTTTTGGGCTATTTCTGAAGGACAGCAGGGTTTCAGTGCAGCATTGCTGGCTTCTTGTGCTCCTGTCATTCCTATTTCATGTTGCTGAGTCAGATTTAGACAGCTCTGAGGGAACACAACACAGCTACAATCACACACAAGCAAACCCCATTTCAGGATACGGCAACAGAGCTGAGCAATCGCACTGTCATGAGCTTATGCCTGAGCAAACCCTGGTGAGAGTGGTTCCCATGCCCTATTTTTACTTTATTATTCATGTTACCACCTGAACAACTCCTGGGGTTGCTTTTTGCTAATAAGGATATTCCAAAGGCTTATTGAATATTTTCAAACCTTTGACTCAAAGGATACTGAGTAAGTAAAAATTCAACATGGAAATCTGTTGCTTACTTAAATGCTTTGGCCTTGCGCAGGGCTAAGAGAAACATATGGCTTTGATATGATCTGAAATTGCTACTGGATTTCTGGCAGAGCTGAAAGTTGTGAAATGACCTTTCATAAAGCACTACAGAAAATAAAAACAGCAGGTGAGGGGGGGGGGTTGTACAGGGACCAACCACATATCCAGGGTCCAGCCCAATACCTATGGCAGGAAAATACAATAAAATTTTACTTGAAGTTGGGTTGGGACTGAGAGCAAGAATTTTAAATCTCAGTAGGATTAAGATATTAGCCAGCCACAAACACAGTTCATAATTCAGCATTTCTGCAAAAGGAGATCAGATTTCCCAAGACAGGCTTTCTAACATTTTTTCCAAACTTTTCAATGCTCCTAAGTGTCTTGCAAGTCTAAGTCCTATCTGCAAAAGTAACCAAAGCTTTTGAAAGACCAGCTCTCATGGAAAGTCAGTCAGTGAGACCTAATTCTCAAACAGCCAGAATCTCTTTAGAGAAATTTGCTGAGTGACTGGAGTCACCTCCTGGTGAGTGCCCAACTTGACACGCCTCAAGGATGACTCATTTCCAGGCAGTTTTGAACACCTCCTTCATCAAAATCAAGTTCTTATAAATGGTCACAAGCTGAGCAGCCCAAATCTATGTTGTTTAAAATGATAAATCACTAATGGCTTATGCAGATCTTGCCCATAATCACACAGATCATTCAGGATTTTGAAAACACCACTTCTTCGCCAGTTTAGATGATGGGGCGAGATCCATGCAAGCCAGTCCACACACCTAATTTGCAATTAAATGAGCCACACAAGCTGCCTCATTTCACCCAACTGAGGTGCTTTCTAGAAGTTGGGCGCCTAGTCCCAGCTCATCACCTAGACTCCTTCCATAAGAAATGGAGAGATAAGGGCAGTAAGCAGGTAAGAAAATGGAAGACCTTTTCATTAGAAGAGGTTGTATTATCGTACCCCCTCTGCAGTAAGTAAACATTTAGATTTGCATCTTAACAAATGTGGCTCAACTAATTGCGTTAAATTATCCTGTCATCTTTTCACTATAGGACCAAAACCTCTGACAAAACTCCTGAAAGGATAAGATCTCTGAACAGTGATTTTATCTGTAAGGCGGAACCTTAAAAGCTAATTTGCTAATGCACTACTCAGTATGCACATTTTAGATATACTCTAATTTCATAAGCAATACTTTGATTTTCAGAAAGAAAACTGATATTTATTAAGAGGTTTAATTATAATTACACCCTCCCTTATTCAATGAATTTCTGAACCACATAAACAGGAATTTAGTGTCTCAGGTACCACTGTTTTTGGAGATGAAACTAAGAAAAGTTGAGTTAAAAACTGAAACACAAAGAGTTGAAAGTATATCCTTATCAGGGAAATTAGATAGAAATGACAGAGGGGCTTGCATACTTGCAAATACTTGGGCAGCAGACATGAGTTAAGATCAGGTCTGCTACCAAGTCAGAAGCTTGTCCAGCGCTTTGTATAGCAGGATCCGACTAGATCCATTTCTGGAGATGAAGTATAAATAGTGGCAGATGCTAATGACTTCTTAACAGAGCCCTGGTGCCTTTGACATGTGATACATGCCTAATTTTTTTCCAGTAATTTAAACACAAAATGGTTAAACTGACAAAAATAATTAATTCCTCATAAAATCTTAGAAAATGTGTGTTCTGCATTTCTTTAAAGAAAAGCCCCAGGAAATGTGTTGTAAGTGATGGATCCCTGTGGCGTGTGTCTGCCTCAATCCAGGTGAGGACATGTATTCATGTTGTGCCATTAGGAGGAAGGACTCTTACATTTATTTGAGGGCATTAGGCAGGTGCTGCAAATTGGAGTGATGCTGGAAGGCATGAAAGCTTTCAAATGTGGACAAATTGCAGACCACGTATGCAGAAGCTGTGTCATCAGGTATAACACTCACAGAGGCCCATTTGTGGGTATCACCACAGTGACTGACAACAAAAATTTTCTGTGTTTCGAAAATGTTGTCTGGGCAACCAATTATATTAAAAAAAAAAAAGCAGCACTAAAGAGGAGCTGTCTCCTGTGCAAAAAAGAAATAGAACAAATATTTGAAGAGGTTTTCTTTGTGAGAGAGGAGAAAAACTCCTGTCAGCACTTGAGAAATTAGAGACCATGGCCTCTTGAACCATGATGAGTAAATCCTGCATTCAGTAAGGTAACAACAGGCCTGAGGCACTTGTGTAGCTATCAGCACCCAGACCATGAGTAATGAGAGCTCTCAAACATCTCTGAAAGCACTACAATTCGTGTCACATGCTCCGAGAGCTTCCTCTCCAAAACAGTAAGTTTTCTTTTGTAAATGGCTATACTGAGAGGCCATATGAGATCACTCTGTGCTCAGGCAGAGTCCCACTCCCTCATTTTCATCAGCACTTCAGCAAACATCATCTGAGCTTCCCTGTGTCTCACAGACTTATTCTAGTCAGTGCCCATTTTGGAACAAAATAAAACGTGTTAATTAAGGACAAAAGAGCTGACAGCAAAATTATGAAAATTGCCATCTCAGCTCAATTCCTGCTAGTGCTTCGGAATAAGATTTCCAGTCTGGTGCGATTACACAAGATAACTATTCAGGCTGTACAGAGTGCATCCTGACTCATATGTCTTCAAATCAAAAAAAGATGGGCTGATGGCTTCACGACAGGAAACCAGAGAAATCTACTCCTTTTCCTGATGTTATCAGGATAGAGCGTGTCTGTGCAGCGTGAAGATACTGCCCAGAAAAAGGTATTCCTGGGACAAATCTGGATCACTGTGTCATAATCACATAATCTGTTTGAGTTCTTGTACCATGGTATCATCAGAGCTATGAAAACAGGTGAGGTGGCAGCTGCAAAGCAAAAGGAGCCTCTGACTGCTGGAAAACATCAAGTCTTTCCTGCTGGAAAGATTTGAGACGAATTTGTCCCTGGGGAAGCCACTGTCATTTTAGTTTCATGTATTGCATGGATACCCCAGAGATTAATTTTACCATCTCAGCTGGCTAGCTAGGTATCGTAGGAGGCACAGGCTTGCTGGACCCATCTCATGCATGAAGTAAGCCTTTTAAATAGTGTTTGCTCAAACAGACTCTGTCATCACCTGCCATATAATTCTCACAGTCAGTTACTTTAACTTTTTTAAAAGGATGCTGGTAAACACACTGCTAATCAATAGCCTGATACAATCACTACCAAATGGACAGAAGACCAAAGAATAAATGATAGGAAACAATTTGATACTGTCCAGGAACGCCCAAGGATCTAAAGAGCTTTTGCTTACTGACATCTAGGAGTTGGTAACTTAACATGGTTGTAACAGAGGATGACTGAACATGTCTGAATAAATGTAGCTCTTTCATTTAACTGTCTTCTGTCAGGGGAATCTGGCAAATGCTATCCTTTATTATTAAAATAGTATGTTACATTAGGTAAAGCTTCTTGGTTTTATAGGTGCTTGCAGAATCGATGCATTTGAGGATATTCTTCACGTGCTCCTAATTTAGCTACAGGCAGTGTCTTTGAGAAAACTCATTTTACAAAGGACTAAAACTATGAAAGCGAGTCCCACAAACCCTGAGCTGGATTGCAGGATGGGGACCCAAAGGAGAAAAGCATACAAGGCAGAGCACCAGCAACTTCTGAAATCCCTATTTCTAAGAAACATCTGTAAAATCACATGTGCACTAGGTAGTGGCACTGGGAAACAAGTATTATTCGCTTTTCACTATGTGTCTGTATTGCAGCTGGGAAGAGTGGATGGACAGTATAACCAACTCTCTTACCAACATAGCCAGGGGTCCCACAGGCTGTGGACATCACATCTCCTTTGCCCTCCATCTTTGACAATCCAAAGTCACTGATCATGATTTTTGACTCTTCATCCTGGCTGTAGTAAAGCAGGTTCTCAGGCTAGAAAGGAGAACAAGCAAAATGGATTTTGAATATTTAAGTCCAGTAATAACATCTGTTGGCTGATGCATTGCATTTAGTTACATCATACACTAATATAATTTGGTTCCCCTAAATCCTAAAGAGTTGCTCTTACAACCTATATGGAGATCCTCTCCAGACTCCTGTATGGCAACTAATGGAAGAAGCTGACACCTTGAGCTTTGAGCAAATTTCCTGGGATAACAAACTGCTCCTTTGGCACCTCAAATAAGAACTAAGGCTCATCCTTTACTTGTGAGATGTGTCTGACACATTATCACTTCAGAGTGATAAAATGGAAGGATTCATTTGAAGGCAGGTAAATATGGCAAATACAGGTAGTATAATGAAAATTTTTTTATACAGCATTCAAAAAAAGAAGAAGGACAACAGTAGAGAATTTTTGTATCTTCTCCACTGGAAATAAACTGTTATGAGAGAGGAAATGCCTTTACAGTTAACAGACTTGCAGCAAGGATGTTTTAGCTAGAGCTGATTAGGAAAAAATGCTACAGCACTAAGCACAGCAACTTGTTTATGCTGAGAGAAATCAAGAATCACTCCACAAAGCCCTGTGACTTTATACCAATGTCAGCTGGGTTGGAGAGCCCAAACAACCTCCATCTGCTACAGCATAGTCCTCCATCCATATGTTTTGAATGTGCTACTGCTATACAGCAAAGCTCTTGCTAGGCGCTGTGAGAGCACACTTCTTCCCCTACTTAATATCTGGGCTTCCAAAAAGGTCCAGCATCTGCTGGCACTCTGACAGCCTGGTGGTAACGGGGTACCATTGCACCACCCGGACCCTGGGGTCTTCATCTCTAAAAGTGACGGATACCTAATGTTTCAACATAACCCTGGTGTAGACTTTTGCCCAGAAGCTGGTAAAAATGCCCACCCGCATGCAACACATTTTGTGTATCAGCCTGCTGTGCACTCCAGGAAATTGTGAGAAGCTGTTGTGGCCACACAACATCATCAAACTCCTTGGGACACATCCAAGCTTGGATTTGTAAGGAGGAACAATTGCAGTGCAGCAGCACCAGCATCTGTCTTCCCTCCTCCATCACCGTAACCTCCTGCTCTGGGGAAAGGGGGGATGAAGATGCATCAGGGAGTGACATCACCTTCACCCTACTCTGAGGTTCCCGTTCAGCTTCAGGTGGAGGTTGAGGCACTTTCTGGCTCCCCAGCCCCCCCATGAAGCCATGTAGCGATGGCTTTATCCATGGGACACAGTGGCCATGACAGGATCTACAAGCTGCATCCATAGCTGTGAGCCAGCTGGGACTGAGGCAAAAAGGGAAACGATTCTGTTTGTAAAAATAATTATGAAGTTGTACCATTTATGCTTCTTTCTCATGATACCTTGTAAGTCCAGTGCTTTAACTGGCCATTATAATGGTGACACTGTTTTCAGGCACCGCGTGAGACAGTTTTGTGCCACGGTCTGCCCTTGGTTGAAGTTACTCCTGATTTTTACTAGTGCAATTCTGATCTGCTGAGGGGTTGGTAGAGCTGGTATTAAGGGAAAGACAATTATTTCCTAACCATTTCTGCTAACTCACCTCAGACTCCCACTTACTCATATTTAGTAAGGCCAATAAGCCCACCCATTTAAAACAAACTTGTTTAAAACCCATTTAAAAGAACTCTGGTTCTTCAAGCTGGTTAATTCAAAAAGCATTAATGAGCTGTCTCTGTAGCAAGTGGAACAGCTCAAGCCCTTCAGTCCTTTTGTACATCCTGGTCTTGTATGGATGTCATCTGCTGCCATCTCTTGTTATCTGCTGCTGCGTTACTTAGTTTAGAGGCTTGGAGCCCAGATCTGCTTTTCCCAAATACAGCAAGTACTATTTTGGTATCTGAATAACACATAATTACAATAAATAATTGTTATAGATGTTTCAAGGGTTTTATTTTTGTAGAGTGGATTCTTTCCCAGAGTTTCATTTTGGGGGATCACAATTCAAAACTTGCACTTATCTTGATATTCTGAGATCATAATAAGCCTTATTATATCCCTATTTTCGCCATCATGGTATGTTTGTGCTAACAGAAATTCACAGCAGGTGTTCCTCATATACCATATTTTATGAGTCATTTTAACAACTTATGTGGTACTGACAGAGACTTGCAAACAAAAGAAATAAAGAGAAAAAGAGCTAGTCTTTGCCCCAAAATACCACCAGAGAAGGTTGGTTTGATCTAAATTCAGCATGTCCTTACAGAAACTCTGAAAGTAATGTGTAGACGAATCCACTTCCCAATTACCAGATATATTTTATTATAGGAACTTTTTAATAACATTAATCTGTTTTTAAAGTGAGGGCTACAGCCTTCCTTTAAATTATAAAGACATGAATATTAAGAGCTTGTACAATTGAATATCTGAATTAAGAGGACTCAGACCTCCCTCCAAAACCTCTGCTTGCAGAAAGAAGTCTGAAGTTATTTCCCATAAAATGAACTTGGGAGAAAGCTGGTCGTGTTAAAATACTAAACAACACTTCCATATTGAATGCGGTAGAACTCTAATAAATACGAGAATATTTCTTTGGACTTCAGCATAAAAGCAGGAAATGAATGGGGACTGAGGACAACACATGAAGACTGTAGGAGATGGAAGACTAATCAGTGCTTCCCTACAGAAAACCCATTATTTGGGACTGTTAGGACTAAACTGCACAACACTGAGGAGGAAATATTATTTGCAGAAATCAGTGTATATTTTCCTTCGGTGGATTGAAGGTTTTGCCTTAAAAATGTGCCAAAGCAATACTTTAAAGAATATATTTCTACTTTCTATTATTCTAGTCTATCTATGAAGTGAAGATCATAGGATGCCCACTTCTGGCAGAGGTGTACAGGACGGAGGCAAGTCCCTTGCAGCAGTAAGGTGTGGAAAAGCTTGCAGTCCTATGGGAATGGGCCACACACAGCTAAAAGATTCACATCTGGAGTCAAAGAGCAGTGGAAGGAAATGACTGCATTGAAGCTGTCACAAAACAAGGGCATGTCTGCCTGTCTTGGGCACTGCTCCACCTTTGAGAACTGTGGTGCTGGCGGTTACACCGGTATTGGGCTCTGTCTTGGCCCCGCTGCATTGTGTTTTGGGAACAAGCCTGTCATTTAGTATTTTACACCACACAGCATTTCACATCAGCACTAATTTTGGAGGAGATAAAAAGGCAAATAAAGAGCATCTCTCATCACCACAATTTTTCATCCATCTTAAGGCATAACAGTGAGGTCACATTCCTGGCACTACAACCTTCACTGTGAGGAGATAGCCAAAAATCGCAAACATCTAGTTTAATATTAGACTGTATTAAAATTACAATTAATTAAAAAATACATTTAATTTAAAAATGTATTTAAGAAGTAAAAAAAAAGAAAAAAACTCCAAACTTCTCTGCAGCTCTTGCCTTTAATAATGTTCATTAAGCCTTTAAATAATATTACCCATTTAGCCAAATTCCACTCTCTTCACATAGGGACAATCCAAGGCCACAGTATCAACATCTAAGGAAACTCCTATTTGGAGCATCCCTCCGAAACACAACCAGAGCTGTTATTTCATTCACTGAACTCTTCATTTCTGGCAGTAAGTTTGGTAGAATTAACTAGCTGAGGAACTGAACCCACAGTTTTCTTTTGGCATTTGTATCTTTTCCCGATGTCTTCTGCTAATTTATAATTTAATATACTAAAGATGGGGAGGTTTAGCTGTGTGTTATGAAGTCCAAGCCTTTCTGCTTATCTTAATGACAGTTTAAGATATTGAAAGGAAACAATACAGAAATAATGTTTTGGGTTTTTTTTAACCAGAGAAGCTGAAAGGTTTTGAAGTGATAACATGGTACAGCTGAAAGGAAACTCATCTAAAAATCACATTGGCACATGATGTTCCATAGAATAATCCTTGCTGTTAACAGTGTCTCCAAAAACACTGGTCCAAACAGCACGATAGGAAATCATTCAACTTTCCCACGCTATTTATTGTTACTAATTATTATTAAGTAAAAGTAAACATAGCACAGCAAATCTGCAAGATACTTTACAGCAGTAAATGCTTACATCCCAGCTGAGATGAGTTTCCTGCCTTAATGTAAGATTTCAGGTCTTAATGAATGACTTTTTCCCCACATCATATGTGCAAAACTCCCACTGTAACAGCATTGATTGCAAACGATGGGAGAATATGGAGCCTTCAGAGGGTATCTCTTATGGCAAAACCTTACTGAAACACAGTCCCAGTGGAGGCTGGACCTACATGCGTTAGACTCACATAATCATGCAACCTTCATTACCACTGCCGGAGGACTGAGTCACGCCACTGTCGTACCTTGAGGTCCCTGTGCACGATGCCCATCCGGTGCAGGTAGTAGACAGCATCCAGGACCTGCCGGATCAGGGTGCTGGCGTCCTTCTCAGTGTAGAACCCTTTCTCAACAATCCGGTCGAAAAGCTCTCCCCCAGACACTCTGGAAAACATGATGGGATGCAGAAGTGTGAGAATATGCTTTGTAATGTGTTTTCTACTTTGCTAAAGGATGGTCAAGGCCATGCACTAGCCACAGGCATCCAAGCACACATCCGTCTGGAGCTCTGGGGGCTCTCTCACTGTCCCAACAAGCATTTGGTTTTGATTTTCTCGTAGTCCAAGGACTGGTCATACTATAATGGAAAATGAAATCCATCACACATCATAGAGTGGTCAAAGACTCGCTAGAGCTTGCAGAGGGAAATCACAACTGTACCCCAGCAAGAGCCAGGGGAGCAGACACCAGTTTCCACGCTGTCATACCCTAGTGAACTTTGTATAGGTGAATTCGGTCTGCCCTTCCCGCTGGTGCTGTCCCACTGAGGTTGTGAGGCTCCCTACTAGTATGAGCCCTTGGGGTGCACTTTTCACTCCACCAACCAAGGCTTGGGTTTTGCCCTGGAGGAATGGTCCCATTCTCCTTGCCCCACCGGTGAGTGAAATGTATACGGTAGTTACTGCCAGTACCCATAGAGCATTAGTTCATTAAAGGACTCTGGGTCTCTGGGGATTTTAAATGCTCTCAGAGGTCCCCCCCTTTACCCATACATGTATGTTCATTTATCAGCAGCCACAAACTCTTTAGGCAGAGCACGGCCTTGGCCTGGCACTGGTAGCTGACAGTTATTGATGAGGGAGCGCAGATTATCAGCACAATTAATCACCAGATGACACAGATGGGGAAATGATTCCACAACTCAAAGAGGAAAGAAAATAAAACCTTGACATCCCACTATTTAATGTCTTCTATATTACACTTTTCCTCTGCCCTGCTAGAAATAACACGTTCTGAACCTAATCTTAAATAAAGAATGGACACATTAAAACTCCCTGGAGGAGTATCTGGGGAAACAAAAGAGGAAAGAAATGTCTGAGTAATTGAAATAATAAAACTGTCAGCAAAAAACTGCCCAACTAGGGTAAATAAAAGATTTCCGTTTTAACAAGCAAAACCTATTAAAAAATAAAATGTATGCGATATGTTTTTTTCAGCAAGTTGCACCACTTAGCATATCATAAATAGCACAGTAAAACTTTCTTTAAAAACAAACCTAATAAAGGGAAAATAATAAATTATTTCAGTCATTAAATACATATGGACTGGGAGCTTGCCATTATATGAACACTAGGTAATTCAGCCACTCCAAGCAATAATCTGCTTGAATAATGCCATGAAGTCACTTCCTAGGGAAGTTTGGAGCCTGAATGGAAGAGAAGGTTACCGCTAAAAATGAACACATTCAACTTCGAAAATGAAAAGTAACCTTGGAAGAAAAAAAAACCCCAACAGATAATCCTCCTAGTAAGTGCTAGGCAAACAAATCAAATAGCTTGCTAAAATATTGGCATTAAACTGAAACTCTGCAGTAAAGGTGAAGTTCACCCACGGTCAGAAGTCCACCCAGGAGACCCCCTGCCATACCAGCAGCCCTGGGGCTTGCTGCTGGCAGAGAGAGGCTGGAGCAGCAGTGCCAGGCAAATGGTGGGGCGAGGGAAAGTCCCTGGTACCATACTGAACTGGAGAGGCTGTGACTCATGGCACATTGGGGAAGGAGGCATGGCAGGTAGAGGCTGCACCGGCAGAAGTGCCATCACACAACAACCTGCTCTGAGATGACACCCTGAACATTGCACAGACAAACTTGAATTAAAACCCTTTCTTTCCTAGTTTCTCACAATAACAGTTGTATTTATCGTATATATATATATACACACATATATATATACACACATATGTATATATATATACGGGGTGTTGGTCCAAGCTCTTGTCAGCCCTACACCCTTTGCCTGACCCATTGCATGCCTTGCCAAGGGAGAATGGACACACCTCTGCCTCGCCGTTCACTGAAGGCAGACACAGTTTTATTGAATCTGGCTCCTATTAGCTGACTGTCTTTTTGTATTTCCCCTGCAGACCTTTTGTTTCCCATGGATTGATTGCACTGAAAATTGAGCCCACGCAGTAATTAATATGACTGAATACAGCACATTTCCCCATGAAAATGCAGTGCGTGCTGTTTTGCAATTTCATATGGTTACTTTTGTTATATGCAAGAAGATGGACTGCTTTAGTAGATACTGATTTACATCACGTGCTTTCCTGCACAGAGACTCTCTCCTTCGATGTTTGCAGAGAGTATACTTCCACAAAAATATTTTCATTAAAATGACAAAATTTCCCTCCACGCCAGCTCACTCCCCATCCCCCTTATGCCTCATTCTTTAATCAAAAGCTTTTCTTAGTCAAAGTTAGTCCGGTGGATCTACTGTACCCAGGCTCAATCTGTTTATAATTTTATTTCAACACATGGAAAATATTTGCAACCTCTTAAATGATGCATTGCAAATCAGAGCTTAATCCAAGGACTCAGGAGGAACAGCCGGTAAGTTCGCAGCCACTGGCTTATTCAAAGTGTCAACAGCATCCCAGGTAGGTGCGAAGAGTTGAGGGACCCGTGCTCCTATTTATTCATGTGGTGACTCCATGTTACGGTACATAGGATTTGCATTACATGTTTGCACTCACCTATAGATTCTTCCTGCTGTGGGGAAGGGTCATGGCTGGGGTTCACCTCCTAGGGGTGCTCTGCAACTCAGCACCCAGTGCTATGGCTACTTTCCATATGGAGCTTAAGTCCATATGGCTTTTCTCCTCCAAAATAGGGTTAACTCAATCATAATGTCATTGGGAATGCTGCTCCCTGTATGGTGCTGAAGGACTGACATAAGTCAATGCTGTTCCAGGAGCAAACTAGCCAGGGCAGCTGTGGGAGAGCATTTGAACTCTAAACTCATGGTGGACATGTGGCCTGTTTGTCTAAAGCTGGTCTTGATCCCAACCCCCTCTACCCTGCTGAGATGGGACTTGGCATCCTGCTCTGAACAGACCTGGGCACTCACAAAGCACTGCTGCAATTTGTTTGTTCCAGCCTATTATACTGGGATTTTTTTTGGTTGTTGTTTCTTTGTTTTTTGTGATGGCAGTACCAGCTTTGCCCTCTCTATGGCAATTTTGAGCAGTGCACCGGAGGCAGAGTTGAAACTGCAGGCAGTAAGATCAGAATTAGGTCTTTGTCTTAAAGAAATTTAAGACAAAAATCTTCTGACCAGAAAGAGAGTGTAGGAGGGATTTCTCATTAGTGGAAGAGGACTGCTCCTGTCTTGCAGCTGGCACTGGCTCATGGAGCTGGACACACCATCCCAAACAACAACACAAGGAACCTTTTCCCCCTGCTGATTTCAATCTCAGCTCCTGGCAAAGAAAAAGTCAAAGGATGAGTAGCCAAGTGCAGTTACTTGAAAAGCCTTTAACCCTGGGAACAGCTCAAATGTCACTCTGTGATCCAGAGCAGCATTAGCGCTGCCTAGGGACTCATTGCTGGGCAAAATTCATCAAAGTGGCTGCAGCTGCATCTTCTGTATGGATGCCTGCTGCGACCACCTGCAAGCCATGTGCAGCTCCATTCCTTGGTCCTTGCCCAGCCACCAAACAGTGGCTCTCCCCTGGTTCATCAAGCAGCACGGGGAAAGCCCAGCACTTGAAGAAGGAGCTGAGCTGCGTGTCCACATCACACATGGACACCACAGTATATGCCCTGCCTGGCTCCAGCAATACAGGAAAAAATTTCAAAACAATGCCCAGAAGATTCATCTAGTTTAGAATGAAAAAAAAACCACCCAAGCCCATCCATAAATATGAATACTTTTCACTTCTACTACATCTTTCACCTGAGGCTATGTGCTTTTGGTACGTATCACTGACTATCAACATGAGGAAGGCCAGAATAAACATTATTTCCATTTTCTCATTGCAGGAAATAGAGAAAGACAGAAACTTTCTCTTGACCCAGTGAAACAGCCAGGACATACAGCAACGTCCTCTTCCACAAGCCCTACCCCACTAAGAATCATAGAATCATTTAGGTTGAAAAAGACCCTTAAGATCATCGAGTCCAACTGTTAACCTAACACTGCTAAGTCCATCCCCAAACCATGTCCTAAGCACCACGTCTGTAGGTCTTATACATACTTCCAGGGATGGTGACTCAACCTATGGATTTTTCCCAATATTCAATCTAAACCTCCCCTGCCACAACTTGAGGCCATTTCCTCTCCTCCTATCTCCAGCCACCTGACAGAAGAGACCAGCACCTACCTCACTACAACCTCCTTTCAGGTAGTTGAGGAGAGTGAAAAGGTCTCCCCTCAGCCTCCTTTTCTCCAGGCTAAGCAACCCCAGTTCCCTCAGCCGCTCCTCATAAGACTTGTGGTCCAGGCCCCTCACCAGCTTCGTTGCCCTTCTCTGGACACGCTCCAGCACCTCAGTGTCTTTCCTGTAGTGAGGGGCCCAAAACTGAACACAGGACTCAAGGTGCAGCCTCACCAGTGCCGAGTACAGGGGGACGAACACTTCCCTGCTCCTGCTGGCCACACTGTTTCTGATACAAGAAAGACACACTGCCATCAAAATCCAGTTTGAAGAGGGGTAGTAGGACACAACTTGAGCATATGAAAAAAGAGATGTTATCTGTAATTCCAATGGGGAGACACAGACTGCACTCTGGTTCCAGGGTTTCCTGAGATGAAAGCTTCCAGATGTAGTGTTTCATTAAGGAGACTTCAGGTATTGATCATGCAGATGATGCAAACCTTTCAGAGGACCTAGCCTGGTGCTGGAGTTTGCGATACACTCCTACAGTCCTCTGGTCTGGGGTCAGCTATAGAAATTTTGCCCAGCTCTAATGAAGAAGAACAAGGAAACAGAGACAGATGTTAAAGAGAATTGGTTTCTGTTGTTATATTTTTGATCTTTTCTTTTCCTGGCTGGATTTGGGGATTTTGCCTCTTGTTTCTCCCCAGTTTGGTGTTTAAATGTAGATGCAAATCTCCAGCACAGGCTGCCACACTGAGTGTCTCGGTTTAGGACAGGTTTCAAAAAAACTTTGAAAATGCCAATGGTTTTGTGTACACAGATGAGCTACCTTGTTATTTGGGCTCTGTGTGTGCACACTGTTGGCTGAACACCCTGCACAGACAGTAAAAAAGGACCCTGAAAGACCTTGCAATCCTCATTAGAGGCAAAGGAGAGGTCACTCTAACAGTGTCCTAATAATTATTAAGGCTTTGTTCAGGGGTTGGTGTCAGTCCTTGTCACTACACAGTTTCTATATTTTTGCAATTTCTAATTTACAGACGTAATTTGGGAGAGATGAGGACACATTTCAGCATTAGTATTACACCTTTACTTTACATTAACCCATTTCACCATCAAGTTCATCAGGAAAGAGCCAAACTGGCAAAACAAAAAGAAAACAGCCCCTGCTGCAGGCAAGGAGAAAGGATGTAATTGACCTTTTTCTGAAGCAACTGATTCCCTGGTAGTACCATCAGGGAAGCAGAACATGCACAGTTTCAAAGAAACTCTTTAATTAAAGATGAGCACCAGACAAAAACTCCCTCGTAATTTAAGGCTCCTGAACTCATAAACACAAACCAAGAGCCAATCTCTCTGAATTTCTGATGTTTTTGCCAGCAGTGTGAAACCTGCACCCACGTGTTGCAGGTCACTCTGCCAGGTACCTGCCAGACCACCACCGCAGCAGGGCTGCCTGGTGGGGGACACTCCTACATATGTTAGCCTTCAAGTAAATAAATACATGAATAAAAGAATACATAAATGCTGGAATTAAAAAGATGCTAGCCATATATTAATATTAATGTAGTCATGTTACCCTTTCTTTCTCTTGCTGGTGCCATCTGTGTGTACAGATATATCCTCTCATTTATTCACCCCTGCATCCCTCACTGTTATGAAGTGTAGGAACCATTCTGCTTGTTTTAGGAGCTTGAAAAATAACACCCTTTGAAATATCACTTTGACTTTTTTGTCATTTGGCAAAACATTGCTCTGGATTGTTTACTGCTTGACAGTGTAATCACTTTTTATCAAAAGTCTTATTGATGAACTCATTTGTGGTGGATTTACACAAAGAATCCCATCAAAGCTCTTCAGAGCTTGTAGGCTTTTCCCTCCAGAAGCATGTGAAGTTCACCTGATACTTCACTACGGTTCAAGTCATGATCCAGCCTCCATTGGACAAATCATCAAAGCATCACCACGTTGGGTTGGAAGAACCACCGCAGAAAGGCAGAGACATCCATAGGGACTCACTAATACTGTTTAAACCTGCAGATTAGGGATGCCTAATGAAAAGAGGGCTTATTTCAGAAATTTGGAGCAGGAGGCGTCCGAGGCCAATATGAAAAATAAGTTAAATATGAGCATTACCCTACAACTGTGAACAGCTTACTGATCAGAAGTTACACGTTCGCAGTTTCCTACAATATAAATCAAAAAAAGCACATAACTCAGCCACCGGGGCATGAAGCTGGAAGTGTGAGGTGAGATAAGAAAGACTGAAGGGACCGTTCCTGGGAAGTTCTGCCTTTGAGTATTACTTTTCTCTAATGAAGGAATTCTGATTAATATAAATATTTCTATTTTAAAAATTTATTTTGTTTTTAATAGAGGACTTTTCTGTTTGGCTTTAAACTTCCTCTGCATTGTGAAAATGCATGAGAACCAGAAAGCAAACCTGGCCAGCTCGCTGTTCGAAAGGGAAGAGAAATTGGCTGCCCTTATCTCATTGTTCAAACGACGTAACACATCAAAGGAAAACGAGTAAACAGATTAATAGATTTTAGACCCAGAAAGAAACATTATGATTATTCAGTCTGACCTGTTGAAAATACAAGTACGTGATTAAAATTCTCCCTGTGCCAATAATCTAAGGTGTTAATCAGGCAGGGACAGATATTGCTATAGAAATACTGTACGTCCTATAGAGACTTGCCTTATTCAGTATACATCTCAGAAAACTGCACCGGCTTTCTCATTTGCAGTGCATCTGAAAATATACAGTTTGAACAAGGCAAGGACTTTCCTTGTTATTGTAGCTTTAAATCACCAACCTTAAAATCTGATGGTAACATAAATATATGCTTGAAGGCCACCAAAGAAAGGACACGTGATTAATTTTGGCTTATTTTTCTAGAATACAGGTGTGTGCATGTGGTAGAGAGGTATGGATGGGTGTTAGCACCCTCTCCTTTGATAGTGCTGTTCAATGCAACATTGCTGTGGGGTTTATTCTCCAGAGCTGATGGTTGCTCAGTCCTTCATCACCACTGTGATGGTGGCTGCATCAGAGGGCTGCCCCCACCCTGAGGGGTTGTTTTGGAAAAGTTTGAGCAAAAATGGGATGGCCATCTCTCAGAACCAAACTGAACAAACTAAAACAGTTTCTTCCCTGCATTAAAAGTTTCATATGACATTTGCTGAGCAGCTGTAGTGAGGTTATGCTTTGGAGAACAAACTTCTGTTTCCACTGGGACAAGACCGTTAAGTCTCTGGAAAGCTCAGATCAGGGATGTAATGTAGTTTGGCAGTTAAAATCCTTGGAGACAACATTTTCCTTCACAGAATCCCTACTGCAGAGCTCTTTAGAGGTCCATGATTTTTCGAGGTCGATGCTGTCTTGTTTTATTCAAAATTTTATTTTGTATTCAAATATTCAACACTGTATTCAAAATTTCTCCTGGTTCCATCAGCTGTAAAAAGTGTGACAGGACTAAAAGCAACCAAATGACAACGGACCTCAGGTTTTTAAGTGTCTTGTGACTAAACCTTACTGACTGACAACTTATGGCAGCCCTTCAAATGCCAGCAGCCCACTTGCCTCCATCTACGCTTGCCCCCCAGGCAACGGTGCGTGGAGGAGATCTAGAACCTGCCAGCTACAGCAACACTCATCCAGTGTTGCCATCACTATTTATGAGGCACATATCCGTAGTAAAGCAACCTACACTGTTAACCCCACCATGCAATCAAATCCTAAGGAGTACTGTAGCAAACTTTCACATCTCTAGTGCTCTGCTGAGGTCTACAAACACCATGGTGGGCATGGCCATTCTTCTGAGCTCTTATAGTTTAACTGGCACCCCCACAGGAGCCAAGGAATCATCTAGTATTAGCAGCTTGATCACACTCAAGTGTGCTCCTTGCCATTTTAAAAAAGACTTATGGAGGGTCGTGAAACACTGGCACAGGTTGCCCAGAGAGGTGGTAGATGCCCCATCCCTGGAAACATTCAAGGTCAGGTTGGACGGGGCTCTGAGCAACCTGATCTAGTTGAAGATGTCCCTGCTCATTGCAGAGGGGTTGGACTAGATGATCTTTTTGAAGACAAACTTGGGATAAAAGAATAAAGCACTGGAAAATCATCCTACTTGGCCTGCCACTGCCTCCCAGATAGCCTGGCAAGCTGGGACAGTCTGGCAAATTTAAATTTCTTTTGTATAAAACAGTTGTTCCTCAAAGTTGCTCAAGACAACCTTCCCAGACAACTCGTGTCCCTTAATCTGACTCTTTTCTTCCCGATTCATCAAAACTTGCCTCCAAGGTTTCCTCTAAAATGTGCATCATTTTCAAAATGTGCATCAAGGGGACACAAAGATGATCAGAGAGAGGGCTGGAGCACCTCCCCTATGAGGCTAGGCTGAGAGAGTTGAGGTCATTCAGTCTGGAGAAGAGAAGGCTCTGGAGAGACCTTACAGCAGCCTTCCAGTACCTAAAGGGGGGCCTACAGGAAAGATGGGGAGGGACTTTTTTACAAGGGCATGTAGCGATAGGACAAGGCGTAACGGTTTTAAACTGAAAGAGGGCAGATTTAGACTAGGTATTAGGAAAAAATTCTTTACTGTGAGGGTGGTGAGGCACTGGAACAGCTTGCCCGGAGAGGCTGTGGATGCACCATCCCTGGAAGTGTTCAAGGCCAGGTTGGATGGGGCTTTGAGCAACCTGGTCTAGTGGAAGGTGTCCCTGCCCATGGCAGGGAGGTTGGGACTTCATGATCTTTGAAGGTCCTTTCCAACCCAAACCATTCTGTGATTCTGTGATTCTATGATTCTATGACATATATCTTGCCTATTCAGCCTGTTTTACTTTATGGCTTTCCATTAAATGAAAAGGCAAAGCTGAAGCTCAGCAATGGGGACTTTCACCTGTGCCCATTGTGTCAGTCAATGGTTTGATGTCACCATGTGTGAATCCATACATACAATGGATTAAATACATACAACGTACATAAAATACATATGATATCATTAAATATACACAGTATGCATTAAATAACTCAAAAGTTTAGTTTTAAAGAAGCAATTACTCCCTAGTTTATTCATTTCCTTATGTGAGATGTCAGTAAATAAGCCCAATCACTCTCGCTCATTGTATGTATATATATATATATTTATTTATTTATTTATACGCGATTTTGTTACCTCAACCTTTCTCACTTTGCTTCTAAAAAAGAGAACAGTAGAGCTCTGTAGACAATCCACCACACAAAATACATTTTCCAGTATCTGAGGGCTGGAACAATGTATTTCTTTACTGCTGTCATATTCCTCCAGCTCTCCATAAAATAAGCGGATAGTTAAAATGTGGAGGAGATCCCTCACCTGACAGCAATTTAAAAGTAGGTCATGTTTCAGCACTAATAGGTTGGGTTTGTTTTCCTTTTGACTTGTTTTCCAATGGAAACCATCCTCGATGTCCTGCCAGCATTAACTAGGAAGAACAGACCTAAAAATAATGAGAACCGATGTAACTGAAAATGGATGCCATAAATTATGCAATGTATAGTAAACAATTATTAAATATAAGATGAATGCAGCACTAAGAATTGTCCTAAATATCAAAAAGGACCACAGAAAAGTATAGTAAAGTCATTCTCAGCTGGAGCTTAAACAGACCAGCTTTTCTGTGAATAACACTTAATAGACATTTGCTTTTGTGTGTATATTCCTTTTTCTGAGTCTGATTTCCACATGCTTTCTCACAAGTAAGTTTGCAGGCAGATGTCATCACAGAAATAGCCGATGTTAAGATAATATTGAGTAACACTTGCCTCAGTGCAGAAAGAGCTCTGAAACTCCTTATATCNTTTTTTTTTTTTTTTTTTAATTAGCTTTTCTATAGGATGTACAACTTTGAGTTGGCCCTCTGTCCTGGACAAACACAACCAAGGAAAATTTATTTTGAACCAAAAAAAGAAATGCAGTCAACTGGTCAAGACATGCTGTTGCAGAAATCAACTTGCCAAGCAGTTGGCAGAAACAATACATTGGGACCTAAATATTAAAACAAAACAGACCAAATCAACTCTAAATGATATAGGTATATTGTTTTATCAAACTGTTACAATAACTATATGTACATTTAAAACGTCATTAACATCATCTTCAACTTTTGAGAAAGTGTGAAGAAACTTGCAGAGAACTGATAAAGAAAACCACAAAATTCTAGTTGCTTATAATGAAGTATTTCTTAGGAAATCTGTAACTAAAATAAATACAAGGAAAAACCCATTTTATGGTACATGCATAATTTTAGTATATACAATATCTATAAAAATCAGGAGATAAATGTTGGAGTTATGAAGGACAGTTCCCTGAAATGCTCTGTGGCCATGAAAAAGCAAGCAGAAGGTTTGGGAGAAAACTCAGTGCAAAGAAGAAAATAATCTGTCCCCCTAAACACCCAGGGTACACTCACACCTTCAACATTTTTGACACAGTTCATCTCATCCAATCTTGCAAGTTTACAGAATAAGCACCCATATGAGACCTACCACCCTCATCTCCCTCGGCCAATGCAAGGAAGGAGGCATTTCTAGGGTGTGGTCCTGCTAAGGGAACACTTCAGTGTATGAGGAACAGAAATGTTCATTTCTGGGTTCATTTGGACAAATCCCACCTTGATGACCTTTATGGGAAAGAGTCCTGAAGATGCTTTGGCCAAAAGTATAATCAATCTTGGGAAAATGCAGAGAAGAAAAGCAAGCAGGACCAGAGAGCTTCTCCATGAAAAGGGAGATCCCATTTACAAAGAAAAGAGATGACAAGAGATACGATAGCGCTCTACAAAATCATGAAAAGGATAAAGCATGGAAAAGGGAAATATAAAGAATTATTTCACACTACAGATGAGAAATGGGGAACCTAATGGAATTAGCAGGTGGTGGATTTAAGACAAAAGCCTTTGTCATCTGAGGAGCAATCCTGGAACAGATGAATCTTTGGTATGACCCAATAAAACGGCGCTCATGTTCTTATGTTTGTGCTCATCAAATTAATTATTGAATTATTCTCTCAACTCTGGTCTGAATGTGCATACCTACATTAAGGGAGTCTTTTGATTCATTCACTTAAAATCAAATATGACAGATTCATAGATTTTAAAGCCATTATGATAATCTAATCTGACCCCAGACAAAACAAAGACTGTACAATTTTTGCCTCAGATCTATAGCTCCTGGCTGGACAAAAGATTACCATTTAGCAGTGTAGCCAGGCTTGACTTAGAAGATACCACTAATCCCCTGTCTGCTTTGTCCAGTGGTTAATTACACACACTGACTAATTACATTGCATTTTTTTCCAGTGATAATTTCTGATGTCCTGTCATTGGATTCCTTTCAACACTGACTGCAGACTCTTTAGCTATATTAAAGCAATCTTACTCTTTAGGTTTTGGTAACTTCATTTTTCCTGCTTCTATATGATGTTTCTCTCTCTCTCTCTCTCTCTCAAAAAAAAGATATTCAACAGCTACTTTCACAGCCTCTGTGAAGAGCTAACTAGAAGCTGAGTGCATATATGGTGATGCTTATTTCCAGTTCTCCATTTGGAAACTTAAACTACCATGTTAAGTAGCTTCACTTACATCTGCATCAGTCATGATCTGGCCATTCCTGGACAGGATATGGACCAGTACTAAGCATCTGTATTTCAATATTGAATCAAATATAATCTAAACAGAATATAGAGTTTCCAATTACTACTCTCTTATGAGCATCATTTATGCAGTGTACTACATCTCATGATGTTTATCTCACCACTGTTCAATCAAGATATCCCCATTTTCCACAGCAGAGAGTGAATTTCTCCAATTTTGAGTGGTGTAGAGGCATCAAACTGAATTCTTACAGCTCAGATGCAGTCTCAGCTAAATAAAACTTATGTGACTGTTTAGAGCTATATTATATCTTTAGCCAGTAAATTCAGTTTCAACTGGAGCTGCAAGGGCACCTGTAATGTCATTGAATGAACCAGGAGGAACAGGTATTGAATTTGGAAACCTCAGGATTGTGTGCAAGTTGATTAATCTCTTGCCCAGCCATCTCTGAAGACAGACAGCAGACACAGGCCATGGTGAGTGAGGATAAGCGGCATGCACAAACAGATCAAAGCTGTTAAAAGCAGTTCACAGCAAACACACTGGTCTGAACGCCACCGCTCCAGCGCCACCGCTCCAACCCCACCGCAATCCACGATGCTGAGCACATCTCGCTATGTCCCACCTGAGACTTTCCTCTCACCTACCTTATTAACTGCAATTTTTCACATTACCCATTCTTTTCCATCTCCATGCATGGAGCCTGTGAGTGGATGTGATTCATGATGCTGCTTGTGCATGGCTGACAGGCCAGGAACAGCACTCGCAACTAAAGCTTTGTGTTTATTTGCAGGTAGCCAGCTGCCTTCTCCCATTAGTAACAGCTAATTTTCAAGCTGTGTCCTTTGCACAGGTAAGGCACAGCAGGGACTGGGAGGACCAGCAGATTTATTGTGGTTTGGCTGGAGAGTGGGCAGCACAGATATTCTCTCACGGCCTTGAGGGAAGATTTATGATATACAAAAGGGGCAGTTTCTTAAAAAAAAAAAAAAAAAGGCATCTGGTCCTAATTTCTGATATTCTCAAAAAAACCCAGAAGTTGGGCATGTGAAGCACCAAGGCTCATGTGATTTCTGTTCTTCAACTACTGTGGGATGAGCTCTTCAAGGAGATGCTGTCTACAGCATCCCCATGAGAGATGGGAGGAATGAGGTGCCACCAGCAACCAATGAAGCAACTAGGCAAAACTGGCCAGCAGAAAGGACAGCCTCCAAAAATGCTGGGAAACCATGAGTGAAAACAGTTGGGCATGGAGAAGGCAGAAAGGACGATCCTGCCAACACCCTGTGCTTGCTCATTGCATGTTGGCTGCCCGGCACTAAAACCAGGTGCCACAGCCACAGATTTATTGGTTTTATTCTGTGCAACAGCTGAATTTACTGCCTTTTGAAAGAAAGAAACCCACCATTCCTGGAGGGAAAGTATTTGTTAAAAGATATAGTAGAAGCATAGTACACAAAAGAGAAAGTTTCCAGAATCTCCTACATAAAACAAATGTGCCCCAGGGCTTATTTTAATAATTCTTCAATTATTGCCTTACTGGTGGCTGATTTAGTTCAGGCCATTGAGATGTTTCTAATGGAAATCATCAATTCATCACAGAGACAACTTCCAAGAATCTAATCACACAGATGAAAACAGACACATGTTCATGCTAATAATGAGGACTCCAGCAAAAGAGGGAAGACTTTATGTATCTGTTATTTTTAAAGGCAGCTATTTGCTCCTGCATCTTAACAAACCAGGCTGGCTGACTGCCAGGCATTCTGCTTTTTACTGGGACTGTCCCATGGCCTTGGGCAAGATTTTAAATATCCGCTTATACATTATTGTTCCAAGGCTGCCGTCTATTCTAACGCTTTACACTGTTGTCTTGACACAGAAAATGAAAGTCTCCAGCTAATTCTTCATTAATCAACACAAGTTGCGCCACAGTAATTTTATTTTCAAGACAGAAGAGCAAATCAATGCCAACAAGCAAACCCTTATAGTTCAAACTGAATATTTTAGGAATTTGTGTTACCATGGCTGTGTCTATTTCCGTAATATGTTTTAATAAGTGAATTAGTGACAAACTGTAAAAGCTGATGTTTGAAAAAAGCAAAACCACAATTGATACAACAGATAATCAAAGTTAGCTAGAAAAATGGAGAAAAGCTGAACCAGATTGTTTCAGATGCAGTAATCTGTGGGAGCTACATCCAGCACCAAAAGCCCAATACAGCACAGTTCAAAGACTCTACTCTGTCTCACAGGAAACACCTGGGTCATCTTCTTAATGTCAGACCATCACTGTGTGGACGGCAGTGCTGTTGGGGCAGGGCATAGTGACACTCCTCTCCGTCCCGCACAACAGCCCCATAAAAATCCCCCTCCCAGGAGTGGCACCCCAAAGGCAGCTCCTGGGAAGCACCACCCCAAAGCAGAGCGGGCACATGCTCCTCATTTCCCTCAAGCCCCCCAGCCTCCCAAGCATCCAAGAGGACTATCCCCAAGCCTCAAAGAAAACTTACTGCCTCCTACTATTTGCCACGCACTGTGCACAGTTATTCCTTGAGCTCTACCTCCTGGGGACCATAAGGGATATAATTCCCCCATGTTTCACATTTCATACTTAAACTGCCCTATAAAATCCCCTTCATGAGCAAGCCCCAAGCAACAGCAAAAATACAAGCTGTAAAACTGCACCAGCTTCAGATTACAGCCATTGAACTGCTCCTCCCAGCTCAGCCTTGCTGCTTTTGGGGAGGCCCACAGCAGGAGATGACACCCAGACCATGCTTTCTGCCAGGCACGCTGGCCACAGGTGAGGTATAAGACAGCACACGTGGTTTGGGACCTTATCCCACTTCTGGAGAATGCAAAGGGTTTTGCTGGTGGGCACAATGCTGAACTGGTCTGAACTGCCACCGTAACAGCTCAATACAACCTATAGCAAACCCTTGGCATTACCATTCAATTTCTGTCTACTTAATTTGGCCAGTATACGATCTGATAAGATCCTGAGCATTCCTGCTGACAAAAAACCATGACCTCATAATTTCATGGATTCAGCTGTGACTTAAAAAAATAAGTATCTGTTAAGCATCTGTTGCATATGTTATTGTTATGGGTTTGTGTGGCACGGTTTTCCTTGGTGGCAGGGGAGGGGGGATGCAGAGGCGGCCCCTTTAAGAAGTTCCTGGAAAATTCGCCGCCCCAAAATGTCGGACGCACCAAAATGTCGGACCCGCCTCTAGGAGG